>CM038676.1:640310249-640677394 GCA_021605205.1 Aegilops longissima | reverse complement strand
TGGAGAAAAATCGAAAGAAATACGGGAAGGAGTTTGCGAGATGGCGCAAGGGCGTATGGTTTGGTCTAAGCGCAGATGGCATTAATCCTTTTGGGGAGCAGAGCAGCAACCATAGCACCTGGCCTGTGACTCTATGTTTGTATAACCTTCCTCCTTGGTTGTGCATGAAGCGGAAGTTCATTATGATGCGGTGCTCATCCAAGGCCCTAAGCAACCGGCAGCGACATTGATGTGTACCTAAGGCCATTAGTTGAAGAACTCTTACAAGCTGTGGAATGGAACAGGTGTGCGTCGTGGGATGAGCACATGGGGAAGAATTTGACCTAAAGGCGTTGCTGTTCGTGACCATCAATGATTGGCCTGCTCTCGGTAACCTTTCGGGACAGACAAACAAGGGACCGCGGATGCACGCACTGTTTGGATGATACCGACGATATATATTTGAATAGTTGTATGAAGAATGTGTACAGGACATCGTCGATTTCTTCCGAGCAGGCATCCGTAAGAAAGAAAGGCAAGCATTTCAAAGGTGAGGCGGATCACGGACGAAGCCTCGCCACCGTCTTGGTGCTGATGTACATGATATGGTCAAGGATTTGAAGGTGATATTTGGAAAGGGTCTGGCGGACAACCTGTTCCAAAGGACGCCGACAGACGCGCACCCATGTGGAAGAAGAAATCTATATTTTGGGACCTGCCATATTGGAAAGACCTAGAGGTCCACTCCCGCAATCGACGTGATGCACGTGCGAAGAATCTTTGCGTGACCCTGCTTGACTTCTTGGGCGTGTATGGGAAGACAAAAGATACACCGAGGCACGGAGGACCAGCAACGTATGCACGGAGAAGGCGGCATATATCGAGGGTCATGCAAGCTACGCTCTTACCAAAGAAGAGAAGGAAATCTTCTTTGAATGCCTGCTCGATATTAAGGTACCGTCGGCTTTCGTCGAATATAAAGGAATAATAAACATGGCGAGAAAAAGTTCCGAACCTAAAGTCTCATGACTGCCACGTGATTATGGCGCAAGCGCTTCCGGTTGCATTGAGGGGATTCTACGGAAAGCGTTCGATTAGCCATTGTGAAGCTATGTGCATTTCTCAATGCAATCTCTCGAAGGTAATCGATCCAGAAATCATACCAAGGTTCTGAGAATGATTTGGTGCAATGTCTTGTCGGTTTCGAGTTGGTGTTCCCACCATCCTTCTTCAACATCATGGCGCACGTCCTAGTTCACCTATCTTGAAGAGATTAATGTTTTGGGTCCTGTATTTCTACACAATATGTTCCCCTTTGTGAGGTTCATGGGAGTCTTAAAGAAATATGTTCATAACCGTGCTAGGCCGAAGGAAGCATCTCCAAGGGCCATCAAAATGAGGAGGTCATTGAGTTTTGTATTGACTTTATTCGACCTTAAGCCGATTGGTGTTCTGAATCGCGGCATAAGGGCAGGCTGGATGGAAAAAGGCACGCTAGGAGGAACAAATAATATGTATGGACGGACATTCTCTCACTGAAGCACACTACACAGTTCTCTGAGAATTCCGCCTTGGTGGCTCCGTATATGGATGAACACAAGAATTTGCTACGCTCCAAACACCCGGGCGGTCGATGACTGGATTACACGTGAACAAACCAGGAGTTTCGCCACTGGTTGCAGACACGTACCATGCATGACACCTCTATTGAAGATGACCTGTACTTGCTGTCCGATTACCATCTTGAATATAATGACTTTCAAAGGATCTGAGATAAATGGTAATACATTTTACACGATCGCCCAAGATAAGAAGAGCACCAACCAAAACAGTGGTGTCCGTTTGATGCAGAAACCAAGGCGGAAAGGAAACATATTATGGTTATATACAGGACATATGGGAACTTGACCATCGACATGGTTTAAAGGTCCCTGTGTTTCGGTGCAAATGAGTCAATATGACACGAGGCGGGGTAACGGAAGACCCGCAGTACGGAATGACAACAGTGGATCTCAACAATCTTGCGTATGCAGACAGAACCATTCGTCCTAGCCAATGATGTGGCACAGGTTTTCTATGTGAAGGACATGTATACCAAGCCAAGAAAAAGAAAAGATAAGGAAGCGAATGCATCGTCACGATGAGCCAAAGCGGCACATAGTTCTTTACGGGAAGAGAAACATCGTGGGAGTGGATGACAAGACAGACAAGTCGAAGATTATGAAAAGTTTGATGAAATTTCTCCATTCACAGTGAATATTGACCCGAGCATCCCGTTAAATGATGAAGATTTTCCATGGTTACGGCGCAAAGGGACACCTTGAAAAAAAAGTTTCACACCCAAAGATCTGGGATGTGATCGGCTTCACTATCATCACTTTCTTACATGTTTCACACCGAGGGGAATCTCTGTAATAGTTAGGGTAGTTATGTGTTTTGGCATTTGAAAGCGAAGAAATTTTATGTGCAAACAAATTCTTTCATGCCTTTACTGGTTTTAAAGTTAAATTATTCACAAACTAGTGATTCACACTAATTTCAAATAATTCAAAATTTAACTATTCAAATTTGAAAACTACGGGCACTAACAGAAAGTTTGTAATTTTTGTACCTAAAGCAAAAATATTCATAAAGAAACTCTAAATACAAAAAAAACACAAAAGTAAATAAAGCAAAAAAATAAAAAAGCCCGCCTACTAGGCCAGGCGGCCTGCATCGACTAGAAACCCAACCTGTTGTTGGGCGGGATGCAGGCCCATAAAGGCAAAGTGGGCCTGAGGCAACAAAGAACACGTAGGCCCAGTGGGCCTGCTTTGGAGAGGAGCTCGAGAGAGCGACCGCACGAGGTTTATAAACCAGTGCGGTCGCCCCTCGGCTAGCGAGTGGGACTAAACTTGCCGCACCGCACTGCGCAAGCGCACCCCTTTAGTACCGGGTCGTGGCACAAACCGGTACTAAAGGGGCCTTTAATACCGGTTTGTGCCACCACCGGTACTAAAGGGGTCGCGTCCGCCGCTTGGGCTGGCCAAAACAGACCTTTAGTACCGGTTGGTGGCTCCAACCGGTACTAAAGGTGCCTTCTATATATACAACACTTCGAAAAATTTCATTCTCCCTCTGTTTCTTCCTCTGTTTCCCCATTGAACCGCCCGCTTGATCGTCGACGCCCGTCACCGACCCGTCGCCGTCGCCGCCCAAATCCCGTTGCCGCCCGTCGCCGTCGCCGCCCGTCCCGTCGCCGCCCGGGCCCGTCCCGTCGCGCCGTCCCTCGTCGCCGCCCAGCGTCACGCCTGACCCGTCGCTGCCCCCGTCGCCTCGCCGTCGTCGTCGCCCATTGTGAGCTCTCCCCTCTAACCCCTCTCCCTCGCCCGCGGCCACCATGGCGCCGCCCCCTGAGCCCATACACACACACACATACATGTATATATGTATGAATGCATGTATATATTAGTATATACGTATTTTGTATGTTTAATTAGTTTAGATTTTTTAGATTATTGTTTTTTCACTAGTATATATGTATGAATGCATGTTAGATGGATATAATTAGTGTTTAATTAGTATGGAATTTTTTATATAATGTTGTTTTCTGTTTTTAATGGATGTATAGAAATTGTTTTTCTGTTTTAGTGTTAGATGCTTAATTAGTATGAAATAGTATATAGATTTTTGAAATAGTAGAAATGTTAGAAATTTTAGTTATCAAAATCCAATCATTAAAAAATATTACTTTTTTGGGCATATAGCTAGTATTTGTTCTCGACGATGCCCGGCCCGCATCCTCGCCGTCGACCCGTCCGCGACGACGTCCAGCCGACCCATGTCCGGGACTGGGCTCCGCCGGGCTGGCACTGGGAGGTGCTGAAGGAAATATGCCCTAGAGGCAATAATAAAGTTATTATTCATTTCCTTATATCATGATAAATGTTTATTATTCATGCTAGAATTGTATTAACCGGAAACATAATACATGTGTGAATACATAGACAAACAGAGTGTCACTAGTATGCCTCTACTTGACTAGCTCGTTAATCGAAGATGGTTATGTTTCCTAACCATAGACATGAGTTGTCATTTGATTAACGGGATCACATCATTAGGAGAATGATCTGATTGACTTGACCCATTCCGTTAGCCTAGCACTTGATCGTTTAGTATGTTGCTATTGCTTTCTTCATGACTTATACATGTTCCTGTAACTATGAGATTATGCAACTCCGTTTACGGAGGAACACTTTGGTGCTACCAAGCGTCACAGCGTGAATGGGTGATTATAAAGGAGTACTACAGGTGTCTCCAAAGGTACATGTTGGGTTGGCGTATTTGAGATTAGGTTTTGTCACTCCGATTGTCGGAGAGGTATCTCTGGGCCCTCTCGGTAATGCACATCACTATAAGCCTTGCAAGCAATGTAGCTAATGAGTTAGTTACGGAATGATGCATTCTGAGCGAGTAAAGAGACTTGCCGGTAACGAGATTGAACTAGGTATTGGATACCGACGATCGAATCTCGGGCAAGTAACATACCGATGACAAAGGGAACAACGTATGTTGTTATGCAGTTTGACCGATAAAGATCTTCGTAGAATATGTAGGAGCCAATATGGGCATCCAGGTCCCGCTATTGGTTATTGACCGAGAATAGTTCTAGGTCATGTCTACATAGTTCTCGAACCCGTAGGGTCCATGCAACAACGTTTCGATGACAGTTCATAATGAGTTTATAAGTATTGATGCACGAAGGTTGTTGAGTCCGGATGTGATCACGGACATGACGAGGAGTCTCGAAATGGTCGAGACATAAAGATTGATATATTGGAAGCCTATGTTTGGACTTGGAATGGTTCAGTGAAAACAGGATATTATCGGAACACCGGGTTACGGAACCCCGGGGTATATGGGCCTTCATGGGCCTTGAGGGAGAAGGAGAAGGGCCGGCCAGGTGGGCTGCGCCCCTCCCCTTCCAGTCCGAATAGGACAGGAGAGAGGCGGCGCCTTCCTCCTTTCCCCTCCCAATCCTACTCCAACTAGGAGAGGGGAGTCCTACTCGGTGGGAGTAGGACTCCTCCTTAGTGCGCCTCCTCTAGGGCCGGCCACCTCCCCTTGTCTCCTTTATATCTGGGGCAGGGGGCACCCATGACACACAAGTTGATCTACGGATCTTTCCTTAGCCGTGTGCGGTGCCCCTTCCACCATATTCCACTTGGTCATATCGTCGCGGAGCTTAAGCGAAGCCTGCGCCGGAGAAGTCATATCGTCGCGGAGCTTAGGCGGCTCTGCGTCGGTGGAGCATCAACATCGTCCTGCCGCCGTCGTCTTGTGAAACTCATCCCGACACTTTGCTGGATCGAAGTCCGGGATCGTCATCGAGCTGAGCGTGTGCTGAACACGGAGGTGCCGTCACGTTCGGTACTTGGATCGGTCGGATCGTGAAGGCGTCGACTACATCAACAGCGTTGTTATAACGCTTCGCTTACGGTCTCACGAGTGCGTGGGCGGACACTCTCCCTCTCGTTGCTATGCCATCACCATGATCTTGCGTGATCGTAGGAAATTTTTGAAATTACTCGTTCCCCAACGATGGCATCCGAGCCTGGTTTTATGCGTTGATGTCATATGCGAGTAGAACACAAGTGAGTTGTGGGCGATACAAGTCATACTTCCTACCAGCATGTCATACTTTGGTTCAGCGGTATTGTGAGATGAAGCGGCCCGGACCGACATTACGCAGACGCTTACGCGAGACTGGTTTCACCGCTCCGAGCACTCGTTGCTTAAAGGTGACCGGCGGGTGTCTCTCTCTCACTTTAGTTGAACCGAGTGTAGCTCGCCCGGTCCTTGAGAAGGTTAAAGCGGAGTCTATTTGACGAATATCGTTGTGGTTTCGATGCGTAGGTAAGAACGGTTCTTGCTCAGCCCGTAGCAGCCACGTAAAACTTGCAACAACAAAGTAGAGGGCGTCTAACTTGTTTTTGCAGGGCATGTTGTGATGTGATATGGTCAAGGCGTGATGCTATATTTTATTGTATGAGATGATCATGTTTTGTAAGCGAGTTATCGACAATGGCGAGGAGCCATATGGTTGTCGCTTTATTGTATGAAATGCAAGCGCCATGTAATTGCTTTACTTTATCACTAAGCGTTAGCGATAGTCGTAGAAGCAATAGTTGGCGAGGCGACAACGATGCTACGATGGAGATCAAGGTGTCGCGCGGTGGCGATGGTGATCATGGCGGTGCTTTGGAGATGGAGATCACAAGCACAAGATGATGATGGCCATATCATATCACTTATATTGATTGCATGTGATGTTTATCTTTATACATCTTATTCTGCTTTGATTGGCGGTAGCATTATAAGATGATCTCTCACTAAAATTATCAAGTAGTGTTCTCCACGAGTATGCACCGTTGCCAAAGTTAAATCGTGCCGAGACACCACGTGATGATCGGGTGTGATAAGCTCTCGTCCATCTACAACGGGTGCAAGCCAGTTTGCACACGCAGAATACTCAGGTTATACTTGACAAGCCTAGCATATGCAGATATGGCCTCGAACACGGAGACCGAAAGGTCGGCGTGAATCATATAGTAGATATGATCAACATAAGATGTTCACCATTGAAAACTACTCCATCTCACGTGATGATCGGTTATGGTTTAGTTGATTTGGATCACGTGATCACTTAGATGACTAGAGAGATGTCTGTCTAAGTGGGAGTTCTTAAGTAATATGATTAATTGAACTTTAATTTATCATGAACTTAGTCTGGTAGTATTTTGCAAATTATGTTGTAGATCAATAGCTCACGTTGTTGCTTCCCTATGTTTTTATATGTGTTCCTAGAAAATTGTATTGAAAAATGTTAGTAGCAATGATGCGGATTGGATCCGTGATCTGAGGTTTATCCTCATTGCTGCCTGAAGAATTATGTTCTTAATGCACGCTAGGTAGCAGACATGTTGCAGGGAGCGGAGATGAGGCGTTATGAGCGTTTGGCTAGCTCAAAATGATGACTACTTGATAGTTTAGTGCACCATACTTAACAGCTTAGAATCGGGACTTCAAAGGCGTTTTGAGCGTCATGGACCATATGAGATGTTCCAGGAGTTGAAGTTAATATTTCAAGCAAATACCGAGTTGAGAGATATGAAGTCTCCAACAAGTTCTATAGCTAAAAGATGGAGGAGAATCGCTCAACTAGTGAGCATGTTCTCAGATTATGCAGGTACTTCAATCGCTTGAATCAAGTGGGAGTTAATCTTCCGAGATAAGATAGTGATTGACAGAATTCTCTAGTCACCATCACTAAGTTACTAGAACTTCGTGATGAACTATAGTATGCAAGGGATGACGAAAGCGATTCCCGAGCTCTTCATGATGTTGAAATCAACGAAGGTAGAAATCAAGAAAGAGCATCAAGTGTTGATGATTGACAAGACCACTAGTCTCAAGGAAAAGGGCAAAGGAAGAAGGGAACTTCAAGAAGAGCGGCAAGCAAGTTGCTGCTCGAGTGAAGAAGCCAAGTCTGGACCTAAGCACGAGACTAAGTGCTTTTGCTGCAATGGAACTGGTCACTAGAAGCGGAACTACCCCAAGTATTTGGCGGATAAGAAGGATGGCAAAGTGAACAAAGGTATATTTGATATACAGATTATTGATGTGTATTTTACTAGTGTTCGTAGCAACCCCTCGGTATTTGATACTGGTTCAGTTGCTAAGAGTAGTAACTTGAAACGGGAGTTGCAGAATGAACAGAAGCTAGTTGAAGGGGAAGTGACGATGAGTGTTGGAAGTAGTTCCAAGATTGATATGATCATCATCGCACACTCCCTATACTTTCGGGATTAGTGTTAAACCTAAATAAATGTTATTTGGTGTTTGCGTTGAGCATGAATATGATTTGATCATGTCTATTGCAAAATGGTTATTCATTTAAAGTCAAAGAATAATTGTTGTTCTGTTTACATGAATAAAACCTTCGATGGTTATACACCCAATGAAAATAGTTTGTTGGATCTCGATCGTAGTGATACACATATTCATAATATTGATGCCAAAAAGATGCAAAGTTAATAATGATAGTGCAACTTATTTGTGGCACTGCCGTTTGGGTCATATCGGTGTAAAACACGTGAAGAAACTCCATAAAAGATGGATTTTCGGAATCACTTGATTATGAATCATTTGATGCTTGCGAACCGTGCCTTTTGGGCAAGATGACTAAAACTCCGTTCCCCGGAACAATGGAGCGAAGCTCTTGACTTATTGGAAATAATACATACCGATGTATGCGATCCAATGAGTGTTAAGGCTCATGGCGTGTATCGTTATTTTCGACCTTCACAGATGATTTGAGCAGATATGGGTATATCTACTTGATGAAACATAAGTCTGAAACATTTGAAAAGTTCAAAGAATTTCAGAGTGAAGTGGAAAATCATCGTAACAAGAAAATAAAGTTTCTACGATTTGATTGTGGAGATGAATTTTTGAGTTCTGAGTTTGGTCTTCATTTGAAACAATGTGAAATAGTTTAGCAACTCACGCTACTTGGAACACCACAATGTAATGGTGTGTCCGAGCGTCGAATCGTACTTTACTAGATATGGTGCGATCTATGATGTCTCTTATCGGTTTACCACTATCGTTTTGGGGTTATGCATTAGAGACAGCTGCATTCACGTTTAATAGGGCACCATCTAAATCCGTTGAGGCGACACCGTATGAACTATGGTTTAACGATGAAACCTAAGCTGTCGTTTCTTAAAAGTTTGGAGTTGTGATGCTTATGTGAAAAAGTTTTCACCTGATAAGCTCGAACCCAAATCGGAGAACTGCGTCTTCATAGAATACCCAAAGGTAACTATTGGGTACACCTTTAATCACAGATCCGAAGGCAAGTTATTCGTTGCTAAGATGGATCCTTTCTAGAGAAGAAGTTTCTCTCGAAAGAAGTGAGTGGGAGGAAAGTAGAACTTGATGAGGTAATTGTACCTTCTCCCTTATTGGAAAGTAGTTCATCACGAAATCAGTTCCGTGATTCCTACACCAATTAGTAAGGAAGTTAATGATGATGATCATGAAACTTCAGATCAAGTTGCTACCAAACCTCGTAGGTCTTCGAGTAAGATCCGCACGAGTGATACGGTAATCATGTTCGGAAGTCATGTTACTAGACCATGATGAATCTACGAACTATGAGGAAGCGATGATGAGCCCAGATTCATGAAATGGTTTGAGACCATGAAATCTGAGATGGGATCCATATATGAGAACAAAGTGTGGACTTTGATGGAGTTGCCCGATGATCGGCAAGCCATATTATATAAATGGATCTTCAAGAGGAAGGCAGATCTTGATAGTAGTATTACTATCTACAAAGCTCGACTTGTCGTGAAAGGTTTTCGACAAGTTCAAGGTGTTGACTACAATGAGATTTACTCATCTGTAGCGATGCTTATGTCTGTCCGAATCATGTTAGCAATTGCCGCATTTTATGATTATGAAATTTGGCAAATGGATGTAAAGACTGCATTCCTGAATGGATTTCTGGAAGAAGAGTTGTATATGATGCAACCAGAAGGTTTTGTCAATCCTAAAGGAGCTAACAAAATGTGCAAGCTCCAGCGATCCATCTATGGACTGGTGCAAGCATCTCGGAGTTGGAATAAACGCTTTGATAGTGTGATCAAAGCATATAGTTTATCTGAGACTTGCGGTGAAGCCTGTATTTACAAGAAAGTGAGTGGGAGCACTACAGCATTTCGATAAGTATATGTGAATGACATATTGTTGATCGGAAATAATGTAGAATTATTCGCAAAGCATAAAGGAGTGTTTGAAAGAGTTTTTTGAAGAAAGACCTCGGTGAAGCTGCTTACAAATTGAGCATCAAGATCTATTGAGATAGATCAAAAGCGCTTGATAAGTTTTTCAATAAGTACATACCTTGTCAAGATTTTGAAGTAGTTCAAAATGGAGCAGTCAAAGAAAAGTTCTTGCCTGTGTTGCAAAGGTGTGAAATTGAGTAAGACTCAAATCCCGACCACAGCAGAAAATAGAAAAGAGAATGAAAGTCATTCCCTATGCCTCGATCATAGGTTCTATAAAGTATGCTATGCTATGTACCAGACCTATTGTATACCTTGCTCTGAATTTGGCAAGGGAGTGCAATAGTGATCTAGGAGTAGATCAATGGACAGCGGTCAAAATTATCCTTAGTAGAATAAGGATATGTTTCTCGATTATGGAAGTGAAAAAGGTTCTTCGTAAAGGGTTACGTCGATGCAAGTTTTAACACTAATCTAGATGACTCGAGTCTCAATCTGGATACATATTGAAAGTGGGAGCAATTAGCTAGAGTAGCTCCGCAAGAGCATTGTAGACATAGAAATTTGCAAAATACTTACGGCTCTGAATGTGATGAGACCGTTGACTAAAATTATCTCACAAGCAAAACATGATCACACCTTAGTACTCTTTGGGTGTTAATCACATAGCGATGTGAACTAGATTCTTGACTCTAGTAAACCCTTTGGGTGTTGGTCACATGTCGATGTGAACTATGGGTGTTAACCACATATAGATGTGAACTATTGATGTTAAATCACATGGCGATGTGAACTAGATTATTGACTCTAGTGCAAGTGGGAGATGAAGGAAATATGCCCTAGAGGCAATAATAAAGTTATTATTCATTTCCTTATATCATGATAAATGTTTATTATTCATGCTAGAATTGTATTAACCGGAAACATAATACATGTGTGAATACATAGACAAACAGTGTCACTAGTATGCCTCTACTTGACTAGCTCGTTAATCGAAGATGGTTATGTTTCCTAACCATAGACATGAGTTGTCATTTGATTAACGGGATCACATCATTAGGAGAATGATCTGATTGACTTGACCCATTCCGTTAGCCTAGCACTTGATCGTTTAGTATGTTGCTATTGCTTTCTTCATGACTTATACATGTTCCTGTAACTATGAGATTATGCAACTCCGTTTACGGAGGAACACTTTGGTGCTACCAAAGCGTCACAGCGAATCGGGTGATTATAAAGGAGTACTACAGGTGTCTCCAAAGGTACATGTTGGGTTGGCGTATTTCGAGATTAGGTTTTGTCACTCCGATTGTCGGAGAGGTATCTCTGGGCCCTCTCGGTAATGCACATCACTATAAGCCTTGCAAGCAATGTAGCTAATGAGTTAGTTACGGAATGATGCATTACTGAGCGAGTAAAGAGACTTGCGGTAGCGAGATTGAACTAGGTATTGGATACCGACGATCGAATCTCGGGCAAGTAACATACCGATGACAAAGGAACAACGTATGTTGTTATGCGGTTTGACCGATAAAGATCTTAAGTAGAATATGTAGGAGCCAATATGGGCATCCAGGTCCCGCTATTGGTTATTGACCGAGAATAGTTCTAGGTCATGTCTACATAGTTCTCGAACCCGTAGGGTCCGCACGCTTAACGTTTGATGACAGTTCATAATGAGTTTATAAGTATTGATGCGAAGGTTGTTGAGTCCGGATGTGATCACGGACATGACGAGGAGTCTCGAAATGGTCGAGACATAAAGATTGATATATTGGAAGCCTATGTTTGGACTTGGAATGGTTTGAGTGAAAGCAGGATATTTACCGGAACACCGGGGGTTACGGAACCCCGGGGTATATGGGCCTTCATGGGCCTTGAGGAGAAGGAGAAGGGCCGGCCAGGTGGGCTGCGCGCCCCTCCCCTTCCAGTCCGAATAGGACAAGGAGGAGGCGGCGCCTTCCTCCTTTCCCCTCCCAATCCTACTCCAACTAGAGAGGGAGTCCTACTCCCGGTGGGAGTAGGACTCCTCCTTAGTCGCGCCTCCTCTAGGGCCGCCACCTCCCCTTGTCTCCTTTATATATCTGGGGCGGGGGCACCCCATGACACACAAGTTGATCTCGGATCTTTCCTTAGCCGTGTCGGTGCCCCTTCCACCATATTCCACCGGTCATA
Source organism: Aegilops longissima (assembly GCA_021605205.1). Taxonomy (NCBI): domain Eukaryota; kingdom Viridiplantae; phylum Streptophyta; class Magnoliopsida; order Poales; family Poaceae; genus Aegilops; species Aegilops longissima. The sequence goes on along the minus strand of CM038676.1, from coordinate 640,665,407 downwards.
TCGTCGGAGCTTAAGTGAAGCCTGCGCCGGAGAAGTCATATCGTCATGAGCTTAAGCGAAGCTCTGCGTCGGTGGAGCATCAACATCGTCCACCACGCCGTCGTCTTGTGAAACTCATCCCGACACTTTGCTGGATCGAAGTCCGGGGATCGTCATCGAGCTGAGCGTGTCTTTGAACACGGAGGTGCCGTCGTTCGGTACTTGGATCGGTCGGATCGTGAAGGCGTCTGACTACATCAACAGCGTTGTTATAACGCTTCGCCACGGTCTCACGAGTGCGTGGGCGGACACTCTCCCCTCTCGTTGCTATGCCATCACCATGATCTTGCGTGATCGTAGGAAAATTTTGAAATTACTCGTTCCCCAACAAGTGCTTCTACGGAGGGGCGCCGCTTGATGAGGAACCCGGCCCGGGTCCGTCGTCGACCCGATCTCGTTTGGTGGCGTTCGCGTGGCCAGATTTCGGTCGGAGGGACCCGCCCCGCTGGAGGAAATGCGTCGCCCGTGTCGGGAGGAGGACGAACACGTCCATCGCTACATGGTTGCGTTAGAGGCGGCGAGGTTCTCCAATACTGGCGGTATCTTGAGGATCTCACTTCAGCTATGATCCTGTGAGGTTCCTTCTCTTTGGGTGTCCACATGACGCAGGAACCAGAGAACATGAGTGTCCTAGATTCTTACGTAGTATTCGATCTTTAATTAGCTAGCCGGTGATGTACTATTCAGTATTATATATTATTCGAGACGATGTATTGAGATTATATCTATTATTCTAGATGAAGTATTCGAGATTATATCTATTATTGAGGCGATGTAATTTGAATACTAAATTGTTTTATATTTCTTTTGAATTAGTTAAATAAAAGCTATGGCGGAACAATACAAGCGAGAGAGGAGAACAGACCATGTTCGATATGATACGCGGGCGATGATAATCGAATGAAGAAGATTATGACGGCTCGGATTTCTAAACAACACGGAGAGGGTGATATGATATTCGATCGCGACGACCGAATTGATGAAATCATGAACTACGATTATGGCGATGACGAAGAACATGTTGATCCTGAAACAACAAAGACCGGCGAGGTATATATATTTATATAAGCGGTATCTGGTGATCATCACATGTTTTAAATGACTTGAAGATATATTAACGAATCGATCTTTGTTCTTTCAGCCATCCGGATCGAGCAAATCTTCAGGCAAAAGGACGAAACGAGGCCGAACAAAAAGTTGAAGGAGGCGTAAAGTACAATATCGAAGCGATCGGACCTAATGGCGAACCATTAGCGCCTAAGAAGATTGCGGACAAGTTCATTCGTCGGATCGGAGTTCTTGTGAAGGACCAACTCCGATCTCCCTTCAAGAATGGAGAGAGCCAGCAAAAGACAAAGGACAAAAAGGCAAAGAGGGCGCTGCTCCACGTCCGGATGTTACTTTTGTCGACAAGAATCAAAAAGATCTGCTTTGGGATACTCTCATGGAACATTTCACCCTACCAGATCATTTCACGAAGCAGATGTGCGAGAAAGTCAAGGGCGCTACTCTTAGGAAGATGGCGGTTGCATTCAAGAACCACAAGAATCGTGAATGGGACAAGTACGTCAAGGGAGGAAGGAAGACTCCGATTCGAGGGAACACTAGAGAACCAACGTGCTCATTGGGACGATTTCGTGAAATTCAAGGATTCGGAATTAGCTAAGGAACGGTCGAGAATAAACAAGAAGAATGCCGAAAAAAGGATAAGTTCCATAAGTGGGGCCGGTGGCTGCGCGGTGGCAATGCCTAAGTGGGATAAGTCGAGAAAGAGATGGAGGATCAGGTGCCACTCGGTTACTAAGAGCTGGCCCCCGAGTCGAGGACTTGGTTCTATGCGCATGGGGGAGTTGGACCCAAGGCAGGCAATGTTTCGACGAGGGCAAGTCTGAAGGGAGCCGACGATGCGATACTTGTTGCAATAGAAGAGCACGATCGGGGTGTTCCAGCCCAACAGAGAGAACGATGAGCTTACGCGTGCCTGGGAAATCCTGAACACCGGGAAGAACACGAGGCAAGGCGCTATTCCGTGGTATGAGGGTTTTGATGGAACACCGACTACTGAACCCGTGCGAGAAATAAGATTGCGGAGGAGAAGAAGAGGAAGATGGAGGAGGAGCAGAGGAAGCGGGACTATGAACGCCTTCAAGGCCTAGAAGCAAGTCAAGCGGAATTGGTAGTCAAATTCCAGCGGCAGCGGAGCAGATCGACTCACTTACCCAGCAAAGGGGTCTCGGCAATTGCGGCAGCTAGCAAATGATCCAGCATTGGATAGCACCGCCCCATCCATGCCGAGAAGCAGCGTGGGTTCCGCCCGGACGACGCAATGTTGGTAGATACCCGTGGATGACATCACGGAGAACACTAGCTGCTGAGCTACGTCAAAATGAAGAACATATCCATGAAGGTGGCGGACGGCGTTGCTTTTCGATTACCCCAAAGCAACCTACCATTGCATCCCGATTCGAGAGGGCTATGCTCGTTCATGGTTGAGGTGGTGCACCCATATTCGGGCTAGAGCTTGACATTCCTAGAGGTGACGACGGCGCTTTCTCGGAGGCGCCAACCATCGTATCATCCTATGGAAAAAGGATTGCATCATCTTTGAAGGCCACCGACACGCGTCATCCGACTCCTCGTAGAAGTCCGCCACCGAGTCAGCAGTCTCCGCTCCTGCAAGTCCACCAAGTCCGGCAAAGTGTCGGGCCACTCCTCCTCCAAGTCCGGCAAAGTGTCAGCCCTCCTCCTCCAAGTCCGGCAAAGTGTCGAGGCCCTCCTCCTCCAAGTCCGGCAAAGTGTCGAGCCCTCCTCCTCCTCCAAGTCCGCCACAGCGTCAGACGTCCCTCCTCCTCCAAGTCGGCACAACCTCGGGCCACTCCTCCTCCAAGTCCGGCATAGCTTTAGGCGGCCCTCCTCCTCGCCCAACTCAGCCCGTCGGCCGGCGTCTCCGCCGCCTCGGCAATCGCAGAAGAGACACCCGCAGCTATGGTGCGTGGCAGTCACGAGTCGAGGTAGTACAGAAGTACTGGCGGAGGCAAGCGATATAAATATGGTCCAAGCCTCACGCCTCTTCCGCAGAGGTCTTATGACAGGTCGAGGAGGAAATCGCAGCCATATCAAGTCCGAGGTGGAAGCCCATTTTGCACCAAAACCGCCACCGCCGCCAAGGGATAAAGTGCACGAGGAAGCGATTGACCACTTCATTCGTATGGCTCAACCACCAGCTCCCAAGCCTGTTGACACTGGACTATGAGCGCCACATCGGAAGTTAAATCGAGCACGTCTACGTAAGGAGGCAAGCTCGAGGATCGAGCAAACAAGAAGCAGCTGTCAAAAAATGCGGAAAACCATTCCCAATTTGGGAGAGCAGTGGCGTAATCGATCCCTCGCTTGTTGTGCCAACAACACGTGACGATCGCCGCCTAATATTATTGTGGGCAAACAGTTTACGTTCTGAGGTGGGCAATGTGGTAATAACGGAGGACCATATAATGCAGGCTGAAGTTCTCAAAATCAACGTTGGACAACTCCTCGAGATCGAGCCCATGCACGTGCTTAGAGAGGATGAAATAAAGCAGAAATATGTGCAGGGCCAACCTTTGGTCGAGCAGGACAAGGTCAAGAACCTCCCAACGAGAATGTATGAATTGCATCAATGGTACATGAACATTACCAAGATTTCCGATCGATTGTCCCTCATGGTGAATGTCAAGGAGGAGCATTACTTCCATGAGAAAGCTGTGTCTCATTGAGTATTACGAACTGTTTCAGTTATACAATCAAGACGCTTGATCGACAAATCTATCGTCGATTGCTATTGTCTCGTAAGTGATTTCTTTCGTAATTTAAGTCTCAAGCTAGCTGTCTTGATCCTTTTGATCAATCATTACCTGTAATTATCCTCACTATATTCTTTTACGTGGTATTATATGCAGGATGAAGATATATGAAATGAGAAAAGGTGGGCGCTTTGGCATTGGGTTCATTGACCCAAACACCGTTAATGAATACACATGGAAACTAAATCCACGTTATCAAAAGGGCGTGAGGACAACATGCTAGAGTTCTTGAAGCGCCTCAAATACAATGAAGATATACTACTTCCTTACAACTTCCAGTGAGTCACACTGTGTGACGCGCCCGATTTAATCGTACACTAATCATGCACGCAAATGTATACGATCAAGATCGAGACTCACGGAAGATATCACAACACAACTCTACAATTAAAATAGTCATACAAGCATCATAATACAAGCCGGGGGCCTCGAGGGCTCGAATACAAGTGCTCGATCATAGGCGAGTCGTGGAAGCAACAATATCTGAGTCTGAGACATAAGTTAAACAAGTTTGCCTTAAGAAGGCTAGCACAAAGCGGGATCTGAGATCGAAGAGGAGCAGGCCTCCTGCAGGATCCTCTTAGCTACTCCTGGTAAATCGTCGTGGGTTGCACGTAGTAGTAAGCACCTCCAGTAGTAGTCGTCATAGGCGGTGGCGTCTGGCTCTGGGCTCCATCGTGCGGTTGCAGCAATCGAGTAGAGGTAGGGGGAAAAGGGGGAACAAGGTAACCGTGAGTACTCATCCAAAGTACTCGCAAGCAAGGAGCTACACTACATATGCATGGATATATGTGTAAAGGCCATATCAGTGGACTGAACTGCAGAATGCCAGAATAAGAGGGGGATAGCTAGTCTTAACGAAGACTACGCTTCTGGTCAGCCTCCGTCTTGCAACATGTAGAAGAGAGTAGACTGAAGTCCTCCAAGTAACATCACATAGCAATAATCCTACCCGGCAATCCCCTCCTCATATCCCTGAGAGAGAGCGACCACCGGTTGTATCTGGCACTTGGAAGGGTGTGTTTTATCAAGTATCCGGTTCTAGTTGTCATAAGCTCAAGGTACAACTCCAAGTCGTCCCTGTTATCGAAGATCACGGCTATCCGAATAGATTAACTTCCCTGCAGGGTGCACCATCTTACCCAAAGACGCTTGATCCCATTTGGCGGACACACTTTCTGGGTCATGCCCGCCGCTGAAGATCAACACGCCGCAGCCCCACCTAGGCACAAGAGAGGCCAACACGCCGGTCTAAACCTAAGCGCTGCTGAAGTGCAGGCCCATCGCCATACGAGCACACCTACACGTTGCGTCTGTGGCGGAAGCAGACCCTAGCCCAATGAGCGTTCAGTCCAATCCGGTGCGCGCGCTCCGTCGCCGACGTCTGAAGTGCTTCGGTGATACCACGACGCGGGATACCCATAACTACTCCAGCGTAGATGGTTAGTGCGTATAAGCTCGTAGCCAACTCAGATCAAATACCAAGACCTCGTTAAGCGTGTTAAGTATCCGCGAGCGCCGAACAGGCCAGGCCCACCTCTCTCCTAGGCGGTCTCAACCTGCCTGTCGCTCCGCCACAAAGATCCATCCAGAGGGCCGTCGGGACAAAGGTCCTTTCAGCCCCAATCCGTGAATCACTCATGGGTGCTCCACAAGCCGACCGACTTTAGTCACCACATGTATCATGTATAAGTATATAGTATATACCGTGATCACCTCCCGAGTGATCACGGCCCGATAATATAGCACGCGCGGACGGACAAGAATGTAGGGCCACAGATGAAAATGCTAGCATCCTATACTAAGCATATAGGATTGCGGTAAGGATAACAATGATAGTAACAAGGACAGGCTATGCATCGGGATAGGTATAGCTGAAAGCGGTAACATGCTACACTACTCTAATGCAAGCGGTGTAGAGAAGAGTAAGCGATATCTGGTGATCAAGGGGGCTTGCTGGTTGCTCTGGCAAGAGAGAGAGGTCGTCAACACCGTGGTCGGCTGCCAGCAGCAGCGTCGGTCTCGTAGTCTAGGAGAGAAGAGGGGAAGAAACAATGAATAACAAGTAAACAGATGCATATCGATGCATGACATGTCAAGAAGCGATGCTAGGCGTGCCCTAACGTGGTATGAGGGGGTACTGGTTAAGGGGGAAAACATCCGGGAAAGTATTCCCGGTGTTTCGTGATTTCGGGCAGAGGAGCCGGAGGGGGAAAGTTGCAGGTTCGATAGGTTAGGGGTGTGTGGCGGACGAACGGACTGCGTATCCGGATTCGTCTCGTCGTTCTGAGCAACTTTCATGTTGAAAATATTTTAATCCGAGTTACGGATTAAAAGATATGATTTTCTAAAGATTTTATTAATTTCTAGAATTTAATTAATTAGTTAATTAATTCGAAAAATGGAATTATGACGTCAGCATGATGTCATGCTAACGTCAGCAGTCAACAGGGTTGACTAGGTCAACCCTGACATGTGGGTCCCGTTCGTCATACTCTGTTAACTAATTAACCTAGTTTAGTTTAATTAACAATAGTTAATTAGGTTAATTAGCCATTAGATTAATTAAACAGAATTAATTAAATTAATTAATTAATTAATTTTATTCATTTTTAATTATATTAATTTATCTTAATTTTAATAAAACGTTTATGGGCGTGGGGCCCTTCTGTCATAAACCCGTGGGCCAGCGAAGCGTCTTGGCGTCTTGGCGCGCCCGTTGAGCGCTGCGTCGAGAGGAACGCAGGCGTGGCGCCGCCAAATCGCCCGGCGTGGTGGGCGAGTGCCGGCGGCCGTGGCCTCGGCGAGGAGCCGGCGAGGGCGGTCCCGGCGAAACTCTGGCGATGGCGGCTAGAAGGGCCCGATCGTCGGAGGCGGCGGAGGTAAGCGAAGTGCGGACACGGCCGCGGCGCCCGGCATCGGCAGCGTCGCCGAAGCGTCACTGGGAGGCCAGGGGCGGTTCGGTGATGGTGGAGGCGAGGGCGCCGTCGGCGGAGAGGGAGGCCATGGCGGAGACCGGGCGGTGGCTGGCGGCGAGAAGTGGCGGCGACGGAAGAAGGCGGGAGGTGGTCATGGCGGCGTACATGGCGGCGTGGCGGGTGGCGGCGTGTGGCTGGCGGGCTGGCAGACCGCGTGACGCGAGGGCGGGCGGAGCAGGGACGGGAGGCAGGGGGGCGGCGGCGTTCGGGAGGAGACTAGGGAGAGAGGGACCGATGGGGAGGAGTGCTCACGGGGGGGCGTGGGGTCTATGAGAGCTGCTCGGGGCGGTCGGGTCGACTGTTGAGGAGGAGGGCGGGAGGCGGCCGTCCGGCGACGGGCAGATCCGGCGATGGTGGGGGGGGGGTCGGGGCGACCCATGGCGCGACGGAGGCCTTGCGCGCCTGCTGCAGGTCGGGGAGGAGGGAGGAGGTGCGGACGGGCGGCGGGGTCGTCGGCGTCGGGGCGAGGCGGCACGGGATCGGGCGGGCCGATCCGGATCGGCACGGGGGGAGGAGAAAGGGATCGGGGGAGAGTGAGGGCGTCGGCTAGGGTTAGCCGACCGGGGGAGGGGTAAGGGAGTGAGGGGTTTGGGCCGGGCCAGGGGGGCTGGCCGGCTAGGCCAGGTGGGGGCATTGGCCCAGTTGGGCCAGTGGGGGGTTTTCTCCCCCACTCCTTTTTCTGTTTTATTTTCTTTTCTTATTTCTTTTCTTTTCTGTTTTAATTTATTTAAAAATATTTAGACCCGTTACAAAAATGTGTGCACCCCACCATAATTAGCTTTGTAATTTTTGACAACCCCCGAACATTTTAGTTTTCATTTTTGAAAACTTTTATTGTTTGCCTAAGTTTTAAATTTGATTTGAACCGGGTTTGAATCAACGTGAGTTTAATCACAGTGACGTGGCATCATTAGCAGGGATTACTGTAGCTTAATTATCCGGGTGTTACAAATCTCCTCCACTACAAGAAATCTCGTCCCGAGATTTAGGAGGTAGAAGGAAAGAGTGCGGGGTATTCATCTCGAAGACGATCCTCGCGTTCCTAGGTGGCTTCGTCTTCAGAGTGATTCGACCACTGGACCTTGAGGAACTTGATCGCCTTCTGACGTGTGCGGCGTTCAGCTTGGTCGAGAATGCGGACCGGATGCTCTTTATAGGAGAGGTCCTGTTGTAATTCGAGCACTTCATGGTCCACTACTCGGATTGGGTCCTTGAAGCAGCGTCGGAGTTGTGACACGTGGAACACATCGTGAACCTGAGAAAGGTTCGACGGAAGCTCCGATTGATATGCCACTTTTCCACGCTTTCCGAATAGTGAATGGGCCAATATAGCGAGGAGCTAGCTTGCACTTGATCCCGGCGGTGAGCACCCTTCATTGGTGTAACGCGAAGATAGGCCTTTTCGCCAAAGTTGATAGACCATGTCTTTGTGATAGCGTTCATAATTACTCTTTTAGCGTGGTCGAGCGGTCTTGAGATTCTCGCGAATAATGCGGACTTGTTCTTCGCATGTTGGATAATATCCGGACGAAGAGTGGGCGTTCCCGATTTCGACCAGTTCGGAGGGTTCGCACTTTCGTCCATATAACACTTGAAGGGGCCATCTTGAGACTAGCTTGATAGCTATTATTATAAGAGAACTCAGCATACGGGAGAGATTCTCCCATTTCTTGCGAAGAAACAGCGCAAGCTCGAAGCATGTCTTGAGAATTTGGTTGACACGTTCAGCTTGCCCTTGAGATCATGGATGAAGCAGATCTTGAAAGATAAATGAGTACCCATAGCTTCTTGAAAACTTGCCCGAATCTTGAAGTGAATAAGCTGCCACGGTCCGAATCGATAACCGATGGAATACCGTGAAGTGAAACAATTCGGACATATAGAGCATTGCAAGCTAGCTAGCAGTGATTGTTTCTTTGACCGCCAGAAAATGAGCAACTTTAGAAAGCCGGTCAATGACGACAAGAATAGCATCGTTACCTTTCTGCGATTTGGGAAATCCAGTGACGAAGTCCATTTCAACATGGTCCCATTTCCATTCCGGAATAGAGATAGGTTGCAGAGTCCCAGCAGGCCTTTGATGCTCTGCTTTGATACGACGGCAAACGTCACACTCGGCAACATAGCGAGCAATGTCTTGCTTCATATTAGACCACCAGAATCTCTGTCGAATGTCTTGATACATCTTTGTACTACCAGGATGGATACATAGAGGCGTATCATGAGCTTCTTTCATAACCTTCTGAGTCATATTCAGATTTTCCTTCTTACACGGCACCACTAGGCGGCCTTTGAAGTACAAGGCGCCATCATCAAGAATAGTGAAGAATGAGGATTTCCTTCTTTGAGGTCTTGCTTAATCTTGTAGACTTGAGTCAAATCCTGCATTGACTTTATGGTGCCCACGAGATCGGGTTCAACAGCCAGGTATAGAGGAACCACGGGGAACAACACGGAGATTCATCTTGCGGAACTCCGGAGGAGGGGAGCGAAGTGCACCGGAGGAACAATATGGAGGTTCACTTTCTGAATTCTTCAACAAGTGAGGGCTGAACTTTGTGAACTGAAGGTGGTTGCAGAAGACTTGAGGCTCAAGGCATCAGCCATTACATTAGCCTTGCTGGCGTATAGGAAATACCCAAATCAAAGTCTGCAGCAGTCTCCATCCATCTCACGAGCGGAGGTTCAGGTCTGGCTGAGTAAATGATACTTCAGACTTTGGTGGTCGGTGAAGATCTCGCAAGCGATTACCGAGAAGGTAATGTCGCCATTGCTTGATGCATGAATGACAAGCAACAAGTTCGAGGTCGTGAACTGGGTAGTTCTCTTCGTGAGGGTGCAATCTGTCGAGAGGCATAAGCAACCACTTTGCGCTCTTGCATTAGGACACCGCCTAATCCTTGACGGAAGCGTCGCGAGATATGACGAAGTCCTTCTTAGTATCGGGAGGAGCTAGCTTTCGGGCAGAAGTCAACTTGTCTTTGAGTACCGGAAACTTTCGACACTTATCATCCATTGGAATTTGACGCCCTTATGTAACAAAGTTAGTCGAGGCTCGGCAATCTTGGAGAAGTTCTCGACGAATCGACGGCAATAGTGGCGAGAGGAAACTTCCGACTTATGCGTTCTTGGAGGAGTCAATCGAGAATAGCCTGAACTCTTTCGGGGTTGACGGCAATACCATCCTTAGAGATGACATGCCCAAGATAGGTTACTTCGGAAGCCGAATTCACACTTGGAGAACTTGGCATATAGCTGATGCTCTCGTAGCTTTTCCAGCACAAGACGAAGATGTTCAGCATGTTCTTCTTCATTCTTGGAGAAGATCAGGATATCATCCAGATAAACCACGACGAACTTGTCGAGGTAATCCATGAATATATAGTTCATCAGGCGAGAGAAGGTAGCTGGAGCATTGGTTAAGCCGAAAGACATGACGGTGTACTCGTATGAACCATAACGAGTCGCAAAGGCGGTCTTGGGGATATCCTCCTCACGAACACGGATCTGGTGGTAACCCAACCTCAAGTCGAGTTTAGAGAACACCGATGAACCAGCCGGTTGATCATAAAGATCATTGATCCGAGGAAGAGGATACTTATTCGAATGGTAGCTTGATTTATGGGACGGTAGTCTTGGACCAATCGGTTTGTCCCATCCTTCTTCTTGACAAGAGAGAAGGTGCTCCCCAAGGAGAGCAACTTGGGCGAATGAAACCACTTTGAAGAGATTTGTCGATTTCCTCCTTGAGCTCAAGGAGTTCATGCGGCGGCATCTTGTAGGGTCGCTTGGCTATAGGAGTGGTGCACGGTTTGGTCGATGTGAATTCGACAGCTCTAGCAGGAGGAATCCTGGAAGTTCTTCAGAAAGGCGTCTTGGAAATCGCAAGCAGCAGAATGTTTTCAATGCCCTCGAGGGTGCGGCGTTCAATGCATTCAATGCATAGAGCCTTGCCTCGGCATCTGAACGAACGAGCATTGTAGCTTATTATTTCATCGAGAAGGGTGTAGCAGATGGGCCGGTCTTAGTGGCAAAGCGATTGGACGCGATGCGCTTTCAACCAATCCATCCCCAAAATGAGTTCGATGTTAGGCGTCTTGAGGATAATGGGGGAGGCATAGAATTCCAGCCCTTCGATTTCCACGGGACGTCGGCGCCAACCATGGAGGTTTGACATTGTCCCAAGGGGGTTTTACCACTACCAAGAGTTCATCTCCTCACACTTAACGTCGTGCTTGTATGCAAAGTCTTGACATGAATGAATGCGATGCTCTGAATCGAATAAAGCAGATGAGTCTTGAATTTACGAGGAGTGTACCCATCACGATGCAGTGCTGGTCTTGAGCTTCGTTCGAGATCAACATGGTTGGCCTGAGCTTGACCATAAGGCTTGGCGGTGTTGTTGCGGGCTGGGTGTTTCCACGGCCAGTTCTTTGGAAGGCCACTGATTACGGTTACGGTTGCATTCTCTAGCACGGTGCCCTCGTTGTCCCTTTGAAGCACAAGCCATTATTGGGGTGGGAGCAGGAGCTTGGGGTGGTGGGCTGGAAGCTTTGGCTGCTTAGTTGTAGGCGAGCGAGGTGCAGCATAGCTACGCCTTGGAGCAGTGCATTAATTTGGTACATCTTGTTGGGAATCCATATCTTGCGCTTCTGCGAGGCGGGCCCAAGATGAGCCCGTGTCACAGTTGCTTTGTTAGAGCTCTCGTATTCCTGCAGACCAGCCGACATTGATAGCTTTGTTCACCAAGGTGGCGAAATCAGCAAAGTCATGCACTAGAAGTGCGAGCTTGATGTCGACTTGAAGGCCGTCACGGAACTTCTCTGTCTGCGTGCATCGGTTGCAATGTCCTCTTGACATAGCGAGACAAGTCCAAGAACTCTGTTGATAAGCTCATGATCTTGTTGCCTTGGGTGAGGTTATGAATTCACGCTTCTTCGGTCCATGACCCCTTGAGGATGAAGCGGCACGGAAGGCAGCTTGGAAATCGGCGGTGATGAGTGTTCCAAGCTGGCAGAAGTACGCTGTGGCTGTCCCACCATTGAGCTGCGGGTCCCTTCAGGAAGAAGGAAGCAAAAGTGACATAGCTGGCGGGGCTACATCGCAGACTCCATCTCATAGGTGATGTCACGGAGCGACCATCAAACATCCAAATGGCTGAGTTGAGCTGCGGTACACGCTGGGTTTCAGCGTATGAAATCCTGCAGAGTTGTTCCGTTTGGGTGCTGGTTCATATTGGGGCGAAAGCGAGCCATCATGTTTTCCATGGCTGGCGATTCATCTCAAGCTGTTGGATCATACCAGCCATGTACTCGGCGGTGGTGGGAAGTTGCCACCACGACCACGACCAGTGGCCTAACCATCCTGCTATTATATAACGAGGGTAGTTCAGCATTTGAGAAATTCATGCAAAGGACAAGAAGCATTCATGATGAAACATGCATAACGAAAACAAGACGATAGAAACTACATAGTAGTTGGCATATCTTACAAAGGGGTCATGCATAGAGTTCGTACATAGAGTTCAATTACATAGACTAAGACATCATAGGCGGCACGCAGGCTCATGGCGAATACATCAAACACTAACAAGCAAGTCTACATCACCCCACGCGGTGATCATGGAGGTAGCCAGTAGCTGAAAGTGGTAGTCTGCGGCGTGATAGTCCTCCACGTCGGTGACACAGGGGTCCGCGGATACTCGTGCTGAATCCGACGACCAAGTGGCGAGAAGAGGGCCAAGCGCGGAGAGTAGCCTCCCACGTCCGCCACCCGACACCACGGGGCATCACGGTCTGGCTGGGTAGATCGCGAGACGCGCGCTCTGGATCGGACAAAGGGTGCATCAGCGTCGAGCACGGTAGAGGTGCCGACGGGTGATGTACAACTCGTGGCGAAGATCTCGGTTAGCTCGATCCAGCCCATCGCATGCGTAACAAAGTTACGATGATAGAAGGGCTCTCTGGTGACAAAGTGGAGTAGGCAGCGGCAGTAGTAACCTCCTCACCAACATCGACGCGATAGCAATGTGCACGAAGGGGAGGTGTCCAACTCTCGATACTACGCACGAAGGCGTGTCGAGCAGCATAAGCAGCATCGTGGACGCCATATCGATAGTCACTCCAACACCATGTGCGTGTGCAAGACGATGAGTGGACTCATACTCCCAAGAGTAGAGGAAGACGATGGCGCTGCATCGCTGCTCCCGGTTATAGTCCTGGTACTCCTCATAGACGGTGTACTCGGGGTGCCGGCGATAACCCGATAGGTCATCATCTCTGCTAGCACCGCAGTGATCCCGAGGCACCAATGGCCGTCGTGTGGCGCATTTACCTGCCTCGTGGGTTCCATCTGAAAACAAAGACGCTTCAAAGGAGTCAAATGACGGTGTGGAAATTGATCAAAATACAATTCCAAGAAGCAACTATGGCTTTATCCAACTTTGGGGTGAATGTGGTCGGGGATCCTAGTGTTAGTTAGTAAAATCGCTTAACCCGGGTAGAAGAGAGTTCAGACTCGAGTAAAGGTCGAGGAGTAAAAGATCCTAGTACCACCCGATGGCGGCGTGGGCCCGTAAGGCACACAGCCAAGTTAGTAAAAGTTTTTGCAATGTCTAGACTCGACTTCACCAAGGATTGTGGAAGGGGATTCCTCACAGCGATCGGCTCGATACCAACTTAGACGCCCCGATTTAATCGTACACTAATCATGCACGCAAATGTGTACGATCAAGATCGAGGACTCACGGAAGATATCACAACACAACTCTACAATTAAAATAGTCATACAAGCATCATAATACAAGCCGAGGGCCTCGAGGGCTCGAATACAAGTGCTCGATCATAGAGCGAGTCGTGAAGCAACAATATCTGAGTACGGATATAAGTTAAACAAGTTTGCCTTAAGAAGGCTAGCACAAAGCGGGATACAGATCGAAGAGGAGCAGCCTCCGCCTGGGATCCTCTTAGCTACTCCTAGTCGTCCGCCGGGCTGCACGTAGTAGTAGGCACCTCGGAGTAGTAGTCGCCATAGGCGGTGGCGCCTGCGCTCCTGGGCTCCATCGTGCAGTTGCAGCAATCGAGTAGAGGTAGGGGGAAAGGGGAACAAGGCAACCGTGAGTACTCATCCAAAGTACTGCAAGCAAGGAGCTACACTACATATGCATGGATATATGTGTAAAGGCCATATCATGGACTGAGCTGCAGTAATGCCGAATAAGAGGGGATAGCTAGTCTTAACGAGACTACGCTCGGTCACCTCCGCCTTGCAACATGTAGAAGAGAGTAGATCAAGTCCTCCAAGTAACATCACATAGCAATAATCCTACCCGCAATCCCTCCTCATATCCACGAGAGAGAGCGACCACCGGTTGTATCGGCACTTGGAAGGTGTGTTTTATCAAGTATCCGGTTCTAGTTGTCATAAGCTCAAGGTACAACTCCAAGTCGTCCTATTTATCAAGATCACGGCTATCCGAATAGATTAACTTCCTGCAGGGTGCACCATCTTACCCAAAGACGCTTGATCCCATTTGGCGGACACACTTTCTCGGTCATGCCCGCCGCGGAAGATCAACACGCCGCAGCCCCACCTAGGCACAACAGAGAGGCCAACACGCCGGTCTAAACCTAAGCGCGAAGGGTGCAGGCCCATCGCCTCGAAAGCACACACACTGCGCTGCGTCTGTGGCGAAGCAGCACCTAGCCCAATGAGCGTTCCAGTCCAATCCGGCGCGCCGCCCGTCCGCCGACGTCTGAAGTGCTTCGCCGATACCACGACGCCGGATACCCATAACTACTCCCGCGTAGATGGTTAGTGCGTATAAGCTCATAGCCAACTCAGATCAAATACCAAGACCTCGTTAAGCGTGTTAAGTATCCGAGAACGCCGAACAGGGCTGAGCCCACCTCTCTCCTAGGCGGTCTCAACCGCCTGCTCGCTCCGCCACAAAGATCCATCCAGAGGGCCGTCGGGACAAAGGTCCTTTCAGCCCCCAATCCGTGAATCACTCATGGGTGCTCCATGGCCGACCGACTTTAGTCACCACATGTATCATGTATAAGTATATAGTATATACCGTGATCACCTCCCGAGTGATCACGGCCCGATAGTATAGCACACGCGACGGACAAGAATGTAGGGCCACAGATGAAAATGCTAGCATCCTATACTAAGCATATAGGATTGCGGTAAGGATAACAACAGTAGTAACAAGGACGGGCTATGCATCAGATAGGTATAATCTGAAAGCAAGAATATGCTACACTACTCGAAAGGGATCGGGGGAGCAACTTTCAGTTGACCGGCGTCGGCTAGGGTTAGCCGACCGGGTCAACCTCGACAGGGTAAGGAGTGAGGAGGTTTGGGCCGGGCTGGAGGGGCTGGCAGGGGCCAGTGGGGGCATTGGCCCCGGACGGAGGTTAGGCCATGGGGTTTTCTCCCCCACTCCTTTTTCTGTTTTATTTTCTTTTCTTATTTCTTTTCTTTTCTGTTTTAATTTATTTAAAAATATTTAGACCCGTTACAAAAATGTGTGCACCCCACCATAATTAGCTTTGTAATTTTTGACAACCCCCGAACATTTTAGTTTTCATTTTTGAAAACTTCTATTGTTTGCCTAAGTTTTAAATTTGATTTGAACCGGGTTTGAATCAACGTGAGTTTAATCACAGTGACGTGGCATCATTAGCAGGGATTACTGTAGCTTAATTATCCGGGTGTTACACACTGTCTTGTAATACAAATTCTCGGTTTTTGCCTACTAGCTAGCTACATGTTTTTGCTTTACATATGCCCGCTTAATTAAGACATGCAAACGTGTGTGCATGCAGATTTCACTGGGTCTTGTGTATCATTAAAGTTGGCCGAACAGTTGAAATCTTGGACTCACTACTCAAAGAAAAACTGACTATAACATCTTGTTTGGGATAGTCAACAGTTAATTTCAATCATTATTAATTATATATCTCGGCCTATTTAGTTCGTCATTTTCATGATATGAACTATTTAATAACCCTTTATTCATTTTCTTTGTCGTGGGCAGGGCTTGGGCAAGGTTCATCAGCGTGACCCTAGGAGAATGGAAACAAAAGCTTAAATGGTTTCACCCAAGGTAAGTAATTATAGTACTAGCTAGCTAGCTAGCTGCCATCTCTTTAATTATCATGCTTGATTAATTATTATCTGATCAAATTCCATTCTCGTAAAGGCCACAAAGCGGTAGCGAGGGACTGATCTGTGTGCATTCTGCGCTTGCGAGAACATTCGCATGATGGCGTCCGAAAGGAGCAGATCTCAAAGACAGGAATGGGTACGCTTGTCAAAACACTATTCACAATTTTACACCATTATCGATATCTAGTCACACAACTAATACACATGCATATTGATCTCCTTCTTAACAGTTCACAGAGGAAAGGGAGAAGCTCCTAGAAACGGAGCGCGTAGAAGCACTTCAAGAGGAAATAGCGGGATTTTTGCTCGACCAGGTCATAAATCGAAGGAGAATACTATTACCCGCTACGCCCCATCGTGCTTCAAGGCACCAATTAGGCTAATGCCACTGGCTCAAGGCAACATGCATATGTAGGAGAAATTGTATATAGCTATACATGTGTGTATGTGTGAATTAATTAATATGATTGTTTGTGAGACATTTATATATATATATATACATATATATATATATATATATATATATATGCATGATTGGTTCTACATATATATATGCATAACGTGTACAATGTGTAGTATCGTAAAATACCAGCAAGCGAAAAAGAATTAAATTGATAACACAAATTTAATTGAAAATAAAAATAAAACAAAACTCACAAACATTTAGTACCGGTTGGTGTTACCAACCGGTACTAAAGGCTCCAACCCCGGAGCTGCCTCGTGCACGTGGTTGGCCTTTAGCACCGGACCGTCTTTGAGCAAGTACTAAAGGGGGCTTTAGTGATTGATTGTATCTTGGAATGTGGAACCCAAGACTAAAAGGCTTTTCTGAACAAGTGCTATTATGCCGGTTCGCACTAGTGCTCATCTTCTCCCAGCTCAGTGCTTCCCATAGACATCTTGTCTCCCTCAGTTAATTCTTTGTCAACATCTTCAATCTCAATGTGTTCATCCAGATCCCCTCAATATCACCAATTTGCTGAAAGCCCTCCACCTTGAAGGATAACATAAACATTTTCTTCTTCATTTCCATCAATGTTTTAAAGGGGTTTTTACAAGGATCTCTGCAAGCAACCTTAACTCCCACAGTCTCATATATAAAATACCAAAACAAGAGGCCACTTGAGCAAAAACTTTCCATCGTACACCATACCACTAAGCGGGTAAGCCATGAATGGACATCCAAGTTTCATTTAATTCACCAAAGGATCCACACATGTGGTTACCATCATTCAGTAATTTTGACCAGACTGTGGATTTGTGCTACTTTCTTAGGGCAGATATATCATAGAAGTACGTAGCTAGCCCTAATTGTACTCTCAAAATGGCAGCACGGACACAGCCAGCTCGAGTGAGCTATATAGCGCTAGTAGTGGCTGATGGATTAGCAGGTGCCATTCAGAACTCAGGACATTCCCAGCTATATATCACCGCCGGCGACGCGCGCGGCGACCAGCATGCTTGACAAGTGCGCGATGGAGCGGGGTCGAACCAGGGCCGCCGTCCGTATGTCGCTAGCTGGAGCGGCGGGACGGACGTTGATGCGCGGCCGGCCACGAGATAGCTAGCTAGCTCTCCGGCGACCCCCCTATATATGGCGGCTACGTGAAGCAGGTGAAGAGCGCGGGGGGCGCGGCTAGCCTGGCCGGCACCCTCTGGCGGCGGCGGGAGCACGCTCGAGGGTACGTAGAGGCGTAGAGCCAGGCTTGGCGAGAGAGCGAGCGAGCGAGCGAGCGTGCAGCATGGTCGTGACGGCGCCGGCCGGCCGGCCTAGCGCGCGCGGGGGCGGGGGCGGGCGGAGGACCGTCTCGGCTTCTCGAGACAGGCGCACGGACGGGGCCGGAAGAGAGCCCGGTCGAGGGGCTGCGCGGCGGCACAGGGGCCAGGCCCGGGGCGGCCGGCGACCAAGTCGAGGAGGGAGATGGCGGCCGCCGTGCTGCAGGCGCCGCGGAGGCGGAGGCGGAGGCGGAGGCGGCTTGGGGCAGGGAGGGAGGGAGGGAGGGAGGAAGAAGGTAGCTAGGTCGGCCCAAGCAAATAGTATAAACAGACCTCGCCTCAGACCTCACCCGACCCGCACACTCTCTCACCTTCGTCTCGACCTCTTCCGATCCATCTCGTGCCGCCGCTCCAGCCCAAATCCCGAACCCTAGCCCCAGATCCCTCCCCGCGCCGCCGCCTCGCCATGCGGATCCGCAGGTCCGCCGCCCGCCTGCTCGGCTCCGCCTACTCCGCCCCCGCGCCGCCGCAACCAGACCTCCCGCTTCCGCCCCCGCCCCCGCCCCCGCCCCCGCCGCCGCCGCCGCCGGTGCTGGAGCCCTGCTCCTCCCACGCGGGGGGCGGCAGGGTCTCGGCGGGAGGGACCTCCTCCGCGGAGCGCTGCGAGCTCAGCCGCTCGCCGTGGGAGCTCATGGCCCAGCTCGACCCCTCGGATCCCAAGGTCAGCACCACCTACCTCCCTCCCTCCCTCCCTCCCTCCCTACACGCTCTCCTTCGTGTGGCGTCCGCGCCCCTAGCTCGCCTCTCCGGCGGAGGTCCCGGCCGGTTCTCGCCGCCCGCGCCGTCTGGTTCGTGCATGCCGCTAGGGTTCCTCTGCGGCTTCGGGTGGGCGTGCCCGGTGCCGGTGGTGGGAGCTCGCCGGGTCCATCTCTAGCGCGCGTTAGCTACCGTTCCCTCGTTGTAATTTGTGGCCGGCGGCGCCGCTGGGCTCGGGGCCGGCGCTGGAATCGTCGAAATGGCCGCCGCTAGGGGTTGGGGTCGCGGAGATTGCCGCCGCTACGGGTTGGAGTCTTGGAGATGGGCGGGCCCCGCCACGGGTTGGTTGGTTGGAATCGCGGAGATGGCCGCCGCTACGGGTTGGGGTCGCGGACACGGCGTCCGGCCGGCCGGATTGAACCAGCTGATAAGATCCACGCTCCATTTCAGCACAGTGGGCAGGCAGCTGGGGGAGGGGAAACATATTTGCGCTCTGCACTTTTGACTAACCTGAATTTTCGATTTCTCATTCTTCAGGAGGTGGAACACTTCATGGGGAAATACTTCGTCAGTGTCCCATGCCGGACGAGCTGGCTCTTCCAGGCCAGCATTCTTGCGGCCTCCATCTCCAGAAAGGGGGAGGAACAAGAGGAGGAGGGGAAGGAGAAGGACATGGCCGGAGATATGGCCGACGAGGTCTTTGCCACACGACAGCATAAGGTTGCCAAGAAGAAGAGGACAGTCATGGAAAACAGAGGGGATGAGAAAAATGCGTGGGGGCTGAAGAAGACCATGGAGGTCCAGAGTGATGAGGATGACTTCATGGCCCA
The DNA here is from genome assembly GCA_021605205.1 of Aegilops longissima. NCBI lineage: Eukaryota > Viridiplantae > Streptophyta > Magnoliopsida > Poales > Poaceae > Aegilops > Aegilops longissima. The sequence goes on along the minus strand of CM038676.1, from coordinate 640,646,075 downwards.
CGGAGGAGAACTTTGGGTGTGCAACAAGAATGACGGCAAGAGGAGGTTTTGCCGCCGGCCTGTGAGCCAGCCCGATTCCTTTTGCGTATATCACTCAGATCTTAAGTCTGCGCTGCCGCCGGCTTCATCAGCAGCCTCCAAACCCTCCAGCAGCGCCAAGCCACGTAAGAGGAGGCGTGTTGATGCAGGTGAGGGGTACTTATACTATGCTGGGTTCGGCCCGTCCCTCAGCAAGAGGCAGAGATCAAGCAGCAATGTGCTGGAATCTTTACCTGCTGAACAAAAGGAGGAGGCACTGCCTGAAGAGCATACTGCAGGTCCAGCTCAAACTGATGATGCAGACCATCAAGCGGCATCAGCACACGTTGATGAGCCTAGGTGCGATGAGATGGCCATGATTGCGGGCGGCGACGAGGAGAGCAGCGACGACGCACTTGGCTGTAACGATGAACCCCGGGTTGTTGGCGTCAACGGCAACATCAAGAGGAAGAGCCCGTTTAAGAAGAGGTGGAGGAAGCCTGTGAAAGCTCGCTCACTCAAGTCATTGATGTGTTAGCACGCTTATACCTGTACATGCATGCCCAATTGGTTCTCCATGGTACGTATTCATATGTACTACTTTATCCAACAAACCACACTACCATGGTGTTAGTGTATTTGTAATATATTGTTCCCTCAATTAAATTCAGAAGCATACATGACAGATTCAGGTAGAGGTTGGCAGGATATTGAGATCATGGAAGATACCAACTCTGCTATGGATGAAGAATCCAATGCTTTACTTAAGGTACTGCAGTATACTCTAGTAATTTGTTAGGTGTGGTATTGGTTTATTTTGATTTGATTCTAGGCATAAGTATTTAGACTGCTAGGGGACAAGTCGAGTCAGCAGTGCTAGTAGGTTGTAGTAGCGATTTCTTATCACTGCCAACTTCATCTACATTCCTCTCTGCAGTTCTTTAGGACCGAGACTGACATGATTAAGGCCTGTAGCATAGAGGTTGGGATTTTTGGACAGAGTATGCAGAGCGTTCACGCATCTCCCCATGAGGAGATCAATAATTCCACTTATCTTTCACCTTAGTTTCAAGCTCTTTGATCTGACAATAGGCATACCTGCATTTTTACGAGATATTATGATAATATTGAACTGTATTGGCGTTTGTGGACCGTAATTTGAGTCTGCAAGGCTCATTAATAGTACACCCTGTTTGACACCACAACTCACTTTCATTTATTCTGTTGCAGTCACTTGTATCTTGGTATTTTCCTTATTCCTTGAACATAAGCTAACACATGCAGTTTTGGCGAAATTTTCCGTTAAGTTGTCTGTTTTTATTCTTTTTCTTTAAGCTACGTTTATCTGAATGCTAGCAAACACTGTTTAGGTTGTAGTGGCGATTCGTTATGACTGCCAACTTGATCTACATTTCTCTTTGCACTTGTTTAGGACTGAAACTGACATGATTAGGGCCTGTAGCATACAGGTTGGGGAAAAAAATAGTGTTAACCGTTGATCTCGTGGCCAACTAGAAACAAACAAATTGATGGCATATAAACTGGATACTGGCTCAACCTGTGGTCTTTATCGCAGGCAAGGAACCAAAGAGAAAGCCATAAACAGGTGGGGTTGTTCCAGCAAGCAACGATCGAAGATTCCACTGGGGCGGTGGCCTCTTCGGCGGGCATAATCGATCGATCGATAGGACTAAAGGGGTGCGGCATGCCTGGGGTGCTGGAAAATGAAGAAACGCCTGACACCGCATCAACAGCAACATATGAAGCTCTATCTATGCTCTGAACTTTAATCCCACCCTGGCAGGACAGGAGGATGACTGACATCCATCTCTTTATCCCATTATCCTGTGGAAGAACCCATAGCAATGGTTTTGTGACAGTATTACTGTGTCAGGTTGTGGGAAAATGCTTGTGGGCGAAGGTTTTCTCTTCTGTTATGCGGCGTCGTAAACGAGTAGAGCGGATAGCAATGGTGTGTTCGGTGTGAAGAATGGCATCATGGCAGCAACAAGAATGCATTCAGTGTGAAGAAAAAAGGTGGTTGCAAACTCAAAACAGAAGAGAGTGAATCACGCAATATTCCCTGCTACGGTTGACAATTTAATCAAGCAATGGATGAATGGATCCAAATAATCCTGCACTGCTATGTATGTACCCATGTGGTTGACCCACGCCGCTGTTGATACGGACTTGTAGCGAATTTTCAGCGAGAAAATCTGCGTCGTGCACTCAACTCAACACCTCTCCTTATCCTGCTTGCAAGTTGCAACCAACATTTTTTTTCACAAGTTTGAAACCCCGGCCTATGCATCAACCATCGATCATTACGATGCACACAATCGTATTTTTATTATAGTTGGTGCAAGGTGCGTAAGATAGTATGATATAAAAAAAAGACGGACATTCTCTTGTAGTACATGGAACCATCACAAGTGGGTGGTGTTCTCGACGGTGGAGGCCAGACTTAGACTTACATCATCATTTAAAGGATGGCTAATGATGGTTTCCGCTTTGTCTCGCCTAAGAGCATCTCTAGTCGATACCTTATAATTTAGCCTCTCGAACGGCCCGAGAATGCCAAACGGAGACCGAGCTCCATGGAGGCCTTTATTTGAAAACTTTAAAATTCAAACTTTTCAGTTTCAAAAAAATTCTGAAAATAAATACACATGTACCTAGTGTACATATGTGCAAAATTTCAGGTCAAAATACATTATAATGTGAGCTACACAAAAAAGACAAATCTGGGGCTTTTTACCATATGTACTGTTCATCTTTTAAGTCCATGATTTTTTTTTGCAGCTCGCAGTTCAAGGTATTTCATCCTGAAATTTTTCACACATACACTTTACATCCTTGCATACTAGTGTACATATGTGTGTTTTTTTTTCAGAATTTTTGAAACTGAAATTTATGAATTTTGAATTTTCCAACATAAAGGGCTCCATGAAGTTCGGTCTCCAAAATGCCCTACTCTCGAACAGCCCCCCTATACTTAACTCTTTATATTTACTTCGCCAAAAAAGAGCGGTTCCTAGCCCAACCCTTAAACGTAAACTACCTAAGCTTGCATTTGGCTTATACATTTTATCGAACACTTGCAATGCAGCACACATATGAACGCCGCACTCAGCTAATTAGAAAGAAGGTCATACGATGGTGGATCATGTAGCTTGTTGAACCGATCGACCGAGGATACCTGGAGAGATTAGTAGGAGACAGAGCGTGCAGTGGAAATCTTGCAGTTGTCGGGCGCGACCGGGGTCGGGAAGGGTAAGGGTTTGATTGACTTGACACAGCCAGTGAAGCTTCCTAGTTGGTTTTCGTGGCTTCTTCTGAACTGTGATGTTTAGAGTTCGAACCTCAGATACACCCATTTTTTAAGGTTGAAGAAAAGGGAAAGGTTAAATGGGCCAAGCCCAGGAAGGACAAGGGGTGTACGCCGCTTAGTACAATACCGTGCTAAAGGCACTGAACAGAAATTGGGCCACTTAAAGGCTTTTCAGCAAACTGGCGCACAGTCCCCTCCCAACCGGTTTTGTGAAGCTTCTAGAATCTTCCAGCCAGTTTTACGAAGCTTCTGACTAGTTTTATCATCTTTCTTTTTTGGTTTTCTTGATGGTTCTTATTTAGTTTTTCCTTTTCTTAAATTCTTGAGTTTTTATTCCCAAATGCATGAACTTTTTAGATCGGTGGACTTTTTTCAAAATCGATGAAGGTTTTCCAAATTTTTTAACTTTTTTAAAAATTGATGAACCTATTTTTAAGATCGATGAACTTTTTTCAAATTTGTGAACTTTTTTTCGAAATTGATGATTTTTTTTCAAATAGATGAACTTTTTTATAAAATCTGTAAACCTTTTTTTATTTCATAGTTCTTTCATAAGTATTAAAAAATGAGCCGGTTTTTCAAGAACACAAAAATGAAAAAAAAACTAGCCTCCGTAGCGAGCGCTAGGCTCCCACAACCCACTTGGGGCGCGCGTGAGCGCCAACTCACGTTTCCGACGGTGAAGGCGCCTAATAGGAGCACTTGATGATTTTAAGTGGTAAGTACAACTAAAAAACAATTTCGACCTGTATTCCTCCTGTGCCGCACGGTGGACTTATTGGGATTGCCCCTACCCCCTCCAGACCCCTTTTAGAGGTGAGGTTTTCTGGTTTGGTTTGTGCTTCTAGCCCCTATGTTTGTCCTCCCCGAGGTCTAATCACATGGGTTTGAAGTAGTTGACCGGGGTGTTGCACCATAGCATCAGTACGAACGTATGTTCTTATCATGCGTTGTCTTCTCTTCTGGAACGTCTTGTGTGGCTGGTTTTCGCCCACGTGATATTCTCTTCGTATGGAAGGTTATTATGACGTCAATTATTATGATTTTCACCCAAAAATAGGTCTTCTCATATCAATGCTCAAAATATCTTTGTCCTTTAGGAACCCGGTGAAATTAGACAAAAAGGGAGCGCCAACGCGTCAAAATTCTGAAAACAAGGGATAAGAAGTGATGCAAAATAGACTCATCACCATGACTCCCAAGGCCACCAAGCGGGGGGCGACCCGTGATGCCTGTGACACCTTCTCTGTCTCATAGACACGCTCGTCCCCGGATTCACCTCCGACAGCGATGGCACCATCTACGAAAATGTCAAGGACACCGTCCAGGCCATCATTTGGATTACCGTGAGCACCATTTCCTTAATCATAAGCAACGAGAAACATTTGCTTGAGCATTATGAACAAGAATAACATTTGAAGCCTTCAAACACATAGATAAATTACCACTTTTTAAACTGAGCATGATTTTCCTCAACAAGTTGCCACCTTCAAATTCAGATATGCAAATAACTGATTGGAAGAGAGCAAACTAAATAGTTACATTTTGGAAATTAGATGATACTTGCATCTTATAAAAACTCGCCATCGAATTCACAACCAACAACATTATAGTATTAAAAGAACAAAAGTATGAAAAGGATGATGTACATATAAGTTGTGGGTCAACGTTCAAATAAAAATTGCTTGTTTGAAGGTAGAATCTGCAAGATTTGACCTTATCGCATGATGTTGTGCAAGTGCACAGGCTAGTTGTAGCTGCCTTCGAAATATGAGTGTCGATCTCACGAAGAGCCAAGGAAATGGTCATGTGCCGCTTGTAGAAGATTGTCGTGTTGTGCATGCAAGTTAATTCTTGATTCCAAGCGAGAGTGCAATGACGGTGAAACGGTGCAGATTGTTTGTGAGCAAAGAAGTATAATGTGCGATAAGAGAGAGAGAGAGAGAGAGAGAGAGAGAGAGAGAGAGAGAGAGAGAGAGAGAGAGAGTATTATGGAAACTGGAATGAGGGTAAAGGCATTTTCGAGGGTCCGGATTCCCCGTTGGTGTATGATGACAATGAATAGTAAATGTTCCATCGATGCATATATGTTTATGAACCAATAATAAGATACGTACTAATGACTTAGTTATGTACATCACACATAGCCACCATCATCCCTCCACAGTTGTCATACGAAGTACGATGACGATTGAGGGTCTCCCCGTGGATGTGTCATAAAGCATATGAGACATAGCTTATATCACCCCTACTTATAACCCGGCTTTATAGTGGCACCGACATCCTTCACTTCACTGCACATACATGGATTGCCTTATTTTTGTGAAAATATATCTAAGAGAGTTAGTAATTACAGGATATTGGTACCACTGAACTCAAGTATGACTATAAGACATTGATGGCCTGCAAAGTGCACATGGTTTAGTTGTAGCCTTTCAAAGTAAGAGTATCAATTTCACATGGAGCAAAAGAATTGGACCGTGTCCTTTATAGAGACTTACGGAAATGTGCGTGCAATTTAATTGTAAACTCAAAGCAAAATGAGAGCAGAAGAGCGAAGTGATTTTGAGTAGAGTGCGAACCAAAAGTAAACAACACAAAAGAACTAAATGAGTGGAGTGAAATGAGTAGAGCGTTGAAACTAGTAGAGGATTAAAGTGTTCTAAGGTAGTCCGGAATTCCATTGGTATGTGTCTATCACAGCATATGTTGTAGCATTGTCCTAGCTAGATAATTGAGGCACTCTTGATATTTGTGATTGGGTGAATCTAGGTACATAATAGGTTCTACTCGCGGTAGACTTTGTACAACACACTACTATCGTACTTTCCCCATGCCGGTTCTCACTACGATAATTGAGGGTTTCCCCGTGGACACTACCTCACCAAGGGTTCTCAGTTATTCCCCTATCAACTGTAAAGGCGCATAATTTATGATTTTACTGTCACCTCGAATTAGCTCGTAATCTTAACCTTTACAACGATAGTAATATGCTTTGTAGCCTTACGGCGGAAATGAGTGGGGCCCCTTCACAACATTCACAAAGGCTATTAAACCAAACATTCAACAGAGGATTTCATGTCCTTATTAACTTTTCAGCTCCTATACATACCAAGGTTCATCTATATCCCCAAGAACTAGTGGATCTACTCACACATGGAGATGGCAAACATCATATGAATAGTGGTGTGGCGAATATGAATGAAACGAACGAGTAATCACGTAGTGATCCACGAGGGGTTCGATATTACAATGAGATGGAGATGGGCGATGGTGAAGGTGGGTGATGAAGATGGTTGATGTCGATGTCTCCTTGCAGGAGGTGGTGATGATGGCAATCTCTTCATTGCCAATTTCTCCTTCGAATGCCTTCCAGATTTAGGGTTCTTTGTTCTAGATGAGCTTCTAGAGTCTGTATGTGTGATCAGATCCGTTTGCACGAGGGAGAAGTAGTCGATCTGGAGGCGGCAGTGGCGGCTGGTATGGCTAGTGGTACGAGCGTGTGCGCAAGAAAAATCTGTAGGAAGAAATGTTACAAAGGTAATCACAACACAACATGTGGTATGAATTTCATTGTGTACATACATCTTGCTTACCTGATTTTTGTCCGAAGCAAATATGGTTGTAAATGAGGACCAAGTACGGTCATGTTCATAGGTTCAGTAATTTTTTTACTGCACAGTTGCTTTACAATAGAAGTTGGTGTCCGCCAGACAACTGGGAGGCAAGGGCGAACGTGGAATACATCATCTTCAGCAGTATCAGAGCCAAGCAATTTTCTATTACATTTGACATTTATTCTGAATTATCAATCAAAGAACATCTAGACTATGTGTTTTGTTTATTCTTTTATCGCTTGTCATGGTAGATAAGAATAATTCACAATTTATGAATTACTTGTATTTTGCAACATTCTTGCTAGGCTATGTATTGATTGATTGTTCAGGTGTTGGATTTGCAGGGAGACAAGGAGAAAAAGAAGCACTGGTTCTTTGTTATTTGTGGTCCTTTGTGCATATCATAGGATGATAGTACTGCCATTGGCAACATCGCATAAAAGTAGCTTGCAGTTTTTATGAGTTCTGCAGAGATGCTCTAATCTTATTCTAATTTTTGGCTACGTGTACCTTCTTATATATAGTACAATTGATAACATAGAAACTTGGTTCTGCATGTATTATGCTGTGTGTGTTTTATTAACCGTTGTTACATTGTATGGATGATCTTGCTGATGTCTTTTGTTTTTAGTTCACAAAATCATACATGGTATGATTTAAATCCGGAGCAAGAACAAGCTATAATTTCAGGTCGCAAGCTAGCAAAAGGACTCCAACTCCTCAGTCCTTGGAAATCACTACTATGTAACTGCCTTTTTTTATTCCAGTATCTATGTTATGTTAAAAGGTGGCACTGTGTTTATAATAAGTACTCAACAATCGCGTCATTTTTTTGATAAGACCATAACTAAACTGTGTAAAATAGGTTGGTGCTCACTTTCTTTGTCAAATCGTCCATGTCCATTTGTAATTTTGTTCACTTACACTAACATGGGAAGTATTTAAGTATCTTTAATATTTGGTTTTGACATCTTTAGTGTTAATTCATCAAATATTTGTGTATCTGCTTCTAAGTTTGGTGTTCCGTGGCAACACACGAACACTCAGCTAGTATTTATCAGTAGTTTAGTGTTCTAAAAACTTAGGTCATGTCATGTTTGTGCTCATCTAATACTCTTATCAATGCTTTTAGCCTTCTACATTTAGTTCATCTTTGGCTCAGCAAAATACCTATAGCTATAAGGATGGCCAAGACTTGAGATTATGGATTGCCTGAACCATATGACAGTGAATTGTTACAAAAAGCGAGTCACAAGAAGAAACACATAATGCAGCAGAGTATTAATAGTGCAAAACCATATGAACTGTGCTTAGAAAGCAAGTTCAGAATCCAGCAATTTTGTCAATGACAAAAGACATTTGTATTTTTTGAAATCACTACAAAGTAGATACACTAGTACATGTGCACTCCCTTGGCTGCAGCAGGCAGGTCTCCTCGTAGGCGGGATAGATCCTGTCCCTTCCTTTCACATCTAACGGCTGAGTCATGAGTCTGATGGTTTCACATGTGCACTCCCTCTGTCTCGAACCCTCTAAAGTAGTAGAAGCCAAACCCAAATTCCCCAACCCACATCGCCGTCCTCCACCTCCTCCTCCGCCGCCGCCGCCGCCGCCGCCGCCATGAGTCGCAAAAACGCCTCCTCCGCCGCCGGCAAGAAGGACAAGCCCCCGTCCGTGTCCGCCATGCTAGCCTCCATGGACAAGCCGGCGCCCAACGCCAGGTCCGCGCCCAAACCCAAGTCCTCCAAGCCCTCCAAGGCGCCCCCCTCGTCCTCCTCCTACATGGGCGACATCGACCTGCCCCCGTCCGACGAGGAGGAGGACGAGGCCGACGTCGCCGCCGTCACCGCCAAGGCCAAGGCCAAGGCCAAGCCGGCCCGCGCCGTCGTCGACCTCAACGCCCTCGCGCCCTCCGACAAGGACGCCAAGAAGAAGGACAAGCGCGAGATGATGGCGGCGGCCGCCGCCGAGGCCGCCAAGCGGGAGGCCCTCCGCGACGACCGCGACGCCTTCTCCGTCGTCATCGGCGCCCGCGTCCCCGGATCCGCCGCCGACGGCGACGCTGCCGTCGACGGCAACATCAAGGACATCGTGCTCGACAACTTCTCCGTCTCCGCGCGGGGGAAGGAGCTGCTCAAGGGCGCCTCGCTCCGGATCTCGCACGGTCGCCGCTATGGTCTCGTGGGGCCCAACGGCATGGGCAAATCTACCCTCCTGAAGCTGCTCTCCTGGCGGCAGGTGCCCGTGCCCAAGAACATTGATGTGCTGCTTGTGGAGCAGGAGATTGTCGGTGATGACCGCTCGGCGACCGATGCCGTGGTCGCGGCCAACGAGGAGCTCACGGCGCTCCGGGCTGAGCAGGCGAAGCTTGAGGCCTCCAACGATCCTGATGACAGCGAGAAGCTCGCCGAGGTGTACGAGAAGCTCAATCTGTGTGACTCGGATGCTGCTCGTGCCCGCGCGTCCAAGATCCTCGCGGGGCTGGGGTTTGATCAGGCGATGCAGGCAAGGTCCACAAAGTCATTCAGCGGTGGCTGGAGGATGCGCATCTCGCTTGCCCGTGCTCTCTTCATGCAGCCAACGTTGCTGCTCCTTGATGAGCCTACCAACCATTTGGATCTCCGAGCTGTGCTTTGGTTGGAGCAGTACCTGTGCTCGCAGTGGAAGAAGACCCTAATTGTAGTCTCCCATGACCGGGACTTCTTGAACACAGTGTGCAATGATATCATACATTTGCACGATAAGAGTCTGCATGTTTACCGTGGTAATTTTGATGACTTTGAGAGTGGGTATGAGCAGAAGAGGAAGGAGATGAACAAGAAGTTTGAGGTGTATGAAAAGCAGATGAAAGCAGCAAGGAAGACTGGGAGCAAGGCTGCACAAGATAAGGTTAAAGGCCAAGCACTGTCAAAGGCCCATAAAGAAGTTGCCAAGGGGAAGGGCAAGGGAAAGAATGTGGCAACTGATGATGATAATGTGAAGCCAGCGGATCTGCCACAGAAGTGGCTTGACTATAAAGTTGAGTTCCACTTCCCAGAGCCTACTTTGCTTACACCACCCCTCCTTCAGCTCATTGAGGTGGGTTTCAGCTACCCCAACAGGCCAGACTTCAAGTTATCTGATGTTGATGTTGGCATTGACATGGGAACACGCGTTGCCATTGTTGGCCCCAATGGGGCAGGAAAGTCTACTCTTCTAAATTTACTTGCTGGGGATCTTACCCCAGCTGAAGGAGAGGCAAGAAGGAGCCAGAAGCTCAGGATTGGACGATACTCGCAGCATTTTGTTGATTTGTTGACGATGGAGGAAAATGCGGTTCAGTATTTGCTCAGGCTCCACCCAGACCAGGAGGGAATGAGCAAAGCGGAGGCTGTCCGTGCCAAGCTTGGAAAATTTGGCTTGCCAGGTCACAACCATCTTACTCCCATTGTTAAATTATCTGGTGGTCAGAAGGCCCGTGTTGTGTTCACCTCAATATCAATGTCGCATCCTCACATTCTCCTACTGGATGAGCCTACAAATCACTTGGACATGCAAAGTATTGATGCTTTGGCAGATGCTCTGGATGAGTTCACTGGAGGTGTGGTCTTGGTTAGCCATGACTCGCGGTTGATATCTCGAGTTTGTGCCGATGAGCAGATTAGCCAGATATGGGTTGTGGAGGATGGCACAGTGAGTAAATATGATGGCTCGTTTGAGGATTACAAGGATGAACTAATGGCAGAAATAAAGAAGGAAGTCGAAGAGTAATGCTATTCATGTTGAGCTGCACAGTGCTTATTCTTTGTAGAATGAGCTGGTTTCTTCTTCTGAAATCCCATGTATTACTACCAGAGTTTGTTTGTTTTGGTCTACAGAATGTTCATATGGTTCTTCATATGCGTAATATCTATATGGACAAGATGAGTTTACTTTTTTTTGCCTTTTCTATGTTACAAGATACGGTAATATGGTATTGTTTCTTCTGTATGATTTTGTGCAAAACTATTGTACTAAGGTATCTTGGGTGGTATTACCTCCATATTGCTTCTTAACTTACTAAATAGTTACCATTATATGTTCTGAGCTAATATTGCCAGATTCTAATAAATGAAATGCTTGGTACTACTGCTGAGAACGAGCCATTACAGGTGTGTTTTCAACCAGCTGTGCAATTGTACTAGTTCTTTGTTGCAGAACATGCTTTGTGTAGAGAAAAAAAATCAATATGTATTGACTACATGAATTTAGCTCTTTATGTGTTATGGCTGCTGAATTTTGGAATCATTATTGGCACAAGCTATTTCTTATTTCTGTTCATGTTTTGAGGAAATTGAGCTGTTTAGCATGCTATATGTGTGAAACTGTTTTTCTTTTCCCCATCTGCTGCTTCAAGTTGCAAATTGTGGATACCACACGTGTGTGTGCCTTGCTTGCTGGTAAACCCCAACTCTCCCCTTGGTACAGCTGGAAGCATGAGTCGTCTCCAGGGAAGTAACTTTTCTGGTTCAGGCCACCTGGTTATTGCTGCATATCAAAAGGCTTATCTTGCATCATTACTTGCTCAGCAGAAGCTACAGTATGGAATGCCATACTTGGGCAAGTCTGCTGTTCGTAGCCCAACTCTTCTCTTTATGGCAGTGAACCAGCATGGAAATGTCATATTTATCAAGTTGAACATCTAGCCCTCTTACCTCATCTCCCCAGGGCCATGCCATGCAAGGAGATAAGCTAATGCGTGTTCCATCCATGGTGAGGAGTACCACTGGAGGAACTATGGGATCATGGAGTTCTGAGAATGGCCTAATAGATAATGGTTATGGGTCTTCTATGCTGGACCAATAGGACCCAATCTTTTGAGCTGCTAGATATTGTAGGTCATGTGTCGAGTTCAGGTATTACTTCCTGGATTTAAACCGGGTATAATTGCTGTGTTTATGTGGGATACTAATATGATTCTCTCTTTGCAGCTCAGATCAGTACGGGGGTCGCTTTCTAGTTTACAATGCAGAAACTTGAAACAGCTTCTATGGAAGAGAAGAACATACTTTGCCAAGCACAAACGTTGATGACTGACGTTTCTGGAGAACTGTGTTATACAGAGGCGGGCAACTATCTTATGAATCAATATCGAAGAAATTTGATTTATTTAACGGTTTGCGAATTTATCTTACTATTTAAGACCTCTCAACTTAATTTATTGATCTTGGCAGGTCTTCTTCGGGTACGGGACCGAGCCAGAAAAGAAGCAATTGGCAAACCTAGGTATTAACGCTGGGTCTTCACATGTATGGTTTCCTGGTGATTCAGAAGGTATGTATTGCTACGAATTAAACGGTCCACCTCCAATTCAGAAGGGACATTCTATTTTGCTGTAGGTTTTAGAAGTGGTTAGTGTGGATCAAAACAACAAACATAATGTCATTGGAGCTTGACTGAAATGTAATTATCATAAAATGTATTCGTGACCAGAATGGAAACCATGTAGTCCAAAAGTGCATAGAATGTATCCCTCAAGAAAGGATACAGTTTATCATTTCTGCTTTTTATGGACACGTGCTTGAACTTTCCACCCATCCATATGGTTGCCGTGTTATTCAGGTGCTATACCAACCTACTAGTAGAGAACATAAAGGCGCGCGTTGCCGCACCTGTAAATCTTGTTGGAATAATAATATATAAGTGTATTAAAAAAATCTGGACAACACAAAAAGAAAAAAGGAACATTTAGTACAATACCTCAATATAGATGGTGAAACATTTACACAGGTGGCAATTCCATCTAAAATTCTAAATCAACATTGAAATGTCATCGTGCAATTTTTTTTGTCTAAGCATCACATTTGGCAAGGCATTTGAATCAGTGGTGGAGCATTACTTTGTGTCACACGTCATTGTCCGTTGTAGCCTTGCCATGGTGTATGCTGCACATCCACTAAAACTGAAAGGTGACTAACCAACGGAAGTTAATTAGATAGCCACCTTCTCTCATGAAGAAAAGGCTGCAACGGCCGGCCATCTCTCTCATGAATAAAAGGCTGTAACTCAACTCGCAGCCACACGGCCTACACGGCCCACGGCAGCCTGCTTCACGAGAAGGCACCAAAAAATGCATGTGGAGCAGCAGCCCGATGGAATGCTGCGGGAAGATGAACTTATCTGATATGTTCGTGTGCTGAACCGGACGGTTTAGGATTCCAAATCGCTGTGAGGAGGCATCGCTCGGTTTTACTGTTCTGTGATATCTGGTTTTGATGGGTGTATTTCGTTTACAATTGAGTAAATTTACCTACCTGTATTGGCTACCACCAGATGGGATAGATCATGCAGTCTGTCATTCCTTTAACACAAGACCAATATGGCAGATATGTCATCCAGGTAGCTTAGTCATTCACTTGTTAAATATTTGCTGTTGAATAATGTCGCTTGGGCCTATTAAACAAATGGGAGGGATAGGTTATGTTTTTATATCTTGTTGGATTGGAAGTAGTTGCTAATTATCGCATGTGCTTTTCCTGTTTTGTTCATACTTCCCTTACCATGTGTTTTGATTTGCTGGGAATTTATCATGCCCATAGGTGTTCTTCATGTACTCCCTCCGTTCCTAAATATAAGCCTTTTTAGAGATTCCAATACAGACCACATACGGAGCAAAATGAGTGAATCTACACTCTAAAATGTGTCTATATAACATCCTTATACAGTCCATATTGAAAACTCTAAAAGGTCTTATATTTAGAAACAGAGGGAGTATTAAATATGGACAATTTTTTCTTCTGTTTACCGTCTTCTCATATGGCTGTATAAACTAACCAGTACCTACTTGAAAGTTGAAAGTGGCTTGTATCCTACTTATGCAAAGGGCTTTCTAACTAATAAATGCTTGGTACTACTGATTAGAATGAGCCACTACAGGTGTGTTTCCAACCAGCTGTCTAAGTGTACTGGTTCTTTGTTCTGTTTGTCTTGACGAACTGAAGTTGTTTTATAGCATGCTATATGTGTGAAACTGTTCTTCATTTCCTCGTAAGCTGCTTCAAGGTGCAAAGTGTGGGTTTTATGTCTTTGTTACTCTTGTATTTTGGGCAATTTCAGTCTTGTGACTTGTACCTTCTGCTTTGCAGGCAATGAACCATGAAAGACCAGTTTGTCAAAATATGAAGTGCAAAAGCAAGGCTTTTGGAGAACTTGGAACTGATTCTTCCGCGTATCAAGGTCCCTCCTCAACACAACGCAGTAAAAAGATAGGGATTACTTACCTACCTCACACAGGATAAGAGACCTGGAATTCTGAAGTGTGAGTAGGAAGTAAGCTGTGTATCAGCAGCAAGCATCAAGCAATTCAACCAAGGTAGTTGTGCTTGGCTCCCTCCAACCAATCCTTGTAGCCATTTGGCAGATGGACCATTCAAAGTGAGATATTAGAGGAAACTGAACCCCGAATCAATCAACATGTGGTCGACCAAGGGTGGTTCAGTTCCATCTAACTCTCACTTCAAGTAGCACATGTACGATGCATCTATCATATAGGCACCTCCAGATCATCAAGCAAATCGACCGAAAGTGAGATATTGGAGAAAAACAAGCTGGAAAACATGAGCACTTTTGAGACGGATTTCCAGTTTGCTTTCCTCCAATACTCATTTTCAGTGCCCTGCACAACACATGGAAAGAATACTAGCATAGCAGGGAAGTAGCGCTTTTGGTTAATTCAGAAGCCCGGAGTGAGCTGTGAGATAAATGCCTGGTTTGGTTCAGGATTTTATAGCCATGTGACAGGAGAGTCCTGGCTTTCTGTTGAGCCAGCCAGCCGTTCATGCCCATCGTGTGTGTTCGTCCTGCATGAACCTTGTGCTTTTGGTTTTAGAACCCCACCTTGGTGGTACAAGTAGATGAGCATTTTTCTGGTAGACCTTCCCAGGACAGAACAGCGCTCAAGCCTAGTTTCTCCCTTTCTCTTCTCAAAGCGTGCTCAAGATTAAAGTGACAAGACTCAATTCATCCTTAGTGCGACTCATCTTGGTTCCTTTTGTAGTATGATTCCTGGTCACAGAGGCATTTGCTCAGTGTCTACCATATTTTTTGCATTTCAGAAATGCAATTTGATATTTGGGTCTTGTGGCAGACTTGCAGAGATTGAAGTTTGCTTCTAAAGATTTCAATCATTTTATTTCAGAAAGGCGTAAATAAAGGAGTGGGCGAGTGAGGCTTTTTGGCTCTCGGTCTCGGGCTCCATGGAGCCCGAAATTATCAAAAAAAAAAAAAAAACTTTTAAGTTTCAAAAGAACTTAAAATAAATACACATGTACTTATGGATGTATACTCAATGTGTGTAAAATTTCATTATGAAATACGTTTTAATGTGAGCTGTACAAAAAAAATCATGTACTTTTAGTAGTGAATAGTACATGTGCTAGAAATACATGATTTTGTTATTTTTGTGTAGCTCGCATAAAAATGTGTTTTGACATGCAAGTAGTATGCGTCCATAGGTATTTGTGTATTTGTTTTCAGATTTTTTGAAATCTAAAAATTTTGATTTTTGAAATTTTAGGCTTCATGGAGCTCGAGCTCCATTAGCAATTTGCGGGCCTCAGGGAGGGAGGGAGAGCTGAAATATTTCGGGTTAGATCATGATGGGAAGCATATGTCCTTTTGCCTTGGGTTTCATCAGCATGTCAGAATCGCGGAATAAAAATGCTTCTTTTGCTGTGACAATGCAAAATGCTTAAACTGTTAACTGAATTCAGTTATGCTACTGTTCAAGTTCTATTTCAGTTCAAGTTCCATTGCTTTGTTTTGGAACTGCTTGTTCACTAGCTCAAGTTTAGAATTGCTTTGTTTTGAAACTGCTTGGGAGTTAGAACTTTTTGAAAGAGCTGAAACTGCTCAGTTCTGCTTGTACTGTCAAACAGTAAATTTCTGTTTGTAAAACTGAGATCTGCTTGTACTGTCATACAGTATTTTTCAGCTCAATTAAGTTCTCTCTCCTTAATTAAGCCCTCTCCTTAATTAACTTGCTGGTTTGCTGCAGGTGGTCGTGCTGAAGGTGTCCCTGCACTGCAAAGCGTGTGCCGGCAAGGTGAAGAAGCAGCTCGCCAAGATGGAAGGTGAGCACCATCTGAAACTTTTTCTTCAGAGGATACATCACAACAACAACTTAGTGCTGGAGATGTCATTGTTCTTAGTGATTCCGATGAAGAGAATGATACAATTATTTGCCCACCAATTGTCTACAACAATGCTACTGCAAATGACAGTGGTTTTCCTTTTGCCACTAGTGGTGCTGGATTTCCTGGAAGATACCAGGAAGATGCTGGCGTTGGTACTAGTGGCCTTGGTTTATTAAGCAGCAATGCTGATGATTTTGAGGTGAATAATTGGCAAATGCCCTATTCCAAACGGGAGCAAGGCTGCCAGTTTTTTTGGAGATGGCACTGCGGATACTTTTGTTGGTTAAAACAATTCCTTTAGCATTGCACCAAACGACTATTCCCTTGATTGTAATGTTGGCATAGAAGAGGCTTCTGAAGCTCATGATCTTCCAGTTTACCACAGTAATAATAATGAAACGCATGGAAGTTTGGTTGATAACCCGATGAAACCATAACAGTTCAGTGATTGTAGACACTGTCAGCTATCTCAGTTTAAGTTACAGATCACAACTACTCCATGGAGTAACATGGAGTAGTACAGTACTGAGAACATCTCCATAAATGAATTTCGACAGTTTTTAACTGCATTTATAGGACTACACAGCACACAATAAGAACATCTCCACTGTCAAAATTAGTGCCTAAATTGATCAGTAGTAAACTTAACATTAACAATCTCAAATCGCAAAAATTGTTTGGTCTAGACAACATTTGACACAAAAATTGTTTGGTCCAGACAGCAAAAATTCAGAGCATATACAGTGAATAGACATGCAAATTCAGAGTCAAGAGTCAGTGCATGATTCAGTCAAGAGTCGGTGCAAGTTCACAGTATGTTCTGAATTATGCTGCATGATTCACAGTATGTTCTCAATTTTTGCTGCATTCAACAAGAGTCAGTGCATGATTCAGTCAAGAGTCAGTGAAAATTCAGAGTGAAGAGTCAGTGTAAGTTCACAGTATGTTCTAAAACTCAGCATACTCATCAAACTGAAATTTTGCTGCTGTCACTCAATTAAATCTTTGTTGCTGTCATTTGAAATTCAGTTAGTGTCACATGTGAATCTTGACACTTATATTCATTCTCTCTAATATCACACTTTGAACGGTCCATCTGCCAAATGGCTGCAAAGATTGGAGAAAACAGGTGGTCGACTGAATGTGGTGGTTCAGTTCCATCTAACTCTCACTTCAATTGCCACATGTACGGCGCATCTATGATATAGGAGATACCCTCAGATCATCAGGCAAATCGACCGAAAGTGAGATATTGGAGAAAACCAAGCTGGAAAGCACCAATGCTTTGAGACGGATTTCCAGTTTGCTTTCCTCCAATACTCACTTTCAGTGCCCTGCACAACAACACCTGAAAACAATACTAGTGTAGCTGGGAAGTGGCGTGTTTGGTTATGATTCAGAAGCCAGGAGTCAGCTCTAAGCTGTGAGACTAATGCCTGCTTCGGTTCACGGTTTTATAGCCGTGTGACTGCGAAAGGAGGGTCTTGGCTTTCTGTTGAACCGGCCAGCCCTTCATGCCCATCATGTGTGCTCGTCCTGCAGGCATGAACCTTGTGCTTTTGGTTTGAGAATCCCGGTGGTACAAGTAGATAAGAGTATTTTTCTAGTAGACCTAAGCTGACATAAGAACATTGCCTAAGCCTAGTTTCCCTGTTTCTCTTCTCTTCTCGAAGTGTCAAGACTCGGTTCAACCTTTATTCCATGCTTATTTGGAAGCAATTATAATGTTCTGTGTCATCGGAAAAATGGGACCATACATATCACTCCTAACACGTGACGGCTGCCTTGAAAAGTTATGAATTTCATCAAAGGCCAATGTGTGCCTGTTAGGAGTAGGATGTAGGAAGGGTTGGACAAGCACCACAAGTCCTGTCTAACTAACAGTCATAACCACCAACAGGGGAAGCACATGTGGGTGGGTACAACGGCAATCAGTTCACATTTCAGCAACAAGTTGGTTTCGGTTTCCTTTTAATAGAGGAGATGCCTTCCTCTCCAATTTGTATTGAAGAAACCATCTGGTTCAGATTACAAACCACACCTAGTAGAAGAACTACAGCCCAAGCATCATCGTAGCAACATCATAAGGCAGAATAAACCAACACCTACCTAACACCTGAGAGCACACCATAGCTTGTCAGGGAAGAGAACCAGACTCCAAATGCCACAACAGGACACACATATTACGGACTAACAGAGTTTAAAACTCATCAAACAGACTCCAGGACAACAGGTCAAAACCCAAGACACAAACTAAGACTACAGGGCAAAGCTAAAGCAAACTGTACCATCCAGGAGTAGAACTCAGAAGCAGCACCCCAGCAGCCACAGGAGATGGATCCAAATCTAGAGAAAGTTCAGCATCAGCCACAAATTCTGAGCACTCATTTGCCATCACCGCGAGGCCCTATAGATCTCATTTGCCGTCTGTTGTATGTTTTGTTCATACTTTCTGCTTAGTAGCCAGCAGTACTCACCGTTTTGATTTGTTGGGAATCTATCATGCCCATAGATGTTCTTCATGTACTATTAGATATGGACAACTTTTTTTCTTTCTATTTACCATTTTCTCGTATGGCTGTATAAACCAGTACCTACTTGAAAGTGGCTTGTATCCCACTTATGCAAAGGGCTTTCTAATTAATGAAATGCTTGGTACGTACTACTGATGAGAATGAGACTACAGGTGTGTTTCTAACCAGCTGTCTAACTGTACTGGTTCTTCGTTGCAGAATGATGCTCTGTGTAGAAATAAAATAGATATTTATTGACTACATGACTTATGTATATTTAGCTCGTACGTGTTATGGGTACTGAATTTTGCAATCATGATGCGCACAAGCTATTTCTTGTTTTGTTTGTCTCGGCGATGAACTGAAGCTGTTTTAGCATGCTATATGTGTGAAAGTGTTGTTCATTTCCTCGTAAAGCTGCTTCCAGGTGCAAAGTGTGGATACTATGTCTATGTTGCTATAAAGCTTGAATTTGGGCATTTCAATCTTCTGACATGTAGCTTCTACTTTGCAGGCAATGATAAAAGACCGGTTTGCAAAATGTGTGGTGCAAAAGGTTTTGGAGAATTGCGACGACCACACCTGTGAGCTGATTCTTTCGTGTATCAAGGTCCTCCTGAACACAGTAAAAAGATGGGGATTAGTTGCCTACCTTACACAGGACAGGACACCTAGAATTCTGAAGTGTGCCAAGGCATAAGATGTGTAATCGGAAGCAAGCATCAAGTAACTCAACCTGGTAATTGAGCCTGGCCCCCTCCAACCAATCCTTGCAGCCATTTGGCCAGATGGACCATTCAAAGTGAGATATTAGAGGAAACTGAACAGCACCCAAATCAACAGGCGGTCGACCGGAGGTGGTTCAGTTCCATCTAACTCTCACTTCAAGTGGCACATGTACGGCGCATCCGTCATGTTGGTACCCCAAGATCATCAGGTAAATCTACCGAAAATGAGATATTGGAGAAAAACAAACTGGAAACATCAGCACTTTGACTTTGAGATAGATTTCCCAGTTTGCTTTCCTCCAACACTCACTTTCAGTGCCTGCACAACAACAGCTGAAAACAATACTAGCATAGCAGGGAAGCGGCGTTGGTTACGATTCAGAAGCCAGGAGTAGGCTGTGGAACTACTGCCTTGGTTCGGGCCAGGATTTTATAGCTGCACAACTGGGAAAGGGAGTCCTGGCTTTCCGTTGGGCCAGCCAGCCCTTCATGCCCATCGTGTGTGCTTTTCCTGCATGAACCTTGTGCTTTCGGTTTCAGAACCCCACCCTGGTGGTACAAGTAGATAAGAGTATTTTTCTGGTAGACCATCCCAGGACAGAACAGTGCTCAAAGCCTAGTTTCTCTTTTTCTCTTCTCAAAGCGCGCTCAAGATTAAAGTGTCGAGACTCAATTCATCCTTACTGCAACTCATCCTGATTCCTCGTCACAGAGGCATTTGCTTAATGTCCACCATATTTTTTGCATTTCAGAAAGGCAGATTGATATTTGGGTCCTGTCTCAGTCTTGCAGAGATTGAAGTTTGCTTCTAAAGATTTCAATCATTTTATTTCAGAAAGGCGTCAATAAAGGAGTGGGCGAGTGAGGCTTTTTGGCTCTCTGGGCTCCATGGAGCCTGTGATTTTCAAATATTCAAAAATCGACTCCTTAAGTTTTTAAAAAATACACTAGTACTTATGGATGTATACTCGATGTGTGTAAAATTTCATAATGAGATACGTTTTGGTGTGAGCTGTACCAAAAAAAAAAACATGTACAACTTTTATAGTGAATGGTACATGTGCTAGAAATACATGATTTTGTTATTTTGTGTAGCTCGCATAAAAATGTATTTTGACATGAAACTTTACAGACAAGTAGTATACGTCCATAGGTATGTGTGTATCTGTTTCCAAAAAAATTGACAAAAAATTCGATTTTATTTATTTATTTATTTTAGGAGAGGGAGGGAGGGATTGTGTATCTGTACTGTTTTGCACCCTTTGAGCAAAATTTGCTGAAATATTTCGGGTTACATGATGATGGGAAGCGTTAGATCCTTTCGCCTTGGGTTTCATCACCATCTCTCTGCAAAGGTTTCTACCTTGCTGACGTTTTGAATGTCGCTTGTCTGTTTTCGTACTAACTTTTTCCTTCCACAACGGCTCATACAATCTTTAATGGAGTTCATTTTTCTGATGCAACTTTATACTCGGTTTGATCACAGGGCGGACACTTGCATGCTCATAATAGGAAGTTGAAAGAGAGGACTTAGCTGCACTGACGCCAGGCTTATATGGGCACCGCACAACAACAACTGGTGCAGACTCCTAACTGGAAGCACCACCGGAGAAATGTGCCCCCCGGCTACCAGCACCGTGGCAGTGGTATCTGCTTCACGGCTTCTCTTCTCCCCTTCCCATGGGCTGGTCGGGGGCGGCAGCAGCGTCAGTCAGTCACACGCATGGCATCTGTGTGGCGGATATCGTGAAGAGATCGATTCAGGTTCCACCACCTCCACCACGACATCATCTGCTCCAAGTATTGGGCCAACTTGTGATTTCCTACTCATCTACCACTGCTTGTACTACCATTCATTAGCATTGCCATCACTTGAATCTACATACCAAGCCTTAGTCACCCGGCCCAACCATCAGGGCTAAGGAGTTCCTTCCTTCGAATAAACCGGGACATGCCCTTGGAACCCAATGAGTTTGCTGCATGCTGCTTCCTGTTCCTCATCCACTACAGAAACACTGTTTGTGTTGACATCGAACAACCTCTCGCCGGCCAAGACAACTGAAAACCATGGCTAGCATGCTTTGATGGCTCTGGTCAACATTCGTTAATCTTGGGCACCAGATGCTTGTCTGCTCGGTACGTTGCAGAGGTATTGCCTTCCTGGATATTCCGGATGTACACCACGTGTGCTTCTCCACAATCCTAATGTATACCATAAATTTTATGGGTTACTTTTTTTTTTCTTTTCTGTTTACCATTTTCTTGTATTGCTGTATAAACTAGCGATCGCCTACTTGAAAGTGGCTTGTATCCCATTTATGCAAAGGGCTTTCTGTTTCTCATTTTGTAGCATGCCTTGCAACACGGGGAACAGAAGAGCGTACCTCGATAATTAAGCAACTCGCTGGACAGATCGTGAAGATGAGCCAACAGAAATTCGCTTACAGTGTTGTTGAGAAGTGCCCGTCTTTTGGTTCTCCTGAGGAGTGCCAGTTCTAAGTAATGAAATGCTTGGTACCGCTGCGCTGATGAGAATGAGCCATTACAGGTGTGTCTTTTCTAGCCAGCAGTCTAACTGTACTGGTTCTTCGTTGCAGAACATGTATTTTGTTGACTACTTGAATTATGTATTTAACTCGTATGTTTTGGCTACTGAATTTTTGAATGATTATTTGCACAAGATATTTCTTGCTTTGTTTGTCTGGAGGAACTGAAGTTGTTTAGCATGCTATATGTGTGAAACTGTTCTTCATTTCCTCGTAAGCTGCATCAAATGTGTAAATTGTGGATACTCTGTGTATGTTGCTATAAAGTTTGAATTTGGGCGTTTCAGTCTTCTGACTCCGTAGCTTTCTGCTTTGCAGGCAATGAGTGATGAAAGACCAGTTTTGCGAAATACGTAGTGCAAAAAGGAATGTTTTGGAGACTTGCGACGACCGCAACCGCGAACTGATTCATTCGGGTATCAAAGCCCCTCCTGAACACAACGCAGTGAAAAGATAGAGATTAAAAGTGTGAGGAGGAAGTAAGCTGTGTATCGGCAGCAAGCATCAAGCAATTCAACCAAGGTAGTTGAGCCAATTTCCTCCCTCCAACCAAACTTTGCAGCCATTTGGCCAGATGGACCATTCAAAGTGAGATATTAGAGGAAACTGAACCCCACCCAAATCAACAGGCGGTTAGCCGAAGGTGGTTGTGGTTCAGTTCCATCTAACTCTCACTTGAAGTGGCACATGTATCTATCGTAGGCACCCCCAGATCATCAGGCAAATCGACCGAAAGTGAGATATTGGAGAAAAACAAGCTGGAAAACATGAGCACTTGGAGACGGATTTCCAGTTTGCTTTCCTCCAACACTCACTTTCAGTGCCTGCACAACAACGCATGGTAATCTATCATACTAGCGTAGAAGGGAAGTGGCGCTATTGGTTACGAGGGATTTGTGTCATCTGTGGCTGTGGGGGATTGCAACTCCTGAAAGAACACGAGGAAAACGCACAATGCTAAGGTTTCCAGAAAGCAGACCCTACATCTTCTCTTCATGTGGGCCGTGGCAGCAGCTCACCTGTGTACGTGTGCGGGCGGCCTCATCATTTTTTGGTCCAACAGCAACAGGTGTGCCAACGAGCAATTCCTACAACTGCTTGCTGTGAGACTGCAGCTTCTGGTTTGTTCTGGCATTCGAGTCTTGACCACCTATCTGTAATCGATTCCATAGTTGCACAGCTATACTCCCACTCCTTTTGTAATATTCGGTTCCATAGTTGCAGCATCACGTACTGCTTGATGCTGATGAAATCTTGTGCCCTGGGACTGCTGTTGTGGTCAGCATTACGTACGGTTCAGGGGAAAAGGTGAGCGCTAGCTTCTTCAGCTCTGCCTTGGAACTGTTGCGGTTCTACAGAATTCGGTTGGATGATGGATGAATATAGCCATATACTCCCTCCGTCCCAAATAACTTGCCACAGAAATGGATAAAAATGAATGTATCTATAACCAAAATAAAATACGTCTAGATATATTATTTCTTAGACAAGTATTTCCGGACATAGGGAGTACATACTACTGTACTTGCTAGATATATGAGACAACAAGCATTTTCCCCAAGGAGTCCATCGGCGTGCTGTCGCAGCACAGCAGCTTCTTTTTTAAATGGAGGCCTCATCTCATTAATAAAGAATAGAGAGTAACCAGGTCATAAGAGGGTCATTACTCCTTCACAAATGATAGAAAAACAAAGCCTACTCTCGCGGTATCAATACACCCAAATGTTTAGCCCCGGCCAAGACCCAATTTTTGGCCTCTACTTTGATGCCCTCGAACACAGTTGTTGGCATAGAGGATTTCTTCTTGGACACCCTCGCATTTTTCTTTTTCCAAACCTCGCAGGATACGAGCGATATGAGTGAGGATATGGCTTTTCTTCGATGCCCACGCCCAAGCACACTCCTAGCCCACCACTCCTGGACCGTTGGGATCCCTGCCCAAGCGATGGTGCCCAGCTCAGGTGCATCCAGCCAGCATCTCACCACGTTCCATATGCGGGTGGAGTACCTGCACTTGAACGGTAAATGCGCCACCGTCTTAGGCTCCCTCTTGCATAGTTGGCATAAACTGTAATTCGGCCATCCTCGTCGGCCATCCACACCCTATCCTTGATAACAAGCCACACAAAGAGCGTATACTTTGGAGGCGCCCAATTCCACCAAACCACCTTTATCATGTTGGTTGCCACTGCCCCCCAATTCACCCAAACCACCTTCATCATGTTGGTTGCCACTGCCCCCCAATTCACCCAAACCACCTTCATCATGTTGGTTGCCATTGCCCCGACAAACTGCACCCTGTAAGCCGAGGCGGAAGAGTATTTGCCTCGTCTTCGACCCCGTCGTGTCCCTGCACTACCACGTGCTCCTCTTCCGAAATACAGGCAAGGGGCCATCTGCACTCATGGTACAAGTGTACTCATCGAGAACTGACCAATGGGAAGCGCAGCCTTTTATCCGGGAAGGAGATGCTGCTACGATCACCAAGTGGCCGGCTCAACTAGGAGATCCGAGGCGCCGTGGCGCCGTGTACTGGCGAGGAGCACTCTACCTTAATTGTTCTAGCAGTCTTATCATAAGGTACGTCGATCAGTAGCATAAATCAGTTCTTGACTATTCTTATCCCAAGTTGTTCATACAATTTTTGATATCATGCTTAGGCTTTCGTTGGACAAGAAGACCTATTTAGTCATCAAAACCCCTGAAATAATGATGGTGTCTAGTACCCATAAGTACTCTATCGATAACAAGCCTATGGTATATCTTGGGAAGTCAGAACATGGAGTCTACTACACCACTATCTATGAGTGCCAACTCCAAGTATGGGTACTCCTCGAACCATCCAAGTCATCTTCAAGGCATGAGTGGGTGTTAAAGCATCGCTCCCACCTTGCGTCTTGTGTTCGGCAACACTACAACGAACACTACAGTGAAGGAAAAAAGATCGACAAGTCATGTATCAGAGGACATTGTGAATGGGAATTTATCGGCGCCGGTAAACAAAGGGGAGGTCGAGGATACTATTATGGCGATGGACCCATAGAGTTGTTGGGGTACCATCCATACAAAGAGATTGCATTTTTGGGCATCAATAAGTCCGATGGATTTGCTTACTATTTGGGTACCTCCGAGTTGTGGTACTTGGAGTGAATTGCAAAAAACCACCACATTTGGGGCTTCATCTGCGAAAAATCACCGGGTCCCTAATCATTTGCAAAAATCACCGCACATTCAGTAAACATTTTGCAGTTTGCATTGAACAGGTGATTTAGCCCATTTAATCACTTTTTGACATGTGGGGCCGGACTGTAAGGAGCTGACCTGGCAAAATAATCACACACACCCCTAGTAGATTTTAGAAAAAGCAATCAGCCCCCTGGACCATTCCTGGCAGAGCCCGGCTCCCGTCGCCGCCGCCGGAAGACGCCAACCGACCGGGCGGTCACGGAGACGAGGAGGAGTCTGTGTAGCAGCGGGTGGGCACACCGGCCGGCGGCCATCTCCGCAACCATGAGGGCCAGCAGCGCATTGTCGTCGTCGGGGAGCCGTAGCTCCTGTGCAGCGTCCGCGGTGTGGACTGCGCGGAGGCGGCCGCCAAGAGCTCGGCCTTCTAGCCACGGCGGCGCCCGCCGGGATGCCGTGGCCGCGCCTCGGTCTTCTACCAGGGAAGCCCAGTGCCGCTCGACGCCGTGGATGCGGGCCAACCTTCATGCGCTTCGGCCGCCGCTGGTGACTCCGCCCGTCTCCGGCGCCTCCTCCCCTCCTCCTACACCCCACTCTGCCCTTGCTCACGCAGCCGCAGCGGAGCGTCCACGCCCGCAGGAGAGCCCCTCCGACCGAACTTCCCCGCAGCTCGCCGCCGCCAGTTCACCGGGCACCACCGCAGCCCCCTCTCCCTCTCCTTCCTCCCCTGTCTCTCACGCAGCTCCCCCTCTCTCTCCAGGACGCTGGCCGAAGCCGGATCCGCCACCGGCCATTAGCCGCAACTGCCGAGAACAAGCTCTCCTGTACACGCCAGTTATGAGCTCGTACAGGTGCACAACGCCACGACCATTCCCGGCGAGTGTGGAGCGAGGAAGGAGATGCCCTCCGTGGGGAAGGGGGAGGGGCTTGATTGCTTTTTTTATTAAGATCCAGGGAGGTATATGCCAATTTGTTGCCAAATCAGCTCCTTACATTTCGGCCCCACTTGTCAGAAAGTGAATAAACGGGCTAAATCAACTGATCAGTGCTTTTTGCAAAAGATTTACTAAATATGCGGTGATTTTTGCAAATGATTAGCGACCCGGTGGTTTTCCGCAGATGAAGCCCCAAATGTGGTGGTTTTTTGCAATTCACTCCACTCAGACAAATGGTCAGTTCTCCCAGCTTTACAGGCCACCACGCTAATAAGCTTCAGCGTACACGCCACCTGCCTTGCACATGGATCAACCGTGGTAAACCACTAAACCTGCTAAGCGCGTCTTCAAGGTGGATCATCAAAGCACCCACAAACGTTTGGATTGAGCCGTCCGAACCATTAGCCACACAATGCCAATCATCAAATCAGGTTAAATCGGTCTGAACGTTTGAAATCCCACGGACCCATTCGCAATCGATGGAGCTTTAGGCGCGCTTGGAATGGTTGTATTCCAATCCGGGGGTGTTTTGTTTACACTTGTATTTTACTCGCCGATGCATAATTTTCGGCTGGAAACAAAACTACCGCCCAAGGTTTGTATTTTTACACCCGTATTTAAAAACGAAACGACGTTCCAAACAGAGCCCTTAGGGAGTTCAGACGTCCGCCGTCGCCGGACTCCGACACTCGGACCTGTCCCTAAAACCCTCTTCAGCCGGCTCTAGAGCTGAGCATGTGTCTAAGGCCTACTCCGGCTACCCACATTCAAAATTGTACGCGCCGTCCACTTAGATTTTAGAGCCACCGTATTATTTATCAAATGGACCTAAAATATTGGATCCATTTTAGGGCCATGTAGATGTTTATGTTGAGTTCTTGTTGTTATCATGGTATTTAGAATGCTAGCTCTTTCTACGTTCCCACAAAAAAAGAGAATGCTCTTTTACGAGGATGCAGGACAAAAGAAATTCCACCCTAAAGCAGTACCAACTGTTGTCATGGTCTTTAGAATGCTTCTTTCTACGAGGATGCACGACAAAATAAATTTTCAGCAACAATATTGTAATTAGATTTAATATATTCTCATGAAAGACCAATTCAGCATTCCATTTGGTTGTCCAGTTTTTTCTCAGTCAAAATTTCCCCACAATGGCCACAACATGTATATAATGATGGACATACATTCTGATAGTATTATTAGTTGTGGAGGATAAAGCTCATTACCTGATATCGGCTAAATTGCAATGGGTCCAAATGAGGTGGCTTGAATTACAAAATAATTGGAGATGAAGCAAGAAGACAACAAATCTACTATATATCACTAAGCTCCCTAGAGTTGGAAGCCTCTCATTAAATTGAGGTCACCAATTTGAAATTGGGTCACTGATTTTGACCGAGTCAACAATCTCTCACTCAATTCTTTTAATTGAGAGTGCTCTATAATTTTGGACCTCTCTTATTCAAATGAGAAATTCAATATTGAATTTGGTTCATGATTTTGACTGGGTCAACAATTTTCAAATCAATCGAAAGCAACCGGTCTATAAAATCATACCAATCCCGCGCACCCTCACAAATTAGAAAAAAGAAGCACCAACATTTGATACTGTAGCACCAATATAGTACATGTAGTCATCGACGCAGAAAATTTCTCCACATAAATATAAGTTGATTAGCAGACAAACAAAATCACACCATGAAAAGGCCCATCAAAACACCACATCATATTAATAAAAAAACACACACTCCGTCATATTTCCCACTAACCAAACCAAATACTCCATCTGTTTCAAAATATATGGTGTACTACTTTCGTCCTGGTTTATTGGTCCCCTACGTATTTTGTGCAAAATTTTGAACTTAGATTTAATTAACAAAATGTTAATGCATGTCACCAAAAATAGCATCATTGAAAACTATTTACAAATATGAATCCAAGGATATAATTTTTGGTCACATGCATTCATACTTCGTTAGTTAAATGTACGGTCAAAGTCTTACACAAAATACAAAAGGAACCAATAAAACAGGACGGAGGTAGTATTAATTTATGGAAAAGTCAAATTCTTTTAACTTTGACCAAGTTCAGAGCCAAAGATATCAACATCCACAATACTAAGTAAATTAAATATGAAAATTCATCTCATGATGAATCTAAAAATCTGATTTGATATTATGGATATTGATATATTTCCACACAAATGTGGTTAAACTTAAAGAGGCTTGACATTTCAAAAAACTAATACACCTTATATTTTGAAATAGATGGAGTAAAAAAGTTATGAAGACCCAATGACATCAATGACGCAACAAAGCGCGCCCAACTCTTCTAGTATATTAGGCAAACCTGAAGGTTTTCAAGAGAGCTAATACATGTTCTCATAATCCAACTCTCTACCCAATAAGTATAGAATGTAGCTGCTTTCTCTTGTTGTCTGTCATCCCACATAATACACATAAATAGGGAGATTTCCCGATAATGAGTAGATGTATACTTTTAGGATTTTGGAAATGATTTCACCTGCATTGTCGATGGCAGTTGATGTTGCTAATGGTTCACGATGTGTTGTTTTGTGTGCACTCGTTATTGGTCGTTAAAAGATTGGCTATGCATGGCTTAGTTTTAGCCTTCGGCTCGCTTAACTGTCAACGTAGTACAAAGAACATCAAAAGTAAAAAAAATATCTAGGTCCATAGACCACCTAGTGACGACTACTAGCACTGGAGCGAGCCGAAGGTGCGCCGCCGTTTTCGCCCCTCCCTCACTAGAGCCGGGTGTCGGTGTCAAAACCGGCAGATCTCGAGTAGGGGGTCCCAAGCTGTGCATTTAAGGATCGATGGTAACAAGGGCAATAGGGACACGATGTTTACCCAGGTTCGGGCCCTCTTAAAGGAGGTAAAACCCTATGTCCTGCTTGATTGTATTCAAAGAGTATAGGGGTTACAAGAGTTGATCTACCTCGAGATCGTAATGGCTAAACCCTAGCCATCTAGCCTATGATTATTCTGATAGCCTCTACAGACTAAACCCTCCAGTTTATATATACACTGGAGGGGCCTAGGGTTGTATAGAGTCGACTTGCAGAGGAAGGAAATATTACACCCGGACACCAAACTTGCCGTTCTACACACATAGGAGTCCTACCCGGACACGGGGGATAATCTTCTGCTTTGTCTTCACGGCCCATCAGTCCGGCCCATATCAAATAGTCCGGACACCCGAGGCCGCCCTAGGCCGGCTACTTAAGGTGGTAAGCACAGGAGCCGGGCAACCCAACTATTGACCAAAGACATGATTTAGAACCGATGCATATAATGCAATATCTGGGACGCCGAAGAGTGTCCTATAGGTGTTCGGACTTGAAATGTGTAGGGCCGAATATAGCCCCCCGTGTTAAGGCCGGATTAATGCACGTGTGGCAGTCTAAAGTAGGTAGGGGATACAGATGATAATAAAAATAACTGCCAAACAAAGTGGTGACCAACTGCTTCCTTTATACCCTGATTAATACGTCGAGCTATGTTGTTACAGATAATGCCATGAGTATCAAGGCCATTTTACATGCCAAAACTTTACACAATGGAAAGGTTTACACATGGCTTAAAAGTAGTGGTTTGAAGATCCCAATGATGCCCTGCTGCACTTCTGCGCCGCTTCTCCTTGGTGAGAGATCCTTGATGGTCGTCTTGTAGAAAAAAGGGTCCTAGAAAGGAGTCCCCATAGGACTGAAGATCAAGTAGGTTTTTTTTAACGAACCTACAATGGAAAAAATATTTGAGGTCCGAATAGGGTTAAGCCGTACTATAGACCTTTTGCGCAGTGTGCCTCCGGCACTGCCCAAGGTATTTTAAGTGCGTAGTTATGTACGCGAGGTACACATGCCGCAACCTTATGGGGCAATCTTCGGGGGCGAAACTGCTATTCAAGCTCCGATGCCCCTGAGCTACCGCATTGTAACGCAGGTCGGACACGTTTGGCGGTGTCATGGGTCTTGATGGCTGATGGTTGTTCGGCTTGATAAGGCCACCCTGTACTTCGGCTGCTAGAGCCGCGGTATGCTCCTCAGTACTGAGGGAGCGTTTCGTATTCCCATTTACTGTGATGACGCCACGAGGTCTAGGCATTTTGAGCTTCTGATAAGCATAGTGCGGGCCTGCATTAAAGCGGGCAAAGGCAGTTTGTCCGAGCAGTGCGTGATAACCACTGCGAAAAGGGACGATGTCGAAGATCAATTCTTTGCTTCGGAAGTTGTCTGGAGAGCCGAATACTACTTCCAGTGTTAAGGAGCCCGTGCAACGGGCCTCCACGCCGGGTATCACTCCTTTAAAGATAGTGTTGCTAGGCTTGATTCGTGATGGGTTGATCCCCATCTTGCGGACAGTATCCTTATAGATCAGGTTGAGGATGCTGCCGCCGTTCATAAGGACTCTAGTGAGATGGTATCCGTCGATGATAGGATCGAGTACCAGGGCCGCCGAACCTCCATGACGGATACTGGTTGGTGGCCCTGCGATCAAAGGTGATCGGACAAGCCGACCATGGGTTGAATTTTGGGGCGATAGGCTCTACGGCGTAAACGTTCCTTAATGCGCGTTTGCGCTCCCTCTTGGGGGTGTGGGTGACATAGATCATCTTCACCGTTTTCACCTTGGGGGGAAACTGTTTCTGTCCCCCAGTGTTCGGCAGGCGAGGTTCGCCATCATCCTCGCTTTGAGGTCCTTTCCCCTTATGTTCGTCATTTAATTTGCCGGCCTGTTTGAAAACCCAACAGTTTTCTGTTGGTGTGGTTGGCAGGCTTGTCAGGGGTGCCATGAATCTGGCAAGGTCGCTCTAGTATTTTGTCCAAGTTGGATGGGCTGTCCCTATTTCCTTTGAACGGCTTCTTCCGCTGACCGGATTTAGAGCCACTGAATCCGGCGTTTACTGACATATCCTCTGTTTCTTTGTTGTTGTTTCGACGCTTGTTTTTGTTGTGCCGTGGCCTTCCATTGCCATCCCTGGCCTCAGATCTGCTGGGTTCATTGGTACTGTTGCTTCTACGAGCCAGCCAGCTATCTTCGCCCACCCAGAAGCGGGTCATAAGTGCAGCAAGAGCTGCCATAGTCTTTGGCTTTTCCTGGCCGAGGTGTCGGGCGAGCCATTCGTCGTGGACACTGTGCTTAAATGTCGCTAGAGCTTCGGCGTCCGGACAATCCACGATTTGGTTCTTTTTAATTAACAACCGATTCCAAAATTTGTGAGCTGACTCTCTGGGTTGCTGGACTATGTGACTCAGGTCATCAGCATCCGGTGGCCGGATATAAGTGCCCTGATAGTTGTCTCGAAAAGCATCCTCTAGGTCTTCCCAACTTCCAATGGAGTTCTCTGGAAGGCTGTTCAACTAGTGTCGTGCTGGTCCTTTCAGCTTTAGAGGGAGGTATTTAATGGCGTGGAGATCATCTCCGCGAGCCATGTGGATGTGGAGAAGAAAGTCTTCAATCCATATGGCGTGATCCGTCGTTCCATCGTATTGCTCGATGTTCACGGGTTTGAACCCCTCCGGAAATTTGTGCTGCATTACCTCATCGGTAAAGCACATGGGGTGTGCAGCACCTCTCTACCGGGCGACATTGCGACGGAGTTCGGATGACATCTGTGTTAGGTGCTGACCCCGGACTTGGTTAGGCTTGTCGTGCCAGGCTTGATGGCCGTCAACTCGTGTCGGGGCACGGCCTCTCGATCCATAGATGGATATGGTCTGGCCGGCTCTATTGGTTAGGTCCTGACATAGGTCGTACGTGTATCCCGGAGCCGCTGCTTCCTTGCCTCTATGACGAGGGGACGCAGGCTGGTGTTCGGCATAATTAGCCATTTTGTCCCGTCCACGTGGTGGTCGGTCCGGTTGATCAGCCTGGTAGTATTTTGACGGTATTGGCTCGAAGGCCTCGTCGTCGAATTGTGGCAGTAGCCTGCATTTGGGATAACTCTTTGTTTGGCGCTCAAAGCCATATCCTTCTTTGGCGGCTAGGACCTTAGTTCATCTATCGTGGAGCGTATCCTGATCGGTTTTAATCTGCTGTTGTTTCTTTTTCTGGCTCCGTGTAGTGGCGATGAGCTGTCGCTTGAAGCATTCTTGTTTGAGGGGTCCTCTGGGATGATGAAATCTCCATCACTGAGGCTAACATCCTCTTCGAAGACAGGTAAATAGTTACTATCTTTCGAATCCTCGTGATCGACAAGCTCGTTGGGGCTATATTGACACTCTTCCCTTTCATCCAACAGGACATCCTGGTTCTCAAGTGGCAGACATACAAGAACCGTTCATCTACACTCCTTGCAGGGACGACCTTCTTCCTAATCATGAAGAGTCAGTTGAGGAGTTATTCTCCGAGTCATTTATCTACACGCATTATCTAAATGACGCTTTGGATGGATGATCTGCTTCATTCTCACGATGATCCATGTGAAATGTTTTTCTGACTATTTAGAGTTGTCTTGTGTACATAATAAAGAATCTTGTTGCTCTATAACAACCTTTGTTCCTTCAATCATACTCCCTTCATTTCTAAATATAAGTCTTTGTAGAGATTTCACTATGAATCACCCCGACCCCCGCGTCGTCCCCAGGGCGGCTCGGGGGAACCCTAGGAACGCCGCCGCCGCCCCCCTCTACATCACGCCTCCCCGCGCCGGAGGACTGTGGCGGCGGGGATCTCCGCGTGCTCGGCAGCCTAGGTCGCCGGCGTGAGCCCGTGGGTGTGGGGGTCTCGCCCTCGGCGTCTCCGGCCGGCGTGGCGGCTGCTCGGCACGGCGTCCTCGTCCTCTCGCGGGTGATGGGCTGCCGGCTGCTCGTGGCTGCCTCGATGCGACGGCGTCCCGAGGTTTCAGATCTGGCCGTGGCGGGCTCGGCCGATCTGTCCCGTTAACTTCGCCGCGGTGAGGTTGGTGGTCGTGCGTGGTGATGGCGCGCCGCCGCCGCAAGAGGTGCTTGGGCGATGGGATCGCATCTTTGGCGGCGCTGGGGTTCCCCCATCCTCGTCCGGCAGCGTGAGGGTGCGGAGGTAGGGTTGCTCCGGGCGAAAGCCGACGACGCGGTGTCTGCGGATGTCGCTCTCCTCCTGGGGGCCGTTGTGGAGTTCTCCGACCTCCTCCGCTCTCGGGTCACTTTCTTCGGGTGAAAGCCCAGGACCTGCGGTGCAGGACCGGACGATGGCATGACATCACTTCCCCTCCTGAGGGCGTCGTCTTGAAGATCGTGATTCCCTGCGTGCTTTCCCAGAGCTGGACTTGCACGACATCGCGGCAGGTGGCCGGCGATGCGCCCAGAGGTGGAGCGGTGTTTCCTCCTCCGCATCGAAGACGGCGGATCTCGGCGGCGTGGCGCAGCGGAGACTCGGCGCCCGATGCGTGTAGATGGACTCGCGCAGGAGGAGGTGGCTGTCTGGCGTCATGGTGGCGTTGATGGCAGAGTGGCCTAACAAGGTAGAAGCCTCAATATCTGCTCTGAAGACGGACCTGTGAAAGATGGCGGCGACGACACATGTGAGTGCGTCATATCGGTTTGTGCCCCAGACCCGGTATGTGGCTCGGCTGGGGGCTTCCGGCTTTTGCTGATAGGTTTAGGTGAGTGGTCTGGGTATTTGGCCCAGCTAGCATCCCCTCATCATATGGATAGGAGTAGTGGCATATGTTGCCAAGATGGCGGATTCAGGCATATTGTTATAATACTTTGTAAGGTCAACGAGAATAATTAATAAAGTGGCCGCATGCATCTCCCAGATGCAGAGGCGGGGTCATCCTCCTTTTCTAAAAAAAAAAAGAATCACGTATGGATGTATATAGATGCATTTTGAGTGTAGATTTACTCATTTTGCTCCGTATGTAGTCCATAGTAAAATATCTACAAAGACTTACATTTAGGAACGGAGGAAGTACTGTATAAGTAGTGACGCCCACTCCGTTATCTTAAATATATAAGCTTGACTGTTAATGATACAACTGCACGTCGTAGGTTTCTCTCTGTCATTGTTATTTATTTTTGCCTTGAAGCTGGCATGCACCCTTGGCCAAGATGCTCGTAAGGATCAGTAGCATTAAGACGACTTTCGATTTCAGTAACCTCACTTCATCCTCCCTAGCTAATATCGAGATGCTGCAACGCCTTAACACATCCTTTCGCTGGCATTACTTTTCTTCTTCTACTATTCGCAGGGAATGCACAGTAGTATACCCATTTATACTTCGTTGCAAAGAAACGTTACAAAGAAAAGAGAGTACTCCCTCTGTAAGAAAATATAAGATCATTCAGATCACTAATTTAGTGATCTATAAGGGCATCTTCAACGTCAACTCTCACACCACCCCCAAATGTTCGGACCGCACGGTCTAGACGTATTTCGTCGTCCAACGCCGATCTGTATCGGTCCGGACGTGTTTTTCCCCCAATTTTCTATATAAACTTTGATAAATTTTGTTGTGTTTGGTGTAATTCGTCCGGTTAGTTGAAACCCGGTTTGAGATGTATGCGGCTAGGTTTGAATGGCCGGCTCACGCATTAATGTCTGCGGACTGGTCACCCGGTCCGCGAACGGACATGGTGTCCAATTTAGGAGTCAAAGTTAAAGATGCCCTAAATGATCTTATATTTCTTTACGGAAGGAGTAACATTCTATTTTTAGAAACCGAGCTTCTTTTAGAAACTAATATGAATGATCTCAGTCGGAAATTTCAGAAAGTTAAATGATTACATGCGCTTTGGCTTATTCACGCTTTCACACGCAGCATAGACTGGGCACAATATGTTGGATCGAGCCTTGATTGGTGCCACCTCGTAACCCCTCAACAAATATCTTGTATGCGAACCAACTTGTGGTTGGTTGGCTAGAGGACGAGATGGTGATTCTCAGCCCACCGCGTTCAAGTTACGGTCTTTCAGATTATTCTGGATTTATTTCGGGATTTTCGCGATCGCGCTTTCAGTGGGAGGAGATGTTCCCGTCGATGACGAGGCGCCTACGTGACTTCGTAAATCTCAAGATGATATGCCGGCTCAGTCTGTCGGAGGTGCTCATAGGGGTAGGGTGTGCATGTATGCGTTCATAGGGATGCGTCTGTACTGTGTTAAAAAAACAGATATCCTCGCATTTTTTTAGATTCATTTCAGGCCTTCCGGCGATGTTGTTCAGTGGGAGAAGATGTTCCCGTCGACTACGAATATGTCTGTGGTGACTTTATCAATCTCAAGATGATGTGCCGATTCCGTCTATTAGAGGTGCTCATCAGGGTAGAGTGTGCGTGCATGAATTTATAGCGGGTGAGTATATGTGTGTATGAATAAGCGTCTACATTACTGTGTTCAAAAAATATCCTGCTGCATGTCATTATCTTTACACCCTTTCGAACTTTTTTGTGAACCATGCAAAAGGCATGAGGAACCAAGAGAAACAAAAGAATAAGAACCTCGCAAGCACCAAGTCATCCAAGACATGTTGTGGCCAGCAAAGGTCCTACGCATCAAACCTACTAAAACATCAAGCGACCAGAACTTGCAGCATCCCAAAGCTTCTTGGCCTCGGATACAATTTGATCAATCATATTATTTTACACCAGCTAACAGATTATTTTGTCACAACACGCAGGTCACGCCTTCAACCGCATCTTATTCTGCTCCTACTTTGTCGGCGGAGGGGACAACGACGTGGAGCTTGTCCGGCTAGTTTCATCACCCCCTCCCCCGGCAGCGACGTGTTCGGCGGCACCACTGATGGCAGCGGAGGCTCTTTCAACAAGGACTTCTACACTTGCGAGGAGTGATGCACTGTTCACAACACTAGTAGCGATCCATTTAATTTCATGTTAACAACCTTCAAGTAGCGCTCCACTACTTTGGGATGTCGTAAACATGTATTAAAGAAATATAGTTCATGGTGGGAAGGGGGCCAATGCCCCCCTCCCCCAGCCAGCACATTTCTTTGTCTAATTTAGCTATATGTAAGTTGCCTCAAAATCTAATTTGGGTTAGTCGATTTTCTGGTCCGTTGATTTCTGCTTCAAGATTAGTGCTCCTTGTCGCCCGGTGTGTACAACACAGTCTAGAAGGAGGAACCCAATGACGAACACGACAACGCCAACCCATCAAGCGCCGGTGTATGTGCTGCAGGCAGAAAGAAAACAAAGAGAACTTATATCTTTTGGCAAAAGATTAGTGCTCCTTTTTATTTTTCTCTTTTGACAAGCACCATGTGGTGAGGAAAGATCTAGGCACATATATCCAGTTGGATATGGGTGGGCATGAGTTATTACTATTGACATCACCCTTGAGGTGAATACGTTGGGTGGCGAAACTATAAGCCCTATCTATCTATGTGTCTGGTCAGAATTTTTTGCTCATGTGTATGTGGTGAGTGTTAGCAATCATAGAAGACTATATAATGGTTGAGTATGTGGACTTGCCAAAAGGCTCCGATACATGACTCTTTCTGAAAAATTGATGAATTGTTGTTGCAAAGTTGACTGAAAACATAATTTGTTAGTTTTCAATAGAGTTTATGCTTTATACTTCGATGTTGTGATGAATTGTTACTTGTTCATAAGAAGTTTATGATAAAAGTTATGTGATAAAAGTTCTATAATAAAGTTTGTTGTTGTTACAATAATATACATGATGCTTTTATGTCCATATTTTTTTATCGACACCTCTCTCTAAGCATGTGGACATGTTTTTCAATTTGGGTTTCGCATGAGGACAAGCGAGATCTAAGCTTGGGGGAGTTGATATGTTTATTTTGCATCATGTTTTCCTACTGTTATTTATGATGTTTTTATGCATAATAATGCTTTGTGGAGTAGTTTTAATTCATTTTCTCTCATAATATGCAAGGTTCACACAAAGAGGGAGAATACCGGCATGAGGATGGAAGTAGTACACCATATATTTTGAAACAGATGGAGTATTTGGTTTGGTTAGTGGGAAAGATGACGGAGTGTGTGTTTTTTTATTAATATGATGTGGTGTTTTGATGGGCCTTTTCATGGTGTGATTTTGTTTGTCTGCTAATCAACTTATATTTATGTGGAGAAATTTTCTGCGTCGATGACTACATGTACTATATTGGTGCTACAGTATCAAATGTTGGCGCTTCTTTTTTCTAATTTGTGAGGGTGCGCGGGATTGGTATGATTTTATAGACCGGTTGCTTTTGATTGATTTGAAAATTGTTGACCCAGTCAAAATCATGAACCAAATTCAATATTGAATTTCTCATTTGAATAAGAGACGTCCAAAATTATAGAGCACTCTCAATTAAAAGAATTGAGTGAGAGATTGTTGACTCGGTCAAAATCAGTGACCCAATTTCAAATTGGTGACCTCAATTTAATGAGAGGCTTCCAACTCTAGGGAGCTTAGTGATATATAGTAGATTTGTTGTCTTCTTGCTTCATCTCCAATTATTTTGTAACTCAAGCCACCTCATTTGGACCCATTGCAATTTAGCCGATATCAGGTAATGAGCTTTATCCTCCACAACTAATAATACTATCAGAATGTATGTCCATCATTATATACATGTTGTGGCCATTGTGGGGAAATTTTGACTGAGAAAAAACTGGACAACCAAATGGAATGCTGAATTGGTCTTTCATGAGAATATATTAAATCTAATTACAATATTGTTGCTGAAAATTTATTTTGTCGTGCATCCTCGTAGAAAGAAGCATTCTAAAGACCATGACAACAGTTGGTACTGCTTTAGGGGTGGAATTTCTTTTGTCCTGCATCCTCGTAAAAAGAGCATTCTCTTTTTTTTTGTGGGAACGTAGAAAGAGCTAGCATTCTAAATACCATGATAACAACAAGAACTCAACATAAACATCTACATGGCCCTAAAATGGATCCAATATTTTAGGTCCATTTGATAAGTAATACGGTGGCTCTAAAATCTAAGTGGACGGCGCGTACAATTTTGAATGTGGGTAGCCGGAGTAGGCCTTAGACACATGCTCAGCTCTAGAGCCGGCTGAAGAGGGTTTTAGGGACAGGTCCGGAGTGTCGGAGTCCGACGACGGCGGACGTCTGAACTCCCCTAAGGGCTCTGTTTGGAACGTCGTTTCGTTTTTAAATACGGGTGTAAAAAATACAAACCTTGGACGGTAGTTTTGTTTCCAGCCGAAAATTATGCATCGGCGAGTAAAATACAAGTGTAAACAAAACACCCCCGGATTGGAATACAACCATTCCAAGCGCGGCCTAAAGCTCCATCGATTGCGAATGGGTCCGTGGGATTTCAAACGTTCAGACCGATTTAACCTGATTTGATGATTGGCATTGTGTGGCTAATGGTTCGGACGGCTCAATCCAAACGTTTGTGGGTGCTTTGATGATCCACCTTGAAGACGCGCTTAGCAGGTTTAGTGGTTTACCACGGTTGATCCATGTGCAAGGCAGGTGGCGCGTATGCTGAAGCTTATTAGCGTGGTGGCCTGTTAAGCTGGGAGAACTGACCATTTGTCTGAGGCTTTGGGTGCCCAACTGCATGCAGGATGTGGATCTCGCAGAGCCGAGCTGGGGGCCATCAGAATATGCATCGAGATAGACAGGCTCCCAGCTTTTGCAGATGGCATCTACAAGAGGGAACCATACTACTCAAGAGACGATGCTTCGGTGCCTTAAGGCACCTACCTTTGTGTCTATGACATGTGGATCCAACAGGTGGCTGGCCCACATGTCGATGGCCAGAGTAGTGCGCTTTAAAACCAAGCTGTGTCCCTACTCAAGATATGCCATTGCCATGGGACTCACGCTGATAAGTGCAGACCAGACTCTGGTCTTTTCCCCGCCAACGGTGCAGCTGAGAGCATCTCCAGCCGTTGGCCCCCAGGGGGAGCCTAAAGTCACCGCCTGGAGGTGACCCGGCGCAAAAATGGGCCTGGGGTGAGTTGGTCTCCAGCCGTCGCCCCAAGGACCGTCCCAGGCGCGTTAAAAAAAATTGTATAACAAATTTAGGCAAAGTTCGGCTAAAACGCAACAAATTTCAGCAAACTTAGGCATATATTCGCGGATTTAGTCGAGTAGTCGCCTTACATACATAGCAAATATATAAACTAATCAAAAAATTTGGCTGAATGACGAGTAGTCGCCGTCGTCGCCGCTATCGTCGGCCTTCTCCTCCTTGACTCGGGCGCCCCTGCTGGACCCCTCCCCGGCTGGTGGCGGCGGTGGCGCGTCGTCGTCGTCGTCGCTATCGTCGATGATGACGACTCCTCCTTCGTCGCGGCCTCGGCGGCGCTGCGCGAAGCGCCGCAGGGCGGCGCACTGGCGCTCCCTCGCCATCTTTAGGGAGTCCCGGCGTGCCCATTCAAGGGTCGCGTCGTCGTCGAGCTCGACCTCGCCGTGCTCCATCTTCACCGGCGCTAGGCCCGGCTCCGTCTTCACCGGCGCCAGGCCCGGTTCCGTCTTCACCGGCGCCAGCTGAAGGAAATATGCCCTAGAGGCAATAATAAAGTTATTATTTATTTCCTTATAGCATGATAAATGTTTATTATTCATGCTAGAATTGTATTAACCGGAAACATAATACATGTGTGAATACATAGACAAACAGAGTGTCACTAGTATGCCTCTACTTGACTAGCTCGTTAATCAAAGATGGTTATGTTTCCTAACCATAGACATGAGTTGTCATTTGATTAACGGGATCACATCATTAGGAGAATGATCTGATTGACATGACCCATTTCGTTAGCCTAGCACTTGATCGTTTAGTATGTTGCTATTGCTTTCTTCATGACTTATACATGTTCCTGTAACTATGAGATTATGCAACTCCCGTTTACGGAGGAACACTTTGGTGCTACCAAACGTCACAACGAATCGGGTGATTATAAAGGAGTACTACAGGTGTCTCCAAAGGTACATGTTGGGTTGGCGATTTCGAGATTAGGTTTTGTCACTCCGATTGTCGGAGAGGTATCTCTGGCCCTCTCGGTAATGCACATCACTATAAGCCTTGCAAGCAATGTAGCTAATGAGTTAGTTACGGAATGATGCATTACGTAACGAGTAAAGAGACTTGCCGTAACGAGATTGAACTAGGTATTGGATACCGACGATCAAATCTCGGGCAAGTAACATACCGATGACAAAAGGAACAACGATGTTGTTATGCGGTTTGACCGATAAAGATCTTCAGAGAATATGTAGGAGCCAATATGGGCATCCAGGTTCCGCTATTGGTTATTGAACGAGAATAGTTCTAGGTCATGTCTACATAGTTCTCGAACCCGTAGGGTCCGCACGCTTAAGGTTTCGATGATGCTTATATTATGAGTTTATGAGTTTTGATGTACCGAAGGAGTTCGAGTCCCGGATGAGATCGGGATATGACGAGGAGTCTCAAATGGTCGAGACGTAAAGATCGATATATTGGACGACTATATTCGAGTTCGGAAAGGTTCCGAATGATTCGGTATTTTTGAGTACCGGAGAGTTACGGAATTCGCCGGGAGAAGTATTGGGCCTTATTGGGCCCTGCGGGAAAGAGAGAGGGGCTGCCTAGGGCAGGCCGCGCCCAAGGCCTAGTCCGAATTGGACTAGGGGAGGGCCGCACCCTTCGTCCCTTCCCTTCCTTCTCTCCTACTCCTACTAGGAAAGGAGGAGTCCTACTCGGTGGGAGTAGGACTCCCCTTGCGCGCCCCCCAGGGCGGCCACCTCCTCCTTGCTCCTTTATATACGGGGCAGGGGGCACCCCATGACACACAAGTTGATCTACGGATCGTTTCTTAGCCGTGCGTGCCCCCTCCACCATATTCCACTTCGGTCATATCGTCATGAGCTTAGGCGAAGCCCCGCGCCGGAGAAGTCATATCGTCATGAGCTTAGGCGAAGCCCCGCGCCGGTGGAGCATCATCATCGCCACCACGCCGTCAGGTCGACGGAACTCATCCCGACACTTTGCTGGATCGAGTCCGGGATCGCCATCGAGCTGAACGTGTGCGAACTCGGAGGTGCCGTATGTTCGGTGCTTGGATCGGTCGGATCGTGAAGACGCACGACTACATCAACCGCGTTGTTATAACGCTTCGCTTCGGTCTCACGAGGGTACGTGGACGACACTCTCCCTCTCGTTGCTATGCCATCACCATGGTCTTGCGTGTGCGTAGGAAATTTTTGAAATTACTACGTTCCCCAACAAATGGTATCCGAGCCTGGTTTTATGCGTTGATGTCATTTGCACGAGTAGAACACAAGTGAGTTGTGGGCGATATAAGTCATACCGCTTACCAGCATGTCATACTTTGGTTCAGCGGTATTGTGAGATGAAGCGCCCGGACCGACATTACGCCAGACGCTTACGCGAGACTGGTATCACCGCTTCGAGCACTCGTTGCTTAAAGGTGACCGCGGTGTCTGTCTCTCTCACTTTAGTTGAACTGAGTGGCTACGCCCGGTCCTTGCGAAGGTTAAAACAGCACCAACTTGACAAACTATCGCTGTGGTTTTGATGCGAGGTAAGAACGGTTCTTGCTCAGCCCGTAGCAGCCACGTAAAACTTGCAACAACAAAGTAGAGGACGCCTAACTTGTTTTTGCAGGGCATGTTGTGATGTGATGTGGTCAAGACGTGATGCTATATTTTATTGTATGAGATGATCATGTTTTGTAACCGAAGTTATCGGCAATCGGCAGGAGCCATATGGTTGTCGCTTATTGTATGAAATGCAACGCCATGTAATTGCTTTACTTTATCACTAAGCAGTAGCGATAGTCGAGAAGCAATAGTTGGCGAGACGACAACGATGCTACGATGGAGATCAAGGTGTCGCGCCGGTGACGATGGTGATCATGACGGTGCTTCGGAGATGGAGATCACAAGCACAAGATGATGATGACCATATCATATCACTTATATTGATTGCATGTGATGTTTATCCTTTATGCATCTTATCTTGCTTTGATTGACGGTAGCATTATAAGATGATCTCTCACTAAAATTATCAAGAAGTGTTCTCCCGAGTATGCACCGCTATGCGAAAGTTCTTCGTCTTTGAGACACCACGTGATGATCGGGTGTGATAGGCTCTACGTTCAAATACAACGGTGCAAAACAGTTGCACACGCGAATACTCAAGTTAAACTTGACGAGCCTAGCATATAACAGATATGGCCTCGAACACGGAGACCGAAGGTCGAACGTGAATCATATAGTAGATATGATCAACATAGTGATGTTCACCATTGAAACTACTCCATCTCACGTGATGATCGGACATGGTTTAGTTGATTTGGATCATGTAATCACTTAGATGACTAGAGAGATGTCTATCTAAGTGGGAGTTCTTAAGTAATATGATTAATTGAACTTTAATTTATCATGACCTTAGTCCTGGTAGTATTTTGCAAATTATGTTGTAGATCAATAGCTCGCGTTGTTGCTTCCCTATGTTTTTATATGTGTTCCTAGAGAAAATTGTATTGAAAGATGTTAGTAGCAATGATGCGGATTGGATCCGTGATCTGTGGTTTATCCTCATTGCTGCGCAGAAGAATTATGTCCTTAATGCACCGCTAGGTGACAGACCTATTGCAGGAGCAGATGCAGACGTTATGAACGTTTGGCTAGCTCAATATGAGCAGATACAGACGTTATGAACGTTTGGCTAGCTCAATATGATGACTACTTGATAGTTTAGTGCACCATGCTTAACGGCTTAGAATCGGGACTTCAAAGACGTTTTGAACGTCATGGACCATATGAGATGTTCCAGGAATTGAAGTTAATATTTCAAGCAAATACCCGAGTTGAGAGATATGAAGTCTCCAACAAGTTCTATAGCTAAAATATGGAGGAGAATCGCTCAACTAGTGAGCATGTGCTCAGATTGTCTGAGTACTTCAATCGCTTGAATCAAGTGGGAGTTAATCTTCCAGATAAGATAGTGATTGACAGAATTCTCTAGTCACCATCACTAAGTTAGTAGAACTTCGTGATGAACTATAGTATGCAAGGGATGACCGAAAAGATTCTCGAGCTCTTCGCGATGCTAAAATCGGCGAAGGTAGAAATCAAGAAAAACATCAAGTGTTGATGGTTGACAAGACCACTAGTCTCAAGGAAAATGGCAAAGGGAAGAAGGGGAACTTCAAAAGGAACGGCAAGCAAGTTGCTGCTCGAGTGAAGAAGCCCAAGTCTAGACCTAAGCCTGAGACTGAGTACTTACACTGCATAGGAAATGGTCACTGGAAACGGAAATACCCCAAATATTTGGTGGATAAGAAGGATGGCAAAGTGAACAAGGGTATATTTGATATACAGGTTATTGATGTGTGCTTTACTAGTGTTTATAGTAGCCCCTGAGTATTTAATACTTGTTCGGTTGCTAAGATTAGTAACTCGAAACAGGAGTTACAGAATAAACAGAAACTAGTTGAAGGGGAAGTAACGATGAGTGTTGGAAGTAGTTCCAAGATTGATATGATCATCATCGCACACTCCCTATACTATCGGGATTAGTGTTGAACCTAAATAAATGTTATTTGGCGTTTGCATTGAGCATGGATATGATTTGATCATGTTTATTGCAATACGGTTATTCATGTAAGTTAGAGAATAATTATTGTTCTGTTTACATGAATAAAACCTTCTATGGTCATACACCCAATGAAAATGGTTTGTTGGATCTCGATCGTGTGATACACATATTCATAATATTGAAACCAAAAGATGCAAAGTTAATAATGATAGTGCAACTTATTTGTGGCATCGCCGTTTAGGTCATATTGGTGTAAAGCGCATGAAGAAACTCCATGCTGATTGATTTTGGAATCACTTGATTATGAATCATTTGATGCTTGCGAACCGTGCCTTTTGGGCAAGATGACTAAAACTCCGTTCTCCGGAACAATGGAACAAGCTACTGACTTATTGGGAATAATACATACCGATGTATGCGATCCAATGAGTGTTGATGCCCGTGGCAAGTATCATTATTTTCTGACCTTCACAGATGATTTGAGCAGATATGCGTATATCTTCTTGATGAAACATAAGTCTGAAATAGTTGAAAGGTTCAAAGAATTTCAGAGTGAAGTGGAAAATCATCGTAACAAGAAAATAAAGTTTCGCGATCTGATCATGGAGACGAATAATTGAGTTACGAGTTTGGTCTTCAATTAAAATAATGTGGAATAGTTTCACAGCT
Organism: Aegilops longissima; assembly: GCA_021605205.1. NCBI lineage: Eukaryota > Viridiplantae > Streptophyta > Magnoliopsida > Poales > Poaceae > Aegilops > Aegilops longissima. The sequence continues at coordinate 640,601,873 of CM038676.1, read as the reverse complement.
CACGCCACCGGAACACCACAATGTTATGGTGTGTCCGAACGTCAGAACCGCACTTTATTGGATATGGTGCGATCTATGATGTATCTTACCGATTTACCACTATCGTTTTGGGGTTATGCATTAGAGACAGCTGCATTCACATTAAAAGGGCACCATCTAAATCCGTTGAGACGACAACATATGAACTGTGGTTTAGCAAGAAACCCAAGTTGACGTTTCTTAAAGTTTGGGGCTGCGATGCTTATGTGAAAAGGTTTCATCCTGATAAGCTCGAACCCAATCGGAGAAGTGCGTCTTCATAGAATACCCAAAGGAAATAGTTGGGTACACCTTCTAACACAGATCCGAAGGCAAGTTTTTCGTTGCTAAGATGGATCCTTTCTAGAGAAGAAGTTTCTCTCGAAAGAAGTGAGTGGGAGGAAAGTAGAACTTGATGAGGTAATTGTACCTTCTCCCTTATTGGAAAGTAGTTCATCACGAAATCAGTTCCAAAGTGATTCTTACACCAATTAGTGAGGAAGTTAATGATGATGATCATGAAACTTCAGATCAAAGTTGCTACCAAACCTCGAGGTCTTCCAGAGTAAGATCCGCACTGAGTGGTACGGTAATCATGTTCGGAAGTCATGTTACTAGACCATGATGAACCTACGAACTATGAGGAAGCGATGATGAGCCCAGATTCATGAAATGGCTTGAGGCCATGAAATCTGAGATAGGATCCATGTATGAGAACAAAGTATGGACTTTGATTGACTTGCTCGATGATCAGCAAGCCATGTTAAATAAATGGATTTTCAAGAGGAAGACGGACACTGGTAGTAGTGTTACTATCTACAAAGCTCGACTTGTCACAAAAAGGTTTTCGACAAGTTCAAGGTGTTGACTACAATGAGACTTTCTCAACTGTAGCGATGCTTAAGTCTGTCCGAATCATGTTAGCAATTGCCACATTTTATGAAATCTGGCAAATGGATGTCAAAACTACATTCTTTAATGGATTTCTTAAAGAAGAGTTGTATATGATGCAACCAGAAGATTTTGTCAATCCTAAAGGTGCTAACAAAATGTGCAAGCTCCAGCGATCCATCAATGGACTGGTGCAAGCATCTCGGAGTTGGAATATACGCTTTGATGTGTTGATCAAAGCATATGATTTTATACAGACTTTTGGAAAGGCCTGTATTTACAAAAAGGTGAGTGGGAGCACTACAGCATTTCTGATAAGTATATGTATGACATATTGTTGATCGAAAATAATGTAGAATTATTCTGCAAAGCATAAAGGAGTATTTGAAAGGAGTTTTTCAAGGAAGGACCTCGGTAAAGCTGCTTACATATTGAGCATCAAGATCTATAGAGATAGATCAAGACGCTTGATAAGTTTTTCAATGAGTACATACCTTGTCAAGATTTTGAAGAAGTTCAAAATGGAACAGTCAAAGAAAGAGTTCTTGCCTGTGTTGCAAAGGTGTGAAATTGAGTAAGACTCAAATCCCGACCACGACAGAAAATAGAAAAGAGAATGAAAGTCATTCCCTATGCCTCACCATAGGTTCTATAAAGTATGCTATGCTATGTACAGACCTATTATATACCTTGCTCTGAATTTGGCAAGGAGTACAATGGTGATCTAGGAGTAGATCACTGGACATTGGTCAAGAACATCCTTAGTGAGGACTAAGGAAATATTTCTCGATTATGGAGGTGATAAAAAAAGCCCGTCGTAAAGAGTTACATCGATGCAAGCATTTTACACTGATCCAGATGACTCTAAGTCTCAATCTGGATACCTATTGAAAGTGGGAGCAATTAGCTAGAGTAGCTCCGTGCAGAGCATTGTAGACATAGAATATTTACAAAATAGATACGGCTCTGAATGTGACAGACCCGTTGACTAAGCTTCTCTCACGAGCAAAACATGATCATACCTTAGTACTCTTTGGGTGTTAATCACATAGCGATGTGAACTAGATTATTGACTCTAGTAAACCCTTTGGGTGTTGGTCACATGTCGATGTGAACTATGGGTGTTAACCACATATAGATGTGAACTATTGATGTTAAATCACATGGCGATGTGAACTAGATTATTGACTCTAGTGCAAGTGGGAGATCAAGGAAATATGCCCTAGAGGCAATAATAAAGTTATTATTTATTTCCTTATATCATGATAAATGTTTATTATTCATGCTAGAATTGTATTAACCGGAAACATAATACATGTGTGAATACATAGACAAACAGAGTGTCACTAGTATGCCTCTACTTGACTAGCTCGTTAATCAAAGATGGTTATGTTTCCTAACCATAGACATGAGTTGTCATTTGATTAACGGATCACATCATTAGGAGAATGATCTGATTGACATGACCCATTCCGTTAGCCTAGCACTTGATCGCTTAGTATGTTGCTATTGCTTTCTTCATGACTTATACATGTTCCCGTAACTATGAGATTATGCAACTCCGTTTACGGAGGAACACTTTGGTGCTACCAAACGTCACAACGAATCGGGTGATTATAAAGGAGTACTACAGGTGTCTCCAAAGGTACATGTTGGGTTGGCGATTTCGAGATTAGGTTTTGTCACTCCGATTGTCGGAGAGGTATCTCTGGGCCCTCTCGGTAATGCACATCACTATAAGCCTTGCAAGCAATGTAGCTAATGAGTTAGTTACGGAATGATGCATTACGTAACGAGTAAAGAGACTTGCCGTAACGAGATTGAACTAGGTATTGGATACCGACGATCAAATCTCGCAAGTAACATACCGATGACAAAAGGAACAACGTATGTTGTTATGCGGTTTGACCGATAAAGATCTTCGTAGAATATGTAGGAGCCAATATGGGCATCCAGGTTCCGCTATTGGTTATTGACCGAGAATAGTTCTAGGTCATGTCTACATAGTTCTCGAACCCGTAGGGTCCGCACGCTTAAGGTTTCGATGATGGTTATATTATGAGTTTATGAGTTTTGATGTACCGAAGGAGTTCGGAGTCCCAGATGAGATCGGGATATGACGAGGAGTATCGAAATGGTCGAGACGTAAAGATCGATATATTGGACGACTATATTCGAGTTCGGAAAGGTTCGAATGATTCGGTATTTTGAGTACCGGAGAGTTACGGAATTCGCCGGGAGAAGTATTGGGCCTTATTGGGCCCCTGGGAAAGAGAGGGCTGCCTAGGGCAGGCCGCGCCCAAGGCCTAGTCCGAATTGGACTAGGGGAGGGGCCGCACCCTTCTTCCCTTCCCTTCCTTCTCTCCTACTCCTACTAGGAAAGGAGGAGTCCTACTCCGGTGGGAGTAGGACTCCCCTTGGCGCGCCTCCTAGGCCGGCCACCTCCTCCCTTGCTCCTTTATATACGGGGCAGGGGGCACCCCATGACACACAAGTTGATCTACGGATCGTTCCTTAGCCGCAGCGGTGCCCCTCCACCATATTCCACTTCGGTCATATCGTCATGAGCTTAGGCGAAGCCTCGCGCCGGAGAAGTCATATCGTCATGAGCTTAGCGAAGCCCTGCGTCGGTGGAGCATCATCATCGTCACCACGCCGTCGGTTGACGGAACTCATCCCGACACTTTGCCGGATCGGAGTCCGGGATCGCCATCGAGCTGAACGTGTGCGTAACTCGGAGGTGCCGTATGTTCGGTGCTTGGATCGGTCGGATCGTGAAGACGCACGACTACATCAACCGCGTTGTTATAACGCTTCCGCTTTCGGTCTACGAGGGTACGTGGACAGACACTCTCCCCTCTCGTTGCTATGCCATCACCATGGTCTTGCGTGTGCGTAGGAAATTTTTTGAAATTACTACGTTCCCCAACACCAGCCCCGGCTCCGTCTTCGGCTTGACGAAGCGCGGAGGAGGAGCCGACAAGGAGGCGCGCCGGCCGCCCTCGCTGATGACGATTATGCGCTGCTGTGCAGCGCCGGCCGAGTGGCGTCTCCGCTGCTGGCTCGGCCTTGACGCCGAGCAGCGTCGGAGTGCCGGAGGATTGGGAGGAAGAGCGCGACGAGGAAGAAGAGGAGGAGGAGCCGAACCTCCTGGCGCCCATTATCGTCGCGTCGGCGGTGCGTGAGGCGGCCGCGCCGCCATGTGTGCGCCAACGGCGGGTTGTTGCCGCCTCGAGAGCGCCAAGACGCCCTCAAGTGTGCGGCCGGGGTGCCCACCACGTGGCGCCCGCCGTTTCTTCGCCGCCGACCACCGGCGCACCGTTGGTGGAGGCCAGCCACTGCTGCTGGCGGCGCTCAAAGTACGCCGCCCAAGCCGCGTGGTTGTCAGAGGCGTACTAGGGGAGGGAGAGCTCGGCGTCGGTGAGGGAGGCACGCACGATCTCGACTCTCGGCGGAAATAGGAGGGTTTAGCTACGGCGTCGGCAACGGGAATGGGCACTCCCGTTCTGCCGAGCCTCCGGCCCGGCCGGCCCGGCGCGCATGTCCGGCGGCGCCGGGATGTTCGCCTGGAACAGGAGCGACGACTCATGTTCGCGGAGCGAACGGTGGCCGAAGCCGTTGGCCGCCGCCTCGTCTCCGAGGAAACGCTCGGCCATCGGGAAAGGGGAGGGAGATGGAGGGGCTGGGCGGCGGCGCACGGGAGAGGGAGGGTTGGGGGAGAAGAGCTCGGCAGCGGCGCTCGGGAGAGGTAGCGCTCATCAGAGGCGAGCGAGGCCATATATAGCCGCGCGCCGCGCCGCGTCCGTGTGTACGCGTCCGAGGGAGGGCGTCGGTGCCGCCGTGAGGAATCAATGGCAAAGTGACCGCGGCAGCCTTGCCATTGATTCCCATGGAAACCGAGGCGTCGGGAGAAGACGAGGCGGCGGTGTTGCCGACGTGCTGGCCGCCCGCGCTCTTCGCGCTAAAACGATTCGCCCGGCGCTTCGAAGCGCTTTTGGCCGGGTTCGTATTGGGTCCGTCGGCGCCAATTTCGGCCAGAGCCGGCGAAAAATGGGTCCTTGGGAACACGACTGGGCTGATTTTTTGGCGTCGACGGCCGAAAAATCGCCTGGGGACCTTGTTGGAGGCGCGACTGGAGATGCTCTCACGCTGACCATGCATTGAGGACCTTCTGTGGGCCGTGGCTAGAATTCCAGCCGGGCCGTGGAAGATTGGCCTCTCCGGGCCGTGGCTAGAATTCCAGCCGCCAAGGACGCGAGGAAAATGATCTGCCGACTGTATTAAAATATAACAGTGTCAAAAAAACAACTTATATTTTGACACAAATGGAGTACGCGGTAGGATACGAGTATCAAAACTGGGGTTGACTGGAATGGAATACAGCACCGGTCTCAAAAGCAGAGCAAAAGCAAAAGCAATGGGGAATGTTGGATTGTGTGCCGCCTCGTGCCCTTCCCACCGTGCATGGTGGAAAATTCTCCCTCCCTCCATCCATCCAAGAGGAAGAGGAAGAGGAAGAAGGAGGGAGGAAGGAGCAGAGCAAATAGAAAAATGGCGGACAGTTCAAGCCAGCAACCACGGGCCCTCGCTGGCTGGCTGTCTGCCTACTAGACGTCGCACGACGGCACCACCCGTGACCCGCCCCGCCCCGACACAAGCCGCCGCTTGCGCCGGCACAGCCCAGCCATGCCCTCCCGCCACCTCCAGGCCCAGCCACCACCCACCCCCGCTCCCCCTCCCCCACCCCTCCACGCCGCCACCAACCACCGCCACCTCCTCCTCGCGGCCACCGCCGCGGCCGCCACGGCAGTGCTGCTGCTCCTCCTCTTACTCACCGTCCTCCTCGCGCTCCACCTCCGCCGCCGGCGCCGGCGCCCCACGCTGCCCTTCTCCCCGCCCGCGCGCCCGCTGCGCCGCTACTCCCGCCGCGCGCTGCGCCGCGCCACCGGCGGGTTCCACCCGTCCCGCCTCCTCGGCCGCGGCGCCGCCTCGCCGGTCTACCTCGCCACCTTCCCCGACGCCTCCCTCGCGGCCGTCAAGACCTGCTCCTCGCCGCACGAGCTCCACGTGCTCGCCTCCCTCCCGCCCGACTCCCCGCGCCTCGTCTCCCTCCTCGGCTACGCCGGCTCCGGCGCCGACGGCCGGCCCCTGCTGCTCGTCTTCGAGTACCTGCCGCAGGGCTCCCTCCAGGCCGCGCTCTTCGGGGACGGCCGCTGCCTCGACTGGGCGCAGCGGCGAGGCGTCGTCCGCGACGTGGCGCGCGCGCTCGCCTTCCTCCACGCCGAGTGCCAGCCGCCGGTCGTGCACGGGGACCTCAAGCCCAGCAACGTGCTTCTCGACGCCGACTTCCGCGCCAAGGTCGCCGACTTTGGCCTCGCGCGCTTCAAGACTCCCGATGCCGTCGTTGACACTGGACCCGTCGCCGGCGGGGACGATTTCATGAGCCAAGAACTCGGCGAGGCCTGCGACCTCGACCTCTCCACCGCTGCCTCCGCCAAGGATGACCCCGGTCCGCCGGCTAGAGCGTCGGGAAATGAGTGGTGGATGAAGGTGAAGCAGGACGACAGCGGCGAGCTCGACCCACGGGACTACGTGGCCGAGTGGATCGGCAGCCAAATCTGCCCGGAGAGGAACCCGGATTGGGCCGACGACGGCGACCTCAAGAACTCACCCTCCGTCGCCGACGAGGACAATAAGAACGCGGGCAATGCCGACAGAAGCGCCAGCAAAGCAGCCGCAGGCGACAAGAAGGAGGCGACCCAGATGCGGGAGTGGTGGAAGGAAGAGTTCTTCGAGGAGATGAGCAAGAAAGCCGGCGGCACCGTCGACAAGCAGCGCCGGGGCGGCGCCGGCAAGCCGTGGCTGCGGTCGAGCAGCGTGAACACCAGCAATGCCAACGGGGACGGCAACGCCAAACGGAGCGCCCTGGAGGACATGAGCTTCCGGAGGAGCCGGAAGAGGAGCCGGCGGCGCGGCCAGTCCGCGGGCAGCGGCGACGTGCACCACAGCGGGGACCTGTTCAGCCGGGATCTGAGCACGACGACGAGCATGCGCGGCACGGTGTGCTACGTGGCGCCGGAGGGCGACCCGCTGGAGAAGGCCGACGTGTACAGCTTCGGCGTGCTGGTGCTGGTGATCCTGTCGGGCCGGCGGCCGCTCCACATCCTGTCGTCGCCGATGAAGCTGGAGAAGGCCAACCTGGTGAGCTGGTGCCGGCAGCTCGCGCGCGCGGGCAACGTGCTGGAGCTCATGGACGAGCGGCTGGAGGGCGCCTACGACAGGGGCCAGGCCACGCTCTGCGCGCAGCTCGCGCTCATGTGCCTGCAGAGGCAGCCGGAGCACCGGCCGGACAGCACGGACATTGTCAAGATCCTCGCCGGCGAGATGGAGCTGCCGCCGGCGCCCGTGGAGTTCTCGCCGTCGCCCCAACTCCGGCGGCCCTTCCCGCGGTCGTCGCACCGGGCGCAGCAGGACGCCACTGGCTGACGATGGTAGTAACTAATTTACTCGCTGCGAGACCATTAATTGTGCAAATTGCCATACTTGTGTTCTTGCTAGAATTTTTTGCAGATTTGGGGTGTTGTCATTGTTCTTGTACATAATGTAGGGGCTATTGTATTCTTCCCGCCCTAATTGATTTCGTGACAAGGAAATTCTTTGTAGCAATTTGATCTTGCTTCTTGCAAGATGCAAGAACACATTTGACAATAGTTCTAAAAGATTGGTAGTAGGAGTACATTGAATTGGATGTCTTCTCTTGAGGACGGGGTGTCGACCCGCTGGCTGGGAAGCTGGGTACTTGCCAGCTCACCCGAGTTCGAGTCCCGGCTCGGACAATAATATAACAACGAGGGTTAGCCTTTGAGTTCGTCTCATTTTGCATGTCTTCCCTTGATTTAGTAAGGAACTCATTGCTTAGAGTTTATGTTCAAGTGTGTATCTGACTTGGTTAGACTACTCATAGTGGGGAGTAACTTAAATAACTAACATGCATATGTTACTAGTCTATGTCATACTTCTACCTCTATAGTGTGGAGTAACATCTCTATGGTGTCAGTTAGTTATTCCTAATCGCTATCAAGGAGTTGTTAAATGTCAAAAACAATTAATCAATGGCAATACTTTAGTATTTGAATTGAAGTCTGGTCTCAATCAATCACTTAGAGAAGGGGAAATAAACCAGCCGAGCAATCAAGTGGATTGGATATTTTATCCGGGTGTTTAGCCAATAAAACATGGGCATCATCATCGGTGCTGCCGCATCATCCAGACCCACCAGATGGCATAGAAAAGGAAGCGCATTGCCTGCTCTCTTGTGCTAAAAATACCAAGCAAATGTCCAACTATGATTCGTCTCTATCTCTCTTGAAAAGAAAATGATTTCTTTTTTGACCCAAAAACTATAGAGCAATCGTTCTACGGTATTCAGAAAATGACTTCTAGCTTGGCACACAACTCTAAACATTAGATAAGAAAAGAATATTGGATTGGTTTCTCTTGATGTGGACCGCATAACAGTATTTCCGGTTCGGCCGCAGTGCCGTCAGTTTAGAATTGAATCAAAGTGAAACTGTCAAAGTGGAGTTCATATTTGAAGTTTCAATTCCAAAACTGTGTGCTCATGCATGCGAGAAGTTTCAGCATGCTCATACGGACCGGCACACATCTTCTTTTTTTCTACTTGACGGGAGTGACCGGCACATATCGTTGCTATCTTGGTGACATAGTTGGTTGGTGTTTCCCTCTTCGATCTTACCTTTTGGTAAAGTTTACGCTTAATTTTCTATGAACCTCGAAAAATCATCACAACTAGGTTGTGTGAAGTCAAAAGAATCTTCTTCTCGGTACAAACTCTGACCCCCTCCGCCTTTCTTCCACTGAAAATTAAAAGCAAAAAAATCCTTTTTGTTACTTAATCTTTTTTTGCGCGGTTACTCAAAATTAAAATCTAAACTAGTTATTTCCTTTCTCTTTCCCTATTCATACACATTTGCTCATGAACGAATACCCGGTTCTTTCCGTTTATTAATTCAATTCCTATAATGAGTGGCAAGCGTTACATTCCAATGCTTTTGAAAGGAGCTTATTATGCAACAGACATAACTGATTTTGCTGCAAAATTAATGTCTTATGTCATAGATAATTTTTACTTCAGAGATGCAAGAGAATAGGAGAACATTAGCCTCACAAGCAGTCGATTTGGTCCGATTCAGGTCCCCAATCAGATAGACCCCTCTTTTTTTTAATAAGAAAAACATGTTCTTTTTTTCGCAGATGTTTGGTGGAAACATCACACGTCATATTCCTTAAATATTCTTTTTTAAACGGTTTCTTTCATATTATGAAATGAACATCTTACATCATAGATGATTTTTAAAAGGCTGGAAAATTAATGTCTTACGTCATAGATTATTTTTTCACTTCATATATGCGAGAGAATAGAAGAACAACACCTCACCGGCAGTTGATTTGGTCTGATTCTGATCGCCTAATCAGATAGAAAAAGAACCCTCTCTTACTGAATAAAAATAATGTTTTTCCTCACATGTTTAGTAGAAAGAAAACACTTCATATTCCTTTCATATTATTTTGTTGAAACAGTTTCTTTCCTATTATGAACTAAATGGAGTTGGTATGGACAAAATTCATTAATATGCATAGCAGCACACAGACTTTAGACGGCCTTTTTGCAGTTGACACTCCAGGCTTCAACTCATAGACCCCAAAAGTGCAAAACTTGGCCTCCAAAACCTTTAACATAGCCTTTAATCTCCAACATCGGTAGTTTATTGTTGGCAAATGATGTTGGCGATTAGTATGATGACTTGTGCACCCGAAGTGCTTTCATGTGTAGTGTCGTGCGGCGGGGCACCACTCTACCATTTCCTGGCTGTCATCAGCAAAGTCAGCCTGACTCCAGCATGAGAGCGGTGAGAGCACACACCTGCGGATCGTTTTAGCGACGACAGTGGTCGTTTAGTGGTGCAGGGATCTTGATGTGATTTTATTATGATTTGGTGCTACCTTATTTTTGGTGAACTTTTATAATAGATCCGAGTCTTTTTTCACAAAAAAATAAAATAAAATAAGCTTTCTTTCAAGATTAAGTTATTACGTAAAAGGGAAAAAATCGTTATGCTAGAAATTATGCGATAAATTCATAACCAGCTTTTCTTAGTCTACCAGACGAAATTCATCTATATGTTGTTCAATAGAGTAGCTCGTGTAACACTGCGCCAATGCATTTTAAATGAGTTGATTACTCAGTTACGATAATGGGTCTTATTGCAAACCAATGTCCTACTTCATATATTCGAGAGAACAGAAAAACAGTAGCCTCACAGACAGCCGATTCAGGTGCCTAATCAAATAGAACACTCTCTTGAGGAATAAGAAAAAAAAACATTTTCCCTCAGATGTTTAACATTCCTTACATATTCTAAACTGAACGTCGTTGGTGTGAACAAAATCCAACAATAATGTCCTATTTTGCAGGAAAAAAATGCAAAACCTGGCCACAAAAACCTTTAATCTGAAGCATCGTTAGATTATTGTTGGCAAATGGTGTTGGTGATTAGTGCGGATGACTTGTGCACTCAAAGTGCCTCCATCCATGTGTAGTGTGGTGCGGCAGTGGTGGCACTTGCCCTACCATTTTCCCTGCCAGCGCCAGCCCACATGACTTTTCCAGCCCGTAGTGCTGCCCATCTCCATTATTTTATGGCCTCCGTTTGGTCGGATTAGGCTGTGAAATGTCCCCGCTCTGCACTAGACAAATCTCTCGGTTTGGTGAGGCAACAATCCTATATTATTGTCTGCCAATTATTCCACCGGTTGCTTGCTCTGTCTGCAAGATATCAATATATCATCAGCTCGTCGACACGATGTCCATCTCCCGTATTTGACCAGCTCCTCTGTAGTTGGCGCTGCTCGCTCGGACCGTGGTCAGCGGGGTGTACACGACGGTGGGCCAAAATGCTGCAGCGAGAGAAGCAACATCGTAGAGATTCAGGGTGCCCACGCTATCTCCCCCCTTCAACACACTTGAGATCTGCGCCCACACCAGGCCATTTGCAATGAGAAATCACCGCAATCGTCTCCCCGCTGCAGGACAAATGCACTGTGCTTGCGGGACCCGCCTGAGGTCACGTGCACAAAGTTCTTCCTTCCTCTGTATTTGATTTTAGTTTGGGCATCTTGACGCAGACCTTTAGAATATCCTTAGACTGAGATGTCCTGACCTAGTTTGTCATACAACCTGGATCTCTACTCATCAACAGGCACGTCCGAATGTTCGTTTTCTCAAAAACCGGGCACAAACCAGAGGCGTCCGGACCGTTGCCACGTATGCATCTGACATCTGGGTTCTACGCAAAAACACCTCCTTGCCAATGCCCTCGCCCGCATGACCACACTGCTGCTCTACACACCTCATTCATGCCAGTTTAGAGAGCACACGGCCAGTCACTGGAGCCACCATTGAACAACTGGAGAGACAAGGAAGCTAGGTCATGCATTTGTATCCTCCTTTTTAACCATAAGACCCACGTGGTGTTATCTATGAATTAGACTGAAATTAACATTTTTTAGTGGAGATTCAAATTAACATTGCAACCAAGTAGTAGACTAATTAATAGTCTAGCTTATATATTTAAGATAACAGAGTAGGCCACATTAATATTTGAAGAAGCAAAGATTATTATAGAGCAACAATATTTTTTTGACAATCCCAAATAGAGAGGAAAACAAGTACTCCTGCCGATTCATATTAATTAGCACTGCTTTAGTACTTTATTAGTACATATATCTCATGGAAGCAGATCATCCATCCAAAGCATCATTTAGATAATGCATGTTGATAAATGACTCTTCAAATAACTCCTCAGCTGACTCTTCATGGTTAGGAAGAAGGTCATCTTTGCAAGGAGTGTAAATGAATGATTCTTGTATGGTTGCCACTTCAGAACTACTACACCTGGTTGGAGACATTATTGATCCCAAGTAACGCAGCTGACAGGTACCCAAATGGTAAGCAAATCCATCACAATTGTTGATTCCCAAAAAGGCAATATCTTTGAATGGATGGTACCCCAACAACTCTATGTGTGTATTGGCATAATAATATCTTTGACGTTCCCTTGCTTTACCTTCTTGCTCTTCTGAATCATGGACGCTGCCACCAATAAATTCCCATTCGCAATCTCCTCTGATGCATGACTGGTTGGGCTTTTCTCCTTCATAGTAGTGTCTACGGTAGTGTCGTTCAGTACAAGGCACAAGGCGGGAGTAATGCTTTAACACCCACTCGGGCATTTGACATGATGCTTCGAGCAGTACCCATACTTGAAGTTGACACTGATAGATAGCGCTGTAGTAGACTCCCTCTTCCGATTTCCCGAGATATACTCTAGGCTTTCTATCCATGGAGTACCCATAACTAGTAGGCATCATCGTTATTTTTGGGGTTTTGATGACTAGATAAGTCTTCTTGTCCAATGAAAACCTAAGCATATTATGGAAAATTGTTTGTAAACAATGTGTACGGAGGGATAAAAATAGACATGAACCAATTGTGCTACTGATCGGTTCACCTTATGAGAAGACCGCTGCAACAATGAAGGTAGAGTGCTCCACGCCAGTACACGGCGCCACGGCGCTTCGGATCTCCTAGTTGACCCGACACCATGGTGATCGCAGTAGCATCTCCTTCCCGGATAAAAGGCCACTCCTCCCATTGGTCAGTTTTCGACGAGTACACCGGTATCATGTATGCAGATGGTGGGGTGTTACCCTTGCCCGTATTTCGGAAGATGAACACGTCGTAGTGGAGAGACACGACCGGATCGAAGACGAGGTACGCCGCGCTCGGCCAACGAAAGGGCATCGGAGGTAGCTCCGCCCACCGGCGTGTCGCCGGGTTGCACACGTACATCTTCAGGCCGTTCATGTAGAGCAGGAGGCCGTTGCGGTGGTCGAGGATGGTCTCCCTTGGGTAGCCGCGGCACAGGCGGTGCATGAAGTCGAGCGCGCAGGCGTCGAGGGCGATGCTGGGGCTCACCGTCGGCCCGCGGGAGAAGAGGTGGGGGCGGTCGTGGCGGATGCCGGAGAAGTTGACGAAGATGCCACGCATGGGGCGCGGCACGAGGGGCGCCACGGCCAGCAGCAAACCTGCAGCGTCAACGGCACCGCGCCACCCCTTGCAGACGGCCTGGCACGCCGCGATGCCCCGCGGCGGGAGGCGGCGGAGGATGTCGGCGAGCAGCTCGTCCGGGAGATGATCCATGACTCGATTCTGAGTTGGGTTCCGCTAGGTTTGCCGGCGGGCGGCGGCGTACAAGTTGCACACGAGTCAAAACTCCTGGTTTGCCTGGCGAGGCTTCCAAAACCCATCATCAATCAGGCCAGGCCCATGGCTGCCAAGTTTTTTCTTTTTTAGATAAGAGGCCTACGCCCAAAAAGGAATTTGTTCTGTATTGCATCATGCGAGGTAAAAACCATGTACTTGTTTTGCCTAAAAAAAAACCATGTACTTGTCTGTTTTTAAATACAAGTCTTTATAGAGGTTTCAAATTTTCAATATGTATTTTATACAAATCTACTTAGACATATTTTAAAGTATAGATTCACTCATTTCGCTCCGCATGTATTCCATATTGGAATCTCTAAATGGTATATGTACATAATAACATTTATTACTCGGGAAACAAGATGAACAACGTATTTTTGTGATGCATTCAACAACTCTATGACTAGCTGGGCAGCTACATTGATCATTTTTTCCTCCTGGGAGGCAAACAAAAGAATTGAACATTAGCTTCCCCAGGCCCTAGTTGAAGAGTTCGAACCATCTTGAGGGTCCTCGATCAGTGATGCGATACTCAGTGTGACCTGTCTGGAGGCTTAGCTGCTGTGACATGACGCCGATCGACTCCTTGGTCACCGTCGTATTCTTCCCTGAAAAGCAGAAGAAAATGCATGTGGTTAGAGATCAAGCTAGTAGTGTGAAAGATCGAGGATGTCGCCTAGAGAAGGGGGGGGGGGGGGTGAATAGGCGCTTTAAAATAATTACGGTTTAGGCTTGAACAAATACGGAATAAACCTAACGGTTAATTTGTCAAGCACAAAACCTACAACAACTAGGCTCACCTATGTGCACCAACAACTTATGCTAAGCAAGATAAGCAACTATGTGATAGCAAGATATATGACAAAAAACAATATGGCTATCACAAAGTAAAGTGCATAAGTAAAGGGGCTCGGGTAAGAGATAACCGAGGCACGCGGAGACGACGATGTATCCCGAAGTTCACACCCTTGCGGATGCTAATCTCCGCTTGGAGCGGTGTGGAGGCACAATGCTCCCAAGAAGCCACTAGGGCCACCGTAATCTCCTCACGCCTCGCAAGACAATGCAAGATGCCGTGATTCCACTAAGGGACCCTTGAGGGCGGTCACCGAACCCGCATAAATGGCAACCCTTGGGGCGGTCACCGAACCCAGACACTTTGGCAACCCTTGGGGCGGTCACGGAACCCGTCAAATTGCTCAGGCGATCTCCACAACCTAATTGGAGACCCGACGCTGCCCGGAGCTTTACACCACAATGATTGAGCTCGAACACCACTAACTGCCTAGGGCGCCCAAGCACCCAAGAGGAACAAGCTCAAGGGCACCAAGCACCCAAGAGTAATAAGCTTCTCAACTTGTCACTTCCACGTATCACCGTGAAGAACTCAAACCGATGCACAAATGCAATGGCAAGGGCACACAGAGTGCCCAAGTCCTTCTCTCCCAAATCCCACCAAAGCAACTAATGCTAGGGAGGAAAATGAGAGGAAGAACGAAAGAAGAACACGAAGAACTCCAAGATCTAGATCCAAAGGGTTCCCTCACTTAGAGGAGAAAGTGATTGGTGGAAATGTGGATCTAGATCTCTCTCTTTTTCCCCAAAAACTAGCAAGAATCCATGGAGGGATTGAGAGATAGAAAGCTCGGAGAAGGTCAACAATGGGGAAGAACACGAGCTCAAAGGATAAGGTTCAATGGGAAGAAGACCCCTTTATAGGAGGGGAAAATCCAACCGTTACCCCATCGAACATCCTCACAGCAGCGGTACTACCGCTAGGGAAGGGCGGTATTATACCGAGGGCGGTACTACCGCTCCTATCCAGCGGTACTACCGCGCTGAAGAGAAAGTCAGCCATCGCCCCAGAGCGGTACTACTACAAGGAGTAGAGCGGTACTACCGCTCGAGCGGTACTACCGCTTATATCGCCGCTCTTAGTGCCGCAAAACCCGACACGAGAAAACACCGCTCGAGAATCGAGGCGGAAGTAGCCAGACGACAGCGGTATTACGGCCGAAACTCCCAAGCGGTACTACTGTTCGAGAGCGGTACTACCGCTGGGAGCTTCAGCGGTACTACCGCTGAAGGTCACGGTACTTACTGGCACCAACCTTAAGCCACAACTACGAAAACAAAGAATACTCCAAGAAAAACCAGAACTGCCATAACTTCTCCATATGAGTCTGATTGAGCAAACTCAAGCTTGTTTGAAACAAGACAATGAGTAGCATCAAAACAGCGAATGGTTATAGTAAGAAGAGGCAGGGAGGTATGCTTAGCAAACAAAGGAGTGAAACCTCCAACCGAGAAGAACCGCATACCCTCCAACATCGAAAACATCATAGAAGATGCATGAGAACTCCGCTGATGAACTCGAGCTTGTCATAAAAATGACCATAAGCTCCAAAACTCACAAGGAGAAGAACCAAACAAGAATCCAAAAAGATGATGCAAGGATGCAATGGTTTGAGCTCTCTATGAATGATACGATCAAGCTGCTCATCGAGAGCCCCCCTTGATAGTACGGCAACCGATCCTATAACCCGGTCTCCCAACTACCATCATGAGACCGGTAAAATAGAAAACCTATCAAGGGCAAACCTTTGCCTTGCACATGGTCCACTTGAGCTAGACGATGACGATCTTGACTCCCTCAAGTTGGACCACCTTTCTTGATTGCGTTGGCTCGAAGAAGACTAGTTGATTGCTCCCCCATACTCCACTATGGGTGAGCCACTCTTCCGCACATCTTCACAAGTCCATTGTCACCAAATGGACGACAAGCTTCAAGCATTTGATCTCTTCGTGATGCTTCACTTGAATTTGCACACCGCAACCTAACCCCACAAAGAACTCTCACGAAGACCATGGGTTAGTACACAAAGCGTAATGGACAATGCTTACCATACCATGGGATCGCTTGATCCCTCTCGGTACATCTTCTATGCTTTGTGTGTTGATCAACTTGATTCATTCTTTGACTTAGTCTTGATCAACCTTGAATCTTTCCAACTCTCTTCATTTGGATGATGTCTTGAAGGTAAACATGAGTGATCACACAATCTTCTTCTTCAAGACATGCTTGCAATAAGCTCAACACTCATAAGACCAATCTCTGGATAATTCCTTAATAGCAACTTGGTCATCACAAACTCTCCTTGAAACCAACAAATGGACTCCAAGAAAAGCCTATGGACAAACCCTTCAAATATAACTCAAGGCAACCATTAGTCCATAGAGATTGTCATCAATTGCCAAAACCAAACATGGGGGCACCACATGTTCTTACAATCTCCCCCATTTTGGTAATTGATGACAATCACTTTCAAGAGAGTTTATATAAGGAATTATGCTTCACCATGCAATGCAATAATAGTGCAATGAATGAGATGCAAAAGCTAAGGAACAAAACCAAAGCAAGAGGAGATAGCTCTCTAAACTTCTCCAAGAGGAGATAGCTCTCTAAACTTCTCCACAAAACTCTCTGAAACTTCTCCCCCATTGGCATCGATTGCCAAAATGGGCGAAAAGCTAAGAAGACCAATATAAAAGGTGTTCCTCCAAAAGTTGTGTATTTCTCAACAAGAGAGTGGAATGCCATGCACATATCCAAAGGTAATACTTGGAGGAAGACCAACTATATTAATGCCCAAAGATTGCAATAGAAAGATATGCCACAAAGACATAACAAAGAGAGACACACGCAATCAGAAGATACCAATTGAAGCAAGCAATCAACGGATATCAAATGAACCAACTAGACCAATGATCCTACATGCCACAAGAATAAAGATATTATGAAAAGCGCAAAGGAGTGTTCTAAAGAAACTAGAGAAGCTCCCCATGATTTGTGCACACAAAAGAATTTTTTTTTTGTGTTTGAATACAATGTGCATAAAATAGGATCATAGCTCCCCAAAAATCAATAGAAACTCACATCCAGTGCAGGTGAGCATATAGGAAACAAAGCCTAGCGCTTGCAACAAGCACATGGTTGAGCAACATGTAAAAGAGGCAACTTAAGAATAGGCTCAACCAAAATGATGTGTGTGAGTCATGGCGAAGCACTTGAGAAGACTAAAATTAGGATGAGCATTAAGCATCAACATAGTCTTGAAAGAATGAGGCACACGGTGCAAGGCCTATCATTCCCACACACAACTGGCAAATGGGTTCACAAGCTTACTAATAAGCAAAAGAGAACCTATGCTTGTGACAACCCGTGGTGAAGATAGACGAGGGGAGGCTCATCAAGACGAGGGATACCAATTAAGATGGCAAAACCTCGTAAAGATAAGCAAGAGGAAAAAAAAATCTTCACCACACAAGAGTGCAACAAGATGCAACGATAGAGGACACGCACTCAAGGCAAAAGCTTTCACGGAGCCACCAAAGACATAACATAAGAAAGACAAGGTGGACGTGAAAGAAAGGATATCAACTAAAGATGTAATTTCTCTCAAGTGTATAAGGTTCTATGTAGGCAAAATCATGATGATATATACCTACAAAGAGGGATGTACACCCGAAATAGTTACAACATGAAGGAACAAGATATCCACAAGGAAGTCATAAATATACCAATAAGATATTTGCTTGAAAGCATAGCACTTGGCTAGATATGGTCTTATTGTATATAAATGAAGTCCAAACACACATCCATCAAAGGCATCACAACTAGCAACAAGAGATCATCGTTGGGATGCTTTGAGAAAGGAAACAAGTATCACAAGATATGAAATGAATATCATGCCAAGATGCAACCTACACAAGGTTGAATGCGAGAGGAGAAAGCATGAATAGATACTTGTTACCGAGATAACATTGGAAGGATGTAGTAGATACCAATTGAAGGTAGATAGTAGTTCATTGATCATCCTTGCTTGACTCCAATATGCACATGGTGACAACACCTTCCTTGTGAGTGAGCCGAGCATCCAATGCATCTCCAAATGTTCCTAGAAGAACAACACAAACTAAACGGTACCCAAACTCATCGGGACCAAATAGTTAGAAACACCAATACATAGGACAAACTCCACATAAATATGTGCATATAGATATGAAAATGAATTTCATGCACATCTCATCCAAATTGAGACTAGGTGGAGTTTCCCCTATATATTGAGTCAATGAAAGAAAGCATGCCAAATAGAATACATGAAGTAAATATGCATGCTCAAAACTTTCAAGAACCGATACCAAAAGACAAAGAAATGCCAAGTGAAAAGGATTACCAAATGGAAAAATCATCACTTGGAAGATATCATTAAAGATACATCAAGGAATGAGATATCCATTGATACACACTGAATTAAAGATGTCAAACTCCCAAAGAGAGGATGGGTCCAAACAAACCAAGCTCCCAACAAAGTTTCATGATGGCACAAGGTACCAAAAGAAAACGGCTTGCCTTCCACCAACACACACTTGATAAGGATCACAAGAAGAGTGTTCTAAAGAAAATATGATAGCTCCCCCACGAGTTGTGCATTATAAAGAATTTCCTTTTGAATACAAAATGCACAAGGTGGGATCACCACTTTCACTATATCTAGAAAACACTAGACAAGAACAAGAAATTAACAAGATCCACAAGTGGTATGGAAGACAACGGGAGTTGACACAAACCTTGGCAAGAGAAAAGGCAAATGAAAACAAAATCCAATGTAAAGATGATCAATTAAATTCTACCACACATAAGTGATTACCAATTGTCTAAAGACAAGAAGTATTTGGAAATAATTCCCGGTGGTAGATAGCAAGGATATCCGACATCATCTTCACTCCAAACAAAAAGCAAATTGCAACTTGTAGAGCTAACATGCCACCTAGGAACAAGATAATTTACAATATCAATTATAGGTGACAATATCTCAAATGTACACATTTTCTAGGCTTGTAATATGCACATAGCATAGTACTCCCCCATAATGTGATACCAATGAAGAAAACTTAACAAGAGGCAATAAGAGGATCCAACACGAGATAGTCAATGGAATTTTAGAATTTGAATTTCTCATGAGAGATATACCACCTAGCGACTAGATAATCTTGAAATATCAATACTAGATGGTATTACTCATGTGCACACATTTATAGGATTGTGAGGTGCACAAAGCACACCACTCCCCCATAATGGATATTCCATTAATCTCTCACAAGAGCCAACTAAGAAATAAACAAGATGCACTAAGGCTCAACGAACGACACACAAGTACATGATGTGCAAACCAACATACACAAAGGCAATTTGGAGACACATCATATACAAACACATGCAAGGAACAAAACCAAAACATGCAAAGGGGCAAGTAACTTTCAATGTAAACAATTTAAGTACAAGTTACCGCAAGGAGGCACATTGGATATAAGATAGAAACTAGACAACCCAATTGACTTGGCTTGAGACAACAAGAAAGATGAAGTCCCTTAATTCTTCATAATGTAGCCAAGTCTCCAATGACCTCCAACAACACCTATTGATCAAGTTTGGGCTTGTTGGTCCCCAACCAAGTTGGGTCCTAAGAGGTTAGTCACAATAGGTTTGGCTACCCAAATGGTTCTTTGCTTGACACCACTTTGAGTACCAACAAACTTGGCAAACACATTGCCAACCTTATCCTTCCCAAGAGAATAGACATTATTAATAATAATTGGGTTGGATAAGTTACCACTAGTGCATGAAGAAGCGACGTGGCCTTTCTCACGACATAGGTAGCAACGTCTATTCTTCACTTTCTTCTCAATTGATTTCTCAACAAGAGAAGCATTAACTTGAGTCTTCTTGGGAAGTGGCCTCTCTTCAACTTGAGGTTGAGCATGAGATTGAACTTGTGCCCTCTTCCCTTGTTGCTTGACACTAATGGCCTTCTTCTTCAATGGGCAAGATCTAACATGATGCCCTTCTACTTTGCACTTGAAGAAAACAATCTTGGCCGATTTCTTGACTTGTTCTTGGCCCTTCTTTTTGTTCATCTTGGACTTCTTCTTCTTATTGGAGTTGAATCCAAGTCCACCTTTGTCATTGGGGATTTTGCACACTCAAGATATTGTTGAGTGTGGATTTCCTTCATGACTCTTTTCCAAGTCTTTCTTCAAAGAAGTGACTTGGGCCTTGAGCTCTTTGATTTCCTCTACATGGTTAGTCTCAATACAAGTACTAGAGGAAGTATAAGCTTCATTGTTAGAGCAACAAGGCAAGGAAAGCAATTCATCACAAGATGTACCAACATTGTGAGTAGATGAATTACAAGGACTAGCACATATCAATATAGCATTTTGACTAGAAGTAGTGCTAGTATCCACATGAGGCTCACTAGATGTTACCTTAGGAATCATGGCCTCATGGGCTATCTTTAGCACACTATGGGATACTAGAAGATCATCATGACAGCTTGAGAGCTTTTCATGAATTTCTTCCAATTTCCCATAATTGCTAGATAGCAACTCAAGTTGAGCCCTTAGCTCAACATTCTCCTTCAATATGGATGCTTCACAAGAGATAGAGTTAGTAGCACAAGCATCATCATTAGCAACAAGAGGAGAAGACAACTTGGCAAGCTCTTTTGAAAATGAAGCTTTAAGTTGAGCATGAGACTCGGTGAGTTTGATGAGCTCACTCTTAATGACCCTTGAGCCATTTTCGAGGTGCTCATAGTCCTCAAGGAGTTTAGCATGCACAACTTCAAGCTCCTCATTTTTAGTTTCAAAATCATTGGCCACCTCGAGAGCTCTATCATGAGATTCCCTCACTCTAGATAATTCTAGAGCAAAAGTCTCCTCAAGAGATTCCTTGGTGGTTTGTTCAAGTTCAAGAGCTTGAGAGAGGTCAGCAATCTCATTAGCGTAATCACGCCCATGACCTTCCATTTTATCAATGGTGACCTCATGCTCCTCAAGACGAGATTCCAACTCATCAATATATTTCTTGCCCTCAATAGCAATAGACATGATTTCCATGAAGTTGGAACGAGCAATTTTATTTTTATGAAGAGCTTTAAATATCATTTCCCCCTTAATTTTTAAGGAGGCAACATCATCACTCTCTTCATCATAATCAACATCATCATCACTCTTGCCATCATCAATATCATCACAAGATATATTGGGATTCAAAGTGGGAGATACCTTTGAAGCCTTGGCCATAAGGCAAAATGCAATAGATGATGGTGTAGGATCCCTTGAGGCACCATTAAACACCACATCTTGTTCCATGGAGTGTTGGGTTTCCTCTACATTGTTAGCACAACAATTCGAGGAAATAGATGCATTTTATCATGGCAACAAGACATAGCAAGCATATCATCATGAGATTTAGTCAAGCAATTTCTACATGATATGCAAGGACTATCAACACAAGCATGCGAAACATTTGGAGTGCTCGAAGTGTTAAAGCCCAAAGAAGGAGCATTGCAATAATATAGTGATGAAGGATCATCCATAATAAGCATACTATCATCATTGCAATGACCAAACACTACTCACCATATCATTACCTTGTGGCAAACCACATGTAGGTGAAGTAGAAGAATTTGAGAAGATTATACGACCAGAGGTGGAGGGAGAACAATCATCCCTATAAATCTTGGACACACCATATTTATCTTGAAGCTTCGTCCACAACTCATGAGCATCCCGGAACGGCATGAGATGAAATATAACTACATTGCTCAAAGCATCGAAAAGCACATTAGAAGCTTGAGCATTGAGATAAGAGTTTTTCTCATCCTCTAAAGATAACCTTTGGGGATCCTTTGGAGGAGAAAAACCCATATCTACAATTCGCTCTAAATTTGGGTCCATGACCCTAAAGAGATTAAGCATGCGAATTACCCAAACATCAAAATTTGTGCCATCGAAACTAAGAGTGTCAGAGAATCCTAATCCCCTAGTCGACATCTTTACTCCCTGGGCGGTTAAGCCCAACAAAGAGAGACGAGGCTCTGATACCAATTGAAAGATCGAGGATGTCGCCTAGAGGGGGGGGGGGTGAATAGGCGCTTTAAAATAATTACGGTTTAGGATTGAACAAATGCAGAATAAACCTAACGGTTAATTTGTCAAGCACAAAACCTACAACAACTAGGCTCACCTATGTGCACCAACAACTTATGCTAAGCAAGATAAGCAACTATGTGATAGCAAGATATATGACAAAGAACAATATGGCTAGCACAAAGTAAAGTGCATAAGTAAAGGGGCTCGGGTAAGAGATAACCGAGGCACGCGGAGACGACGATGTATCCCAAGTTCACACCCTTGCGGATGCTAATCTCCGCTTGGAGCGGTGTGGAGGCACAATGCTCCCAAGAAGCCACTAGGGCCACCGTAATCTCCTCACGCCCTCGCACAATGCAAGATGTCGTAATTCCACTAAGGGACCCTTGAGGCGGTCACCGAACCCATAAATGGCAACCCTTGGGGCGGTCACGGAACCCATCAAATTGCTCAGGCGATCTCCACAACCTAATTGGAGACCCGACGCTTGCCCGGAGCTTTACACCACAATGATTGAGCTCCGAACACCACTAACTGCCTAGGCGCCCAAGCACCCAAGAGGAACAAGCTCAAGGGCACCAAGCACCCAAGAGTAATAAGCTTCTCAACTTGTCACTTCCACGTATCACCGTGGAGAACTCAAACCGATGCACAAATGCAATGGCAAGGGCACACAGAGTGCCCAAGTCCTTCTCTCCCAAATCCCACCAAAGCAACTAATGCTAGGGAGGAAAATGAGAGGAAGAACGAAAGAAGAACACGAAGAACTCCAAGATCTAGATCCAAGGGTTCCCTCACTTAGAGGAGAAAGTGATTGGTGGAAATGTGGATCTAGATCTCTCTCTCTTTCCCCAAAAACTAGCAAGAATCCATGGAGGGATTGAGAGATAGCAAGCTCGGAGAAGGTCAACAATGGGGGAAGAACACGAGCTCAAAGGATAAGGTTCAATGGGGAAGAAGACCCCCTTTTATAGGAGGGGGAAAATCCAACCGTTACCCCACCGAACATCCTCACAGAGCGGTACTACCGCTAGGAAGGGCGGTACTACCGCTGAGGGCGGTACTACCGCTACCTATCCAATGGTACTACCGCTATTGAAGAGAAAGTCAAAGCCATCGCCCCAGAGCGAGTATTACTGCGGGAGTAGAGCGGTACTACCGCTCAGAGCGGTACTACCGCTTCTACTGCCGCTCTTAGTGCCGCAAAACCCGACACGAGAAAACACCGTTCGAGAATCGAGGCGGAAGTAGCCCAGACGCACAGCGGTACTACGGCCGAAACTCCCAAGCGGTACTACCGTTCGGAGAGCGGTACTACCGCTTGGAGCGGTACTACCGCTCCGAGAGCGGTACTACCGCTGGGGAGCTTCGGCGGTACTACCGCTGAAGGTCACGGTACTACCGCTGGCACCAACCTTAAGCCACAACCACGAAAACAGAGAATACTCCAAGAAAAACCAGAACTGCCATAACTTCTCCATATGAGCTCCGAATTGAGCAAACTCAAGCTTGTTTGAAACAAGACAACGAGTAGCATCAAAACAGCGAATGGTTATAGTAAGAAGAGGCAGGGGAGGTATGCTTAGCAAACAAAGGAGTGAAACCTCCAACCGAGAAGAACCGGCATACCCTCCAACATCGAAAACATCATAGAAGATGCATGAGAACTCCGTTTTCGATGAACTCGAGCTTGTCATAAAAATGACCATAAGCTCCAAAACTCACAAGGAGAAGAACCAAACAAGAATCCAAAAAGATGATGCAAGGATGCAATGGTTTGAGCTCTCTACGAATGATACGATCAAGCTACTCATCGAGAGCCCCCTTGATAGTACGGCAATCGATCCTATAACCGGTCTCCCAACTACCATCATGAGACGGTAAAATAGAAAACCTATCAAGGGCAAACCTTTGCCTTGCACATGGTCCACTTCAGCTAGACGATGACGATCTTGACTCCCTCAAGTTGGACCACCTTTCTTGATTGCGTTGGCTCGAAGAAGACTAGTTGATTGCTCCCCCATACTCCACTATGGGTGAGCCACTCTTCCGCACATCTTCACAAGTCCATTGTCACCAAATGTACGGCAAGCTTCAAGCATTTGATCTCTTCGTGATGCTTCACTTGAATTTGCACACCGCAACCTAACCCCACAAAGAACTCTCACGAAGACCATGGGTTAGTACACAAAGCGTAATGGACAATGCTTACCATACCATGGGATCGCTTGATCCCTCTCGGTACATCTTCTATGCTTTGTGTGTTGATCAACCTGATTCATTCTTTGACTTAGTCTTGATCAACCTTGAATCTTTCCAACTCTCTTCATTTGGATGATGTCTTGAAGGTAAACATGAGTGATCACACAATCTTCTTCTTCAAGACATGCTTGCAATAAGCTCAACACTCATAAGACCAATCTCGGATAATTCCTTAATAGCAACTTGGTCATCACAAACTCTCCTTGAAACCAACAAATGGACTCCAAGAAAAGCCTATGGACAAACCCTTCAAATATAACTCAAGGCAACCATTAGTCCATAGAGATTGTCATCAATTGCCAAAACCAAACATGGGGGCACCACATGTTCTTACAATCTCCCCCATTTTGGTAATTGATGACAATCACTTTCAAGAGAGTTTATATAAGGAATTATGCTTCACCATGCAATGCAATAATAGTGCAATGAATGAGATGCAAAAGCTAAGGAACAAAACTAAAGCAAGAGGAGATAGCTCTCTAAACTTCTCCAAGAGGAGATAGCTCTCTAAACTTCTCCACAAAACTCTCTGAAACTTCTCCCCCATTGGCATCGATTGCCAAAATGGGCGAAAAGCTAAGAAGACCAATATAAAAGGTGTTCCTCCAAAAGTTGTGTATTTCTCAACAAGAGAGTGGAATGCCATGCACATATCGAAAGGTAATACTTGGAGCAAGACCAACTATATTGATGCCCAAAGATTGCAACAGAAAGATATGCCACAAAGACATAACAAAGAGAGACACACGCAATCAGAAGATACCAATTGAAGCAAGCAATCAACGGATATCAAATGAACCAACTAGACCAATGATCCTACATGCCACAAGAATAAAGATATTATGAAAAGCGCAAAGGAGTGTTCTAAAGAAACTAGAGAAGCTCCCCATGATTTGTGCACACAAAAGAATTTTTTTTTGTGTTTGAATACAATGTGCACAAAATAGGATCATAGCTCCCCAAAATCAATAGAAACTCACATCCAAAGGCAGGTGAGCTTATAGGAAACAAAACCTAGCGCTTGCAACAAGCACATGGTTGAGCAACATGTAAAAGAGGCAACTTAAGAATAGGCTCAACCAAAATGATGTGTGTGAGTCATGGCGAAGCACTTGAGAAGACTAAAATTAGGATGAGCATTAAGCATCAACATAGTCTTGAAAGAATGAGGCACACGGTGCAAGGCCTATCATTCCCACACACAAGCGGCAAATGGGTTCACAAGCTTACTAATAAGCAAAAGAGAACCTATGCTTGTGACAACCCGTGGTGAAGATAGACGAGGGGAGGCTCATCAAGACGAGGGATACCAATTAAGATGGCAAAACCTCGTAAAGATAAGCAAGAGGAAAAAAAATCTTCACCACACAAGAGTGCAACAAGATGCAACGATAGAGGACACGCACTCAAGGCAAAAGCTTTCACGGAGCCACCAAAGACATAACATAAGAAAGACAAGGTGGACGTTAAAGAAAGGATATCAACTAGAGATGTAATTTCTCTCAAGTGTATAAGGTTCTAGGTAGGCAAAATCATGATGATATATACCTACAAAGAGGGATGTACACCCGAAATAGTTACACCATGAAGGAACAAGATATCCACAAGGAAGTCATAAATATACCAATAAGATATTTGCTTGAAAGCATAGCACTTGGCTAGATATGGTCTTATTGTATATAAATGAAGTCCAAACACACATCCATCAAAGGCATCACAACTAGCAACAAGAGATCATCGTTGGGATGCTTTGAGAAAGGAAACAAGTATCACAAGATATGAAATGAATATCATGCCAAGATGCAACCTACACAAGGTTGAATGCGAGAGGAGAAAGCATGAATAGATACTTGTTACCGAGATAACATTGGAAGGATGTAGTAGATACCAATTGAAGGTAGATAGTAGTTCATTGATCATCCTTGCTTGACTCCAATATGCACATGGTGACAACACCTTCCTTGTGAGTGAGCCGAGCATCCAATGCATCTCCAAATGTTCCTAGAAGAACAACACAAACTAAACGGTACCCAAACTCATTGGGACCAAATAGTTAGAAACACCAATACATAGGACAAACTCCACATAAATATGTGCATATAGATATGAAAATGAATTTCATGCACATCTCATCCAAATTGAGACTAGGTGGAGTTTCCCCTATATATTGAGTCAATGAAAGAAAGCATGCCAAATAGAATACATGAAGTAAATATGCATGCTCAAAACTTTCAAGAACCGATACCAAAAGACAAAGAAATGCCAAGTGAAAAGGATTACCAAATGGAAAAATCATCACTTGGAAGATATCATTAAAGATACATCAAGGAATGAGATATCCATTGATACACACTAAATTAAAGATGTGAAACTCCCAAAGAGAGGATGGGTCCAAACAAACCAAGCTCCCAACAAAGTTTCATGATGGCACAAGGTACCAAAAGAAAACGGCTTGCCTTCCACCAACACACACTTGATAAGGATCACAAGAAGAGTGTTCTAAAGAAAATAGGATAGCTCCACCACGAGTTGTGCATTATAAAGAATTTCCTTTTGAATACAAAATGCACAAGGTGGGATCACCACTTTCACTATATCTAGAAAACACTAGACAAGAACAAGAAATTAACAAGATCCACAAGCGGTATGGAAGACAACGGGAGTTGACACAAACCTTGGCAAGAGAAAAGGAAAATGAAAACAAAATCCAATGTAAAGATGATCAATTAAATTCTACCACACATAAGTGATTACCAATTGTCTAAAGACAAGAAGTATTTGGAAATAATTCCCGGTGGTAGATAGCAAGGATATCCGACATCATCTTCACTCCAAACAAAAAGCAAATTGCAACTTGTAGAGCTAACATGCCACCTAGGAACAAGATAATTTACAATATCAATTATAGGTGACAATATCTCAAATGTACACATTTTCTAGGCTTGTAATATGCACATAGCATAGTACTCCCCCATAATGTGATACCAATGAAGAAAACTTAACAAGAGGCAATAAGAGGATCCAACACGAGATAATCAATGGAATTTTTAGAATTTGAATTTCTCATGAGAGATATACCACCTAGCGACTAGATAATCTTGAAATATCAATACTAGATGGTATTACTCATGTGCACACATTTATAGGATTGTGAGGTGCACAAAGCACACCACTCCCCCATAATGGATATTCCATTAATCTCTCACAAGAGCCAACTAAGAAATAAACAAGATGCACTAAGGCTCAACGAACGACACACAAGTACATGATGTGCAAACCAACATACACAAAGGCAATTTGGAGACACATCATATACAAACACATGCAAGGAACAAAACCAAAACATGCAAAGGGGCAAGTAACTTTCAATGTAAACAATTTAAGTACAAGTTACCGCAAGGAGGCACATTGGATATAAGATAGAAACTAGACAACCCAATTGACTTGGCTTGAGACAACAAGAAAGATGAAGTCCCCTTAATTCTTCATAATGTAGCCAAGTCTCCAATGACCTCCAACAACACCTATTGATCAAGTTTGGGCTTGTTGGTCCCCAACCAAGTTGGGTCCTAAGAGGTTAGTCACAATAGGTTTGGCTACCCAAATGGTTCTTTGCTTGACACCACTTTGAGTACCAACAAACTTGGCAAACACATTGCCAACCTTATCCTTCCCAAGAGAACAGACATTATTAATGATAATTGGGTTGGATAAGTTACCACTAGTGCATGAAGAAGCGACGTGGCCTTTCTCACGACATAGGTAGCAACGTCTATTCTTCACTTTCTTCTCAATTGATTTCTCAACAAGAGAAGCATTAACTTGAGTCTTCTTGGGAAGTGGCCTCTCTTCAACTTGAGGTTGAGCATGAGATTGAACTTGTGCCCTCTTCCCTTGTTGCTTGACACTAATGGCCTTCTTCTTCAATGGGCAAGATCTAACATGATGCCCTTCTACTTTGCACTTGAAGCAAACAATCTTGGCCGATTTCTTGACTTGTTCTTGGCCCTTCTTTTTGTTCATCTTGGACTTCTTCTTCTTATTGGAGTTGAATCCAAGTCCACCTTTGTCATTGGGGGATTTTTGCACACTCAAGATATTGTTGAGTGTGGATTTCCCTTCATGACTCTTTTCCAAGTCTTTCTTCAAAGAAGTGACTTGGGCCTTGAGCTCTTTGATTTCCTCTACATGGTTAGTCTCAATACAAGTACTAGAGGAAGTATAAGCTTAATTGTTAGAGCAACAAGGCAAGGAAAACAATTCATCACAAGATGTACCAACATTGTGAGTAGATGAATTACAAGGACTAGCACATATCAATATAGCATTTTGACTAGAAGTAGCGCTAGAATCCACATGAGGCTCACTAGATGTTACCTTAGGAATCATGGCCTCATGGGCTATCTTTAGCACACTATGGGATACTAGAAGATCATCATGACAGCTTGAGAGCTTTTCATGAATTTCTTCCAATTTCCCATAATTGCTAGATAGCAAGTCAAGTTGAGCCCTTAGCTCAACATTCTCCTTCAATATGGATGCTTCACAAGAGATAGAGTTAGTAGCACAAGCATCATCATTAGCAACAAGAGGAGAAGACAACTTGGCAAGCTCTTTTGAAAATGAAGCTTTAAGTTGAGCATGAGACTCGGTGAGTTTGATGAGCTCACTCTTAATGACCCTTGAGCCATTTTCGAGGTGCTCATAGTCCTCAAGGAGTTTAGCATGCACAACTTCAAGCTCCTCATTTTTAGTTTCAAAATCATTGGCCACCTCGAGAGCTCTATCACGAGATTCCCTCACTCTAGATAATTCTAGAGCAAAAGTCTCCTCAAGAGATTCCTTGGTGGTTTGTTCAAGTTCAAGAGCTTGAGAGAGGTCAGCAATCTCATTAGCGTAATCACGCCCATGACCTTCCATTTTATCAATGGTGACCTCATGCTCCTCAAGACGAGATTCCAACTCATCAATATATTTCTTGCCCTCAATAGCAATAGACATGATTTCCATGAAGTTGGAACGAGCAATTTTATTTTTATGAAGAGCTTTAAATATCATTTCCCCCTTAATTTTTAAGGAGGCAACATCATCACTCTCTTCATCATAATCAACATCATCATCACTCTTGCCATCATCAATATCATCACAAGATATATTGGGATTCAAAGTGGGAGATACCTTTGAAGCCTTGGCCATAAGGCAAAATGCAATAGATGATGGTGTAGGATCCTTGAGGCACCATTAAACACCACATCTTGTTCCATGGAGTGTTGGGTTTCCTCTACATTGTTAGCACAACAATTCGAGGAAATAGATGCATTTTATCATGGCAACAAGACATAGCAAGCATATCATCATGAGATTTAGTCAAGCAATTTCTACATGATATGCAAGGACTATCAACACAAGCATGTGAAACATTTGGAGTGCTCAAGTGTTAAAGCCCAAAGAAGGAGCATTGCAATAATATAGTGATGAAGGATCATCCATAATAAGCATACTATCATCATTGCAATGACCAACACTACTCACCATATCATTACCTTGTGGCAAACCACATGTAGGTGAAGTAGAAGAATTTGAGAAGACTATACTGAACGGAGGTGGAGGAGAACAATCATCCCTACAAATCTTGGACACACCATATTTATCTTGAAGCTTTGTCCACAACTCATGAGCATCCCGAACGGCATGAGTTGAAATATAACTACATTGCTCAAAGCATCGAAAAGCACATTAGAAGCTTGAGCATTGAGATAAGAGTTTTTCTCATCCTCTAAAGATAACCTTTGGGGATCCTTTGGAGGAGAAAAACCCATATCTACAATTCGCTCTAAATTTGGGTCCATGACCCTAAAGAGATTAAGCATGTGAATTACCCAAACATCAAAATTTGTGCCATCGAAACTAAGAGTGTCAGAGAATCCTAATCCCCTAGTCAACACCTTTACTCTCTGGGCGGTTAAGCCCAACAAAGAGAGACGAGGCTCTGATACCAATTGAAAGATCGAGGATGTCGCCTAGAGGGGGGTTGAATAGGCGCTTTAAAATAATTACGGTTTAGGCTTGAACAAATGCGGAATAAACCTAGCGTTAATTTGTCAAGCACAAAACCTACAACAACTAGGCTCACCTATGTGCACCAACAACTTATGCTAAGCAAGATAAGCAACTATGTGATAGCAAGATATATGACAAAGAACAATATGGCTATCACAAAGTAAAGTACATAAGTAAAGGGCTCGGGTAAGAGATAACCGAGGCACGCGGAGACGACGATGTATCCCGAAGTTCACACCCTTGCGGATGCTAATCTCCGCTTGGAGCGGTGTGGAGGCACAATGCTCCCAAGAAGCCACTAGGGCCACCAGTAATCTCCTCACGCCCTCGACAATGCAAGATGCCGTGATTCCACTAAGGGACCCTTGAGGCGGTCACCGAACCCGCATAAATGGCAACCCTTGGGGCGGTCACCGAACCCGTACACTTTGGCAACCCTTGGGGGCGGTCACCGGAACCCGTCAAATTGCTCGGGGCGATCTCCACAACCTAATTGGAGACCCCGATGCTTGCCCGGAGCTTTACACCACAATGATTGAGCTCCGAACACCACCAACCGTCTAGGGCGCCCAAGCACCCAAGAGGAACAAGCTCAAGGGCACCAAGCACCCAAGAGTAATAAGCTTCTCAACTTGTCACTTCCACGTATCACCGTGGAGAACTCAAACCGATGCACAAATGCAATGGCAAGGGCACACAGAGTGCCCAAGTCCTTCTCTCCCAAATCCCACCAAAGCAACTAATGCTAGGGAGGAAAATGAGAGGAAGAACGAAAGAAGAACACGAAGAACTCCAAGATCTAGATCCAAGGGGTTCCCCTCACTTAGAGGAGAAAGTGATTGGTGGAAATGTGGATCTAGATCTCCTCTCTCTTTTCCCCCAAAAACTAGCAAGAATCCATGGAGGGATTGAGAGATAGCAAGCTCGGAGAAGGTCAACAATGGGGGAAGAACACGAGCTCAAAGGATAAGGTTCAATGGGGAAGAAGACCCCCTTTTATAGGAGGGGGAAAATCCAACCGTTACCCCACTGAACATCCCCGCACAGAGCGGTACTACCGCTAGGAAAGGGCGGTACTACCGCTGAGGGCGGTACTACCGCTCCCTATCCAGCGATACTACCGCGCTGAAGAGAAAGTCAGGCCACTGGCCCCAGAGCGGTATTATCAAGAGGAGTAGAGCGGTACTACCGCAGAGCGGTACTACCGCTTCTCTGCCGCTCTTAGTGCCGCAAAACCCGACACGAGAAAACACCGCTCGAGAATCGAGGCGAAGTAGCCAGACACGACAGCGGTACTACGGCCGAAACTCCCAAGCGGTACTACTGTTCGGAGAGCGGTACTACCGCTTGAGCGGTACTACCGCTGGGGAGCTTGCGGTATGGTACTACCGCTGAAGGTCACGGTACTAAAACTGGCACCAACCTTAAGCCACAACCACGAAAACAAAGAATACTCCAAGAAAAACCAGAACTGCCATAACTTCTCTATATGAGCTCCGAATTGAGCAAACTCAAGCTTGTTTGAAACAAGACAACGAGTAGCATCAAAACAGCGAATGGTTATAGTAAGAAGAGGCAGGGGAGGTATGCTTAGCAAACAAAGGAGTGAAACCTCGAACCGAGAAGAACCGGCATACCCTCCAACATCGAAAACATCATAGAAGATGCATGAGAACTCCGTTTTCGATGAACTCGAGCTTGTCATAAAAATGACCATAAGCTCCAAAACTCACAAGGAGAAGAACCAAACAAGAATCCAAAAAGATGATGCAAGGATGCAATGGTTTGAGCTCTCTATGAATGATACGATCAAGCTACTCATCGAGAGCCCCCCTTGATAGTACGGCAATCGATCCTATAACCCGGTCTCCCAACTACCATCATGAGACCGGTAAAATAGAAAACCTATCAAGGGCAAACCTTTGCCTTGCACATGGTCCACTTGAGCTAGACGATGATGATCTTGACTCCCTCAAGTTGGACCACCTTTCTTGATTGCGTTGGCTCGAAGAAGACTAGTTGATTGCTCCCCCATACTCCACTATGGGTGAGCCACTCTTCCGCACATCTTCACAAGTCCATTGTCACCAAATGGACGGCAAGCTTCAAGCATTTGATCTCTTCGTGATGCTTCACTTGAATTTTCACACCGCAACCTAACCCCACAAAGAACTCTCACGAAGACCATGGGTTAGTACACAAAGCGTAATGGACAATGCTTACCATACCATGGGATCGCTTGATCCCTCTCGGTACATCTTCTATGCTTTGTGTGTTGATCAACTTGATTCATTCTTTGACTTAGTCTTGATCAACCTTGAATCTTTCCAACTCTCTTCATTTGGATGATGTCTTGAAGGTAAACATGAGTGATCACACAATCTTCTTCTTCAAGACATGCTTGCAATAAGCTCAACACTCATAAGACCAATCTCTGGATAATTCCTTAATAGCAACTTGGTCATCACAAACTCTCCTTGAAACCAACAAATGGACTCCAAGAAAAGCCTATGGACAAACCCTTCAAATATAACTCAAGGCAACCATTAGTCCATAGAGATTGTCATCAATTGCCAAAACCAAACATGGGGGCACCACATGTTCTTACAATCTCCCCCATTTGGTAATTGATGACAATCACTTTCAAGAGAGTTTATATAAGGAATTATGCTTCACCATGCAATGCAATAATAGTGCAATGAATGAGATGCAAAAGCTAAGGAACAAAACCAAAGCAAGAGGAGATAGCTCTCTAAACTTCTCCAAGAGGAGATAGCT
The DNA here is from genome assembly GCA_021605205.1 of Aegilops longissima. Taxonomy (NCBI): domain Eukaryota; kingdom Viridiplantae; phylum Streptophyta; class Magnoliopsida; order Poales; family Poaceae; genus Aegilops; species Aegilops longissima. Next base: position 640,568,518 of record CM038676.1, on the reverse strand, counting down.
CTCTAAACTTCTCCACAAAACTCTCTGAAACTTCTCCCCCATTGGCATCGATTGCCAAAATGGGCGAAAAGCTAAGAAGACCAATATAAAAGGTGTTCCTCCAAAAGTTGTGTATTTCTCAACAAGAGAGTGGAATGCCATGCACATATCCAAAGGTAATACTTGGAGGAAGACCAACTATATTGATGCCCAAAGATTGCAACAGAAAGATATGCCACAAAGACATAACAAAGAGAGACACACGCAATCAGAAGATACCAATTGAAGCAAGCAATCAACGGATATCAAATGAACCAACTAGACCAATGATCCTACATGCCACAAGAATAAAGATATTATGAAAAGCGCAAAGGAGTGTTCTAAAGAAACTAGAGAAGCTCCCCATGATTTGTGCACACAAAAGAATTTTTTTTTGTGTTTGAATACAATGTGCACAAAATAGGATCATAGCTCCCCCAAAATCAATAGAAACTCACATCCAGTGCAGGTGAGCATATAGGAAACAAAGCCTAGCGCTTGCAACAAGCACATGGTTGAGCAACATGTAAAAGAGGCAACTTAAGAATAGGCTCAACCAAAATGATGTGTGTGAGTCATGGCGAAGCACTTGAGAAGACTAAAATTAGGATGAGCATTAAGCATCAACATAGTCTTGAAAGAATGAGGCACACGGTGCAAGGCCTATCATTCCCACACACAACTGGCAAATGGGTTCACAAGCTTACTAATAAGCAAAAGAGAACCTATGCTTGTGACAACCCGTGGTGAAGATAGACGAGGGGAGGCTCATCAAGACGAGGGATACCAATTAAGATGGCAAAACCTCGTAAAGATAAGCAAGAGGAAAAAAAATCTTCACCACACAAGAGTGCAACAAGATGCAACGATAGAGGACACACACTCAAGGCAAAAGCTTTCACGGAGCCACCAAAGACATAACATAAGAAAGACAAGGTGGACGTGAAAGAAAGGATATCAACTAGAGATGTAATTTCTCTCAAGTGTATAAGGTTCTAGGTAGGCAAAATCATGATGATATATACCTACAAATAGGGATGTACACCCGAAATAGTTACAACATGAAGGAACAAGATATCCACAAGGAAGTCATAAATATACCAATAAGATATTTGCTTGAAAGCATAGCACTTGGCTAGATATGGTCTTATTGTATATAAATGAAGTCCAAACACACATCCATCAAAGGCATCACAACTAGCAACAAGAGATCATCGTTGGGATGCTTTGAGAAAGGAAACAAGTATCACAAGATATGAAATGAATATCATGCCAAGATGCAACCTACACAAGGTTGAATGCGAGAGGAGAAAGCATGAATAGATACTTGTTACCGAGATAACATTGGAAGGATGTAGTAGATACCAATTGAAGGTAGATAGTAGTTCATTGATCATCCTTGCTTGACTCCAATATGCACATGGTGACAACACCTTCCTTGTGAGTGAGCCGAGCATCCAATGCATCTCCAAATGTTCCTAGAAGAACAACACAAACTAAACGGTACCCAAACTCATCGGGACCAAATAGTTAGAAACACCAATACATAGGACAAACTCCACATAAATATGTGCATATAGATATGAAAATGAATTTCATGCACATCTCATCCAAATTGAGACTAGGTGGAGTTTCCCCTATATATTGAGTCAATGAAAGAAAGCATGCCAAATAGAATACATGAAGTAAATATGCATGCTCAAAACTTTCAAGAACCGATACCAAAAGACAAAGAAATGCCAAGTGAAAAGGATTACCAAATGGAAAAATCTCACTTGGAAGATATCATTAAAGATACATCAAGGAATGAGATATCCATTGATACACACTAAATTAAAGATGTCAAACTCCCAAAGAGAGGATGGGTCCAAACAAACCAAGCTCCCAACAAAGTTTCATGATGACACAAGGTACCAAAAGAAAATGGCTTGCCTTCCACCAACACACACTTGATAAGGATCACAAGAAGAGTGTTCTAAAGAAAATAGGATAGCTCCCCCACGAGTTGTGCATTATAAAGAATTTCCTTTTGAATGCAAAATGCACAAGGTGGGATCACCACTTTCACTATATCTAGAAAACACTAGACAAGAACAAGAAGTTAACAAGATCCACAAGTGGTATGGAAGACAACGGGAGTTGACACAAACCTTGGCAAGAGAAAAGGCAAATGAAAACAAAATCCAATGTAAAGATGATCAATTAAATTCTACCACACATAAGTGATTACCAATTGTCTAAAGACAAGAAGTATTTGGAAATAATTCCCGGTGGTAGATAGCAAGGATATCCGACATCATCTTCACTCCAAACAAAAAGCAAATTGCAACTTGTAGAGCTAACATGCCACCTAGGAACAAGATAATTTACAATATCAATTATAGGTGACAATATCTCAGATGTACACATTTTCTAGGCTTGTAATATGCACATAGCATAGTACTCCCCCATAATGTGATACCAATGAAGAAAACTTAACAAGAGGCAATAAGAGGATCCAACACGAGATAATCAATGGAATTTTTAGAATTTGAATTTCTCATGAGAGATATACCACCTAGCGACTAGATAATCTTGAAATATCAATACTAGATGGTATTACTCATGTGCACACATTTATAGGATTGTGAGGTGCACAAAGCACACCACTCCCCCATAATGGATATTCCATTAATATCTCACAAGAGCCAACTAAGAAATAAACAAGATGCACTAAGGCTCAACGAACGACACACAAGTACATGATGTGCAAACCAACATACACAAAGGCAATTTGGAGACACATCATATACAAACACATGCAAGGAACAAAACCAAAACATGCAAAGGGGCAAGTAACTTTCAATGTAAACAATTTAAGTACAAGTTACCGCAAGGAGGCACATTGGATATAAGATAGAAACTAGACAACCCAATTGACTTGGCTTGAGACAACAAGAAAGATGAAGTCCCTTAATTCTTCATAATGTAGCCAAGTCTCCAATGACCTCCAACAACACCTATTGATCAAGTTTGGGCTTGTTGGTCCCCAACCAAGTTGGGTCCTAAGAGGTTAGTCACAATAGGTTTGGCTACCCAAATGGTTCTTTGCTTGACACCACTTTGAGTACCAACAAACTTGGCAAACACATTGCCAACCTTATCCTTCCCAAGAGAATAGACATCATCAATAATAATTGGGTTGGATAAGTTACCACTAGTGCATGAAGAAGCGTGGCCTTTCTCACGACATAGGTAGCAACGTCTACTCTTCACTTTCTTCTCAATTGATTTCTCAACAAGAGAAGCATTAACTTGAGTCTTCTTGGGAAGTGGCCTCTCTTCAACTTGAGGTTGAGCATGAGATTGAACTTGTGCCCTCTTCCCTTGTTGCTTGACACTAATGGCCTTCTTCTTCAATGGGCAAGATCTAACATGATGCCCTTCTAATTTGCACTTGAAGCAAACAATCTTGGCCGATTTCTTGACTTGTTCTTGGCCCTTCTTTTTGTTCATCTTGGACTTCTTCTTCTTATTGGAGTTGAATCCAAGTCCACCTTTGTCATTGGGGGATTTTTGCACACTCAAGATATTGTTGAGTGTGGATTTCCCTTCATGACTCTTTTCCAAGTCTTTCTTCAAAGAAGTGACTTAGGCCTTGAGCTCTTTGATTTCCTCTACATGGTTAGTCTCAATACAAGTACTAGAGGAAGTATAAGCTTCATTGTTAGATCAACAAGGCAAGGAAAGCAATTCATCACAAGATGTACCAACATTGTGAGTAGATGAATTACAAGGACTAGCACATATCAATATAGCATTTTGACTAGAAGTAGTGCTAGTATCCACATGAGGCTCACTAGATGTTACCTTAGGAATCATGGCCTCATGGGCTATCTTTAGCACACTATGGGATACTAGAAGATCATCATGAGAGCTTGATAGCTTTTCATGAATTTCTTCCAATTTCCCATAATTGCTAGATAGCAACTCAAGTTGAGCCCTTAGCTCAACATTCTCCTTCAATATGGATGCTTCACAAGAGATAGAGTTAGTAGCACAAGCATCATCATTAGCAACAAGAGGAGAAGACAACTTGGCAAGCTCTTTTGAAAATGAAGCTTTAAGTTGAGCATGAGACTCGGTGAGTTTGATGAGCTCACTCTTAATGACCCTTGAGCCATTTTCGAGGTGCTCATAGTCCTCAAGGAGTTTAGCATGCACAACTTCAAGCTCCTCATTTTTAGTTTCAAAATCATTGGCCACCTCGAGAGCTCTATCACGAGATTCCCTCACTCTAGATAATTCTAGAGCAAAAGTCTCCTCAAGAGATTCCTTGGTGGTTTGTTCAAGTTCAAGAGCTTGAGAGAGGTCCGCAATCTCATTAGCGTAATCACGCCCATGACCTTCCATTTTATCAATGGTGACCTCATGCTCCTCAAGACGAGATTCCAACTCATCAATATATTTCTTGCCCTCAATAGCAATAGACATGATTTCCATGAAGTTGGAACGAGCAATTTTATTTTTATGAAGAGCTTTAAATATCATTTCCCCCTTAATTTTTAAGGAGGCAACATCATCACTCTGTTCATCATAATCAACATCATCATCACTCTTGCCATCATCAATATCATCACAAGATATATTGGGATTCAAAGTGGGAGATACCTTTGAAGCCTTGGCCATAAGGCAAAATGCAATAGATGATGGTGTAGGATCCCTTGAGGCACCATTAAACACCACATCTTGTTCCATGGAGTGTTGGGTTTCCTCTACATTGTTAGCACAACAATTCGAGGAAATAGATGCATTTTTATCATGGCAACAAGACATAGCAAGCATATCATCATGAGATTTAGTCAAGCAATTTCTACATGATATGCAAGGACTATCAACACAAGCATGCGAAACATTTGGAGTGCTCGAAGTGTTAAAGCCCAAAGAAGGAGCATTGCAATAATATAGTGATGAAGGATCATCCATAATAAGCATACTATCATCATTGCAATGACCAACACTACTCACCATATCATTACCTTGTGGCAAACCACATGTAGGTGAAGTAGAAGAATTTGAGAAGACTATACGACCGGAGGTGGAGGGAGAACAATCATCCCTACAAATCTTGGACACACCATATTTATCTTGAAGCTTCATCCACAACTCATGAGCATCCCGGAAAGGCATGAGTTGAAATATAACTACATTGCTCAAAGCATCGAAAAGCACATTAGAAGCTTGAGCATTGAGATAAGAGTTTTTCTCATCCTCTAAAGATAACCTTTGGGGATCCTTTGGAGGAGAAAAACCCATATCTACAATTCGCTCTAAATTTGGGTCCATGACCCTAAAGAGATTAAGCATGTGAATTACCCAAACATCAAAATTTGTGCCATCGAAACTAAGAGTGTCAGAGAATCCTAATCCCCTAGTCAACACCTTTACTCTCTGGGCGGTTAAGCCCAACAAAGAGAGACGAGGCTCTGATACCAATTGAAAGATCGAGGATGTCGCCTAGAGGGGGTGAATAGGCGCTTTAAAATAATTACGGTTTAGGCTTGAACAAATGCGGAATAAACCTAACGGTTAATTTGTCAAGCACAAAACCTACAACAACTAGGCTCACCTATGTGCACCAACAACTTATGCTAAGAAAGATAGCAACTATGTGATAGCAAGATATATGACAAAGAACAATATGGCTATCACCTCACCGACGTAACTATTCTCCTCCATCTTGCAGCTATAGAACTTATTGGAGACTTCATATCTCTCAATCCGGGCATTTGCTTGAAATATTAACTTCAACTCCTGGAACATCTCATATGCTCCATGACGCTCAAAACGCCGTTGAAGACCCGGTTCTAAGCCATAAAGCATGGCACACTGAACTATAGAGTAGTCATCAGCTTTGCTCGCCAGACGCTCACAACTTCGGCGTTGCTCCTCTGCAGCAGTTCGACACCCAGCGGTGCTTCCAGGGCGTAATTCTTCCGTGCAGCAATGAGGATAATCCTCAAGTTACGGACCCAGTCCGTAATTGCTACCATCATCTTTCAACTTTGCTTTCTCAAGGAACGCATTAAAATTCAACGGAACAACAGCACGAGCCATCTATCTACAAGTAAACATAGACAAGCAAAAACTATCGGTACTAAGTTCATGATAAATTTAAGTTCAATTTAATCATATTAAAAACTCCCACTTAGACAGATATCTCTAGTCATCTAAGTGATTACGTGATCCAAATCAACTAAACCATAACCGATCATCACGTGAGATGGAGTAGTTTTCAATGGTGAACATCACTATGTTGATCATATCTACTATATGATTTATGCTCGACCTTCGCTCTCCGTGTTCCAAGGCCATATCTGCATATGCTAGGCTCGTCAAGTTTAACTCTGAGTATTCTGCGTGTGCAAAACTGGCTTGCACCCGTTGTAGATGGACATAGAACTTATCACACCGATCATCACGTGGTGTCCGGGTACTACTGAACTTTTAGCAACGGTGCATACTCGGGAGAACACTTCTTGATAATTTTAGTGAGAGATCATCTTATAATGCTACCGTCAATCAAAGCAAGATAAGATGCATAAAGGATAAACATCACATGCAATCAATATAAGTGATATGCTATGGTCATCATCATCTTGTGCTTGTGATCTCCATCTCAAGCACCGCCATGATCACCATCGCCACCGGCGCGACACCTTGATCTCCATCGTAGCATCGTTGTCGCCTCGCCAACTATTGCTTCTACGACTATCGCCACTGCTTAGTGATAAAGTAAAGCAATTACATGGCTTTTGCATTTCATACAATAAAGCGACAACCATATAGCTCCTGCCATTGCCGATAACTCGGTTACAAAACATGATCATCTCATACAATAAAATATAGCATCACATCTTGACCACATCACATCACAACATGCCCTGCAAAAACAAGTTAGACGTCCTCTACTTTGTTGTTGCAAGTTTTACGTGGCTGCTACGGGCTGAGCAAGAACCGTTTTACCACGCATCAAAACCACAACGATAGTTTGTCAAGTTGGTGCTGTTTTAACCTTCGCAAGGACCGGCGTAGCCACACTCGGTTCAACTAAAGTGAGAGAGAGAGACACCGCCGGTCACCTTTAAGCAACTAGTGCTCAAGCGGTGAAACCAGTCTCGCGTAAGCGTCACGCGTAATGTCGGTCCGGCCGCTTCATCTCACAATACCGCTGAACCAAAGTATGACATGCTGGTAAGCAGTATGACTTATATCGCCCACAACTCACTTGTGTTCTACTCGTGCATATGACATCAACGCATAAAACCAGGCTCGGATGCCATGTTGGGGAACGAGTAATTTCAAAAAATTCCTACGCACACGCAAGACCATGGTGATGGCATAGCAACGAGAGGGAGAGTGTCGTCCACGCACCCTCGTGAGATCGAAGCGGAAGCGTTATAACAACGCTGTTGATGTAGTCGACGTCTTCACGATCCGACCGATCCAAGTACCGAACGACGGCACCTCCGTGTTCAGCACACGCTCAGCTCGATGACGATCCCGGCCCGATCCAGCAAAGCGTCGGGGATGAGTTCCACAAGACGACGGTGTGGTGACGATGATGATGCTCCACCGACGAGGGCTTCGCCTAAGCTCCGCGACGATATGACTTCACCGGCGCAGGGCTTCGCCTAAGCTCCGCGACGATATGACCAAGTGGAATATGGTGGAGGGGGCACCGACACGGCTAAGGAACGATCCGTAGATCAACTTGTGTATCATGGGGTGCCCCCTGCCCTCAGATATAAAGGAGCAAAGGGGGTTGCGGCCAGCCAAAGGCGGCGCGAGGAGTCCTACTCCCATCGGGAGTAGGACTCCCCCTTCCTAGTTGGATTAGATTGGGGAGGGAAGAGGGAAGGCGCCGCCCCTCTCCTGTCCTATTCGGACTAGAGGGGAGGGGGCGCTGCCTGCCTGGCCGCCCTTTCCTCTTCTCCCTATGGCCCATTAAGGCCCATAGACCCCCGGGGTTCCGTAACCCCGGTGTTCGGTAACTTCCTGTTTTCAACCGAACCTTTCCAAGTCCAAACATAGGCTTCCAATATATCAATCTTTATGTCTCGACCATTTAGAGACTCCTCGTCATGTCCGTGATCACATCCGGACTCAACAACCTTCGTACATCAATACTTATAAACTCATAATGAACTGTCATCAAACGTTAAGCGTGCGGACCCTACGGGTTCGAGAACTATGTAGACATGACCTAGAACCATTCTCGGTCAATAACCAATAGCGGAACCTGGATGCCCATATTGGTTCCTACATATTCTACGAAGATCTTTATCGGTCAAACCGCATAACGACATACGTTGTTCCCTTTGTCATCGGTATGTTACTTACCCGAGATTCGATCGTCGGTATTCAATACCTAGTTCAATCTTGTTACCGGTAAGTCTCTTTACTCGTTCCGTAATACATCATCTCACAACTAACTCATTAGTTGCAATGCTTGCAAGGCTTATGTGATGTGTATTACCGAGAAGGCCAGAGATACCTCTCCGACAATCGGAGTGACCAAACCTAATCTTGATTCATGCCAACTCAACATATACTTTTGGAGACACCTGAGAGTACCTTTATAATCACCCATTTACGTTGTGACGTTTGGTAGCACACAAAGTGTTCCTCCGTAAACGGAGTTGCATAATCTCATAGTTGCAGGAACTTTGTATAAGTCATGAAGAAAGCATAAGCAACATACTAAACGATCAAGTGCTAAGCTAACGAAATGGGTCATGTCAATCACATCATTCTCCTAATGATGTGATCCCATTAATCAAATGACAACACATGTCTATGGTTAGGAAACATAACCATCTTCGATTAATGAGCTAGTCTAGTAGAGGCATACTAGTGACTATCTGTTTGTCTATGTATTCACACATGTATTATGTTTCCGGTTAATACAATTCTAGCATGAATAATAAACATTTATCATGATATAAGGAAATAAATAATAACTTTATTATTGCCTCTAGAGCATATTTCCTTCAAACTCTCCTTGAAACCAACAAATGGACTCCAAGAAAAGCCTATGGACAAACCCTTCAAATATAACTCAAGGCAACCATTAGTCTATAGAGATTGTCATCAATTGCCAAAACCAAACATGGGGGCACCACATGTTCTTACAATCTCCCCCATTTTGGTAATTGATGACAATCACTTTCAAGAGAGTTTATATAAGGAATTATGCTTCACCATGCAATGCAATAATAGTGCAATGAATGAGATGCAAAAGCTAAGGAACAAAACCAAAGCAAGAGGAGATAGCTCTCTAAACTTCTCCAAGAGGAGATAGCTCTCTAAACTTCTCCACAAAACTCTCTGAAACTTCTCCCCCATTGGCATCGATTGCCAAAATGGGCGAAAAGCTAAGAAGACCAATATAAAAGGTGTTCCTCCAAAAGCTGTGTATTTCTCAACAAGAGAGTGGAATGCCATGCACATATCCAAAGGTAATACTTGGAGGAAGACCAACTATATTGATGCCCAAAGATTGCAACAGAAAGATATGCCACAAAGACATAACAAAGAGAGACACACGCAATCAGAAGATACCAATTGAAGCAAGCAATCAATGGATATCAAATGAACCAACTAGACCAATGATCCTACATGCCACAAGAATAAAGATATTATGAAAAGCGCAAAGGAGTGTTCTAAAGAAACTAGAGAAGCTCCCCATGATTTGTGCACACAAAAGAATTTTTTTTGTGTTTGAATACAATGTGCACAAAATAGGATCATAGCTCCCCCAAAATCAATAGAAACTCACATCCAGTGCAGGTGAGCATATAGGAAACAAAGCCTAGCGCTTGCAACAAGCACATGGTTGAGCAACATGTAAAAGAGGCAACTTAAGAATAGGCTCAACCAAAATGATGTGTGTGAGTCATGGCGAAGCACTTGAGAAGACTAAAATTAGGATGAGCATTAAGCATCAACATAGTCTTGAAAGAATGAGGCACACGGTGCAAGGCCTATCATTCCCACACACAACTGGCAAATGGGTTCACAAGCTTACTAATAAGCAAAAGAGAACCTATGCTTGTGACAACCCGTGGTGAAGATAGACGAGGGGAAGCTCATCAAGACGAGGGATACCAATTAAGATGGCAAAACCTCGTAAAGATAAGCAAGAGGAAAAAAAATCTTCACCACATAAGAGTGCAACAAGATGCAACGATAGAGGACACGCACTCAAGGCAAAAGCTTTCACGGAGCCACCAAAGACATAACATAAGAAAGACAAGGTGGACGTGAAAGAAAGGATATCAACTAGAGATGTAATTTCTCTCAAGTGTATAAGGTTCTAGGTAGGCAAAATCATGATGATATATACCTACAAATAGGGATGTACACCCGAAATAGTTACAACATGAAGGAACAAGATATCCACAAGGAAGTCATAAATATACCAATAAGATATTTGCTTGAAAGCATAGCACTTGGCTAGATATGGTCTTATTGTATATAAATGAAGTCCAAACACACATCCATCAAAGGCATCACAACTAGCAACAAGAGATCATCTTTGGGATGCTTTGAGAAAGGAAATAAGTATCACAAGATATGAAATGAATATCATGCCAAGATGCAACCTACACAAGGTTGAATGCGAGAGGAGAAAGCATGAATAGATACTTGTTACTGAGATAACATTCGAAGGATGTAGTAGATACCAATTGAAGGTAGATAGTAGTTCATTGATCATCCTTGCTTGACTCCAATATGCACATGGTGACAACACCTTCCTTGTGAGTGAGCCGAGCATCCAATGCATCTCCAAATGTTCCTAGAAGAACAACACAAACTAAACGGTACCCAAACTCATCGGGACCAAATAGTTAGAAACACCAATACATAGGACAAACTCCACATAAATATGTGCATATAGATATGAAAATGAATTTCATGCACATCTCATCCAAATTGAGACTACGTGGAGTTTCCCCTATATATTGAGTCAATGAAAGAAAGCATGCCAAATAGAATACATGAAGTAAATATGCATGCTCAAAACTTTCAAGAACCGATACCAAAAGACAAAGAAATGCCAAGTGAAAAGGATTACCAAATGGAAAAATCATCACTTGGAAGATATCATTAAAGATACATCTAGGAATGAGATATCCATTGATACACACTAAATTAAAGATGTCAAACTCCCAAAGAGAGGATGGGTCCAAACAAACCAAGCTCCCAACAAAGTTTCATGATGGCACAAGGTACCAAAAGAAAATGGCTTGCCTTCCACCAACACACACTTGATAAGGATCACAAGAAGAGTGTTCTAAAGAAAATAGGATAGCTCCCCCACGAGTTGTGCATTATAAAGAATTTCCTTTTGAATACAAAATGCACAAGGTGGGATCACCACTTTCACTATATCTAGAAAACACTAGACAAGAACAAGAAATTAACAAGATCCACAAGTGGTATGGAAGACAACGGGAGTTGACACAAACCTTGGCAAGAGAAAAGGCAAATGAAAACAAAATCCAATGTAAAGATGATCAATTAAATTCTACCACACATAAGTGATTACCAATTGTCTAAAGACAAGAAGTATTTGGAAATAATTACCGGTGGTAGATAGCAAGGATATCCGACATCATCTTCACTCCAAAAAAAAAGCAAATTGCAACTTGTAGAGCTAACATGCCACCTAGGAACAAGATAATTTACAATATCAATTATAGGTGACAATATCTCAAATGTACACATTTTCTAGGCTTGTAATATGCACATAGCATAGTACTCCCCCATAATGTGATACCAATTAAGAAAACTTAACAAGAGGTAATAAGAGGATCCAACACGAGATAATCAATGGAATTTTTAGAATTTGAATTTCTCATGAGAGATATACCACCTAGCGACTAGATAATCTTGAAATATCAATACTAGATGGTATTACTCATGTGCACACATTTATAGGATTGTGAGGTGCACAAAGCACACCACTCCCCCATAATGGATATTCCATTAATCTCTCACAAGAGCCAACTAAGAAATAAACAAGATGCACTAAGGCTCAACGAACGACACACAAGTACATGATGTGCAAACCAACATACACAAAGGCAATTTGGAGACACATCATATACAAACACATGCAAGGAACAAAACCAAAACATGCAAAGGGGCAAGTAACTTTCAATGTAAACAATTTAAGTACAAGTTACCGCAAGAAGGCACATTGGATATAAGATAGAAACTAGACAACCCAATTGACTTGGCTTGAGACAACAAGAAAGATGAAGTCCCCTTAATTCTTCATAATGTAGCCAAGTCTCCAATGACCTCCAACAACACCTATTGATCAAGTTTGGGCTTGTTGGTCCCCAACCAAGTTGGGTCCTAAGAGGTTAGTCACAATAGGTTTGGCTACCCAAATGGTTCTTTGCTTGACACCACTTTGAGTACCAACAAACTTGGCAAACACATTGCCAACCTTATCCTTCCCAAGAGAATAGACATTATTAATAATAATTGGGTTGGATAAGTTACCACTAGTGCATGAAGAAGCGACGTGGCCTTTCTCACGACATAGGTAGCAACGTCTACTCTTCACTTTCTTCTCAATTGATTTCTCAACAAGAGAAGCATTAACTTGAGTATTCTTGGGAAGTGGCCTCTCTTCAACTTGAGGTTGAGCATGAGATTGAACTTGTGCCCTCTTCCCTTGTTGCTTGACACCATTTTCTATAGACATTGAACAAATTTCAAATACATGATGTAAGTTATATCAAATACATGTTTTTGAATATAGTTTACAAATACAGGTTAAACATTCTTTTTCAAATACACGTTAAAAAATTTTAAATTACACCTTCATTTTTTACATTGTATGAACATTTTTGAAATGTATAAGAAGACTTTTGAAATGTGTAAACATTTTTAAATGTCACACTTTTGTTTGAATTGTGATAAACATTTGTTTATGAATTATGTGTTTTTTACATTGCATAATCTTTTTTAAATGTCACGATCATTTTTTCCGGAAAGCATGAACAGTTCTAAAATGTTAGATGCATGAATCAAAATATCATACTTTTTGCGTTGGCTCATTAGATGAAGTGGATGCATACATGTACCTCAAGTGGCAGTTTCCTTGTGGTGTAATGTGTTCCCACTTGGTATATGTAGGTTAGAAAACCTTTTCTAAATGTTATCTTCATTTTTTTGAATTACACATGAACATTTTTTGACATTGCATAAAATCATTTCCGCATATTGTTGCATCACTATAAGAAAAAGCCACTATGGCAGCGACTTATTACTACATGCGGCAACGATGATGACATGTCGACATCAACAGGGTGGACAATGTGACCTCTACGCAACACAACGCATTCGACTTGTGGATCTTGGCAAAATGTATATAAACTAGATGTACAGCTGAAAGGGATGCATGGATGAAATGTATTTATACATTTGGGTGTCCAGATGTACCATATAAAAATGGTGTATTTTTTAGAAAAATCACAAATTTTTATTAGTGGCGTGCTATGTCGGATGGCATGCGGAAATAGCAAATGGTGCATAGGCCCCATGGTGCCTGTGTAAAAAAAATGTACATTTTCTACACCGTGAAAAAATTTGTATTATTTTGGGTGAACACTCATACACATGTACAATACCTATGTGCGAAATTTCATAACAGTATACATTCACACATAGCAAACACAAAAAAGACAAATAAGTATTTCCAAAATGGGCTGATTTTGTTGTTGTTGAGTGAGACTTTCTTTACAGCCTGCAAATCACAATTTTTTCAAACGAATTTTCACCCGTTCATGCTAAACATATACACATTTCTATGGTTTTAAAATAATAATTCAATATAGGCCTATGTAGATTTTGGTGACTAGCTCCCAGCGGCGGAGCCAGCGTACAAGGGTTGGGTTCAAATGAACCCAACGGATTTTGCTCCGTACGTGCATGTAGGTGCATGCTTAGTTGAGGTGAACCCAATAAAAAATTGTGACTAAACCCATCAACGAAAAGGTTGTCACACGAGCGACTAAACAAAAGGCCCAAAAGTGAACAGCCCATCAGAAGTCCTGGACTCCTTGCCGTAATTAATCACCGTGATTAGTCACCTACGCGGCCGCACGCCTCGTCTTCTTTTCCTTTTCCAATTCGCATCGGATCTCTCTAGCCTGTTCGTGTTCCTGGTGCCTCATCGCGACCGAGACGCCGCCTCTCGGGCGGCCGCAGGCAGATCTACAGCGGCAACAGTTGTACCTAAAATTTGAGGTAATCAGATTACATTGCCTCATCTCATCTCTCTTATGTATGTTTTAATTGCCTCATCTCAACAGTTGTAGCCTAATTGCCCAGTGCGATAGTGATTTTTTCCCAAGTTTTTTTAAAAAAAAATCTCTGTGGACTTTCACTAATCTAGGCTATGCAGCGGTATTTTTGAAGAAAACCCGGTCACCAGATCGAGAGAATGATGCAGGCACATCAAGGTAACCCATTAGACGTAGGCTAAGTGCATCAAATAGTACTGCAACTGGTCTTCCGAAGGCTACTATTCATACATAAATTAACTTAGATGAGTTGCCTTATGATCCGGCTGATCGGAAGAGAATTTATGAGTACACAAGAAATCCAAAGAAGCAAGATGAGATTAGGCGCATATATTTAACGAGGGGACCTTACAGGCCACCGTCTAATTTTGATTACCCGCAGAGGGAGATTGGAGATACTCAACGGAGATTTAATCCAGATTGGTTTAATGATTATGGTCGTTGGCTTGAGTATAGTGACAAAGTGCATAAGGCCTTCTGTTTGTGCTGCTACCTTTTCAGAGATTACAATGAAGGACATGCCGGGAGTGATGCATTTGCTATTAACGGTTGGAACGGTTGGAACAAGAAAAGCAGACTTGATACTCATGAGGGTAAGGGTAATGTTAATAGCTTTCATAATGTGGCAGTAAAAAGATGTGATGCTTTGATGAATCAAGAACATTCAATTCATGTTGCTATGGATAAGCAAACTGATCTTACAAAAAAGCAAAATCGAATCCGTCTTAATGCTTCCATTGATTCGGTGAGATACTTGTTGCATCAAGGCTTAGCATTCCGAGGCCATGAAGAATCTGAGGAGTCATAAAATAAGGGAATTTTTCGAGAGTTGGTAGATACTTTGGCAAACCAAAATGAAGCTATACGGAATGTAGTTCTTAAGAATGCTCCAAAAAACTGTAAGTGGGTATGTGGAGATATTCAAAAGAAAATTGCAAATTATTTTGCAAAGGTAACATTAAATTTTAGTGCCTATTATTTATGTTTTCTTACAAGTAAAAATGTTGTCTAATGAGTTAATTATCTTTTGTGCAGATAACTTTAGATTCTATTATTGAAGAAATTGGAGGTGACGTATTCAGTGGAGAGATGCTTTTCAGCTATGAATGTTGTCAAGAAAAAATTGCGCTACAAAATGGGTGATCAGTTCATGAGCGATTGCCTAATTTGCTATGTAGAGAAAGATATATTTTCCACCGTTACCAATGATGCAGTATTTAATATTTTTAAGGCGATGAAAGATCAAAAGGGGACACTCTAAAATGTGAGTACCTTTACAAGATTCTTTTGCTTGATAATACTTAATCTAAACTTGTCAAACTAACTTGTCATTTTTTCAATGTGCCAGGAAGATGAGAAGCTACATCTGTAGCTACAAAGTTATTTATGTAAACAAATGATTTTGTAATTTTTTTGAAACAGTATGTCTTGCACTCTTTAGTTTTTAATGCAACACGATGTGTGATATGTGATACCATATTTCTATTCATTATACTGTTTTTGGGTGCTATAATTTTGTACTAAGATAATTTAAACTTAGACTTTATACTTCGCATACTAGTACCGAGTTCTCACATCTAGTCATGGAGTGAACCCAACGGCCAAATATTCTGGCTCCGCCCCTGCTAGCTCCCATAGCAACGTGGTGTTTTTAACCTTTTATTATGTGCCCTTAGAGCATCTCCAACAGTCGCCCCAAACGACGCTGCTGTAAACGCAGCTTTTTAGCTGCTGGGCGGTTTGCCACGCCCAGCGACGGGAAACAAGCTGCTGGAACCGTTCTTGGCGCGCGAAAAGGCGCCAGTCACAAGAAGATTTGGCCTAGCGCCGCAGCGCGCCTATAAAAGCTGCGCGCGCCACGCGCCTTCTCCACACACATCTCTTCCCCTCTCCCTCTCCCTCTGCCACGCGCCGCTCCAGCGCCCCGCCACCGACGCGCCGCCATGCCGCCGCGCGCCGAGGAGCGTCCGGCTACCGCGGCGTCCGCCTGCCCAACGGCAGCTACATCACGGAGATACGCTCCGGCGAACTCCGGCTCGCCCTCGGCACGTACGGGAATGCGCGACAGGCCGCCCAGCGTCACGCGGGCGGCGTGGCGCCCTAGGCGGCCGCGGCCAGATGAACTTTCAAGATGTGTACACGCCGAGCAAGCGCCAACCTCGCCCTCGCCTCGTGCGAACACGGCGGAAGACCGTGCAGAGCACGCCGAAGCGGCAACGCCGCCTCCTCGTCGCCAGAGGACGAGAGGGTCATGGCGGACTGGCGCCGCGCCACCCGGAGGACGCCGCCACGAGCAAGCCTATTGGGCAAGGCGCCGCGAGGAGGACACGCAAAAGCGCCGCAGCCGCGGTTGGACAGGCGTCGGCGAAGGCGTTGGCGAATGCGCAGTCCGACCTCGTTGCAGCAGGTGGGCGGTCGTTCTTCACGCCGAACGATGAGCGGTGGCTGGACATCTGGCTATCTACCTCGGACAACACCGCTGTTGGGGATACAACTACTGAGTGTGAACCGCCCTGGAGGGGCCGGTTTACCCTCGTCCATGATCCAGGCCCACGGAGGAGGCCCGGAGCCCAGAGGCGAATTAAGGTCCATTTATGTGAACCGCCTTACTGTTGTAACTTGTGCTGTAAGACAAGAGAGAAGAGACCGAGCCGGACACTTGTATGGGCCGGATCGGGACTCTGTAGACCGGCCGGGCGTCAACCCGTGTATATAAGGGGACGACCCGGCGGCGGATTAGGGACGGACAATTCGAGGCTTAGGCGAAGATATTGCTCCCAAGTCGCCGAAACTACATCAATCCCATCACAACTAGACGTAGGCCTTTCCTTCATCGAAGGGGCTGAACTAGTATAACTCCCGTGTCTTTGTGTCCGCTTTAACCCCTCTAAGTTAACCCGTACGATGGCCCTGCGACTAAGTCCTTTCACGAGGACATCTGCCGTGACAACCCCACGACAGTTGACGCCCACCGTGGGGCTATCGCACGATGGTTTGATGATCTTAGAGGGCAAGTTCGAAGGACTCGAAGGCTATGCGGTGGGCCGGATGACTAAGAGTCGTCGCGGCAAACTCTACATCGACGATGCGGACTGGGGCCCCGAAGCCGGTTCGATCGAGTACGGGTACCGGGTCCCCTTTGGTGGCATACACGTGTTCATTGGCAAGATCGGCGAGCCAGGGCCTGGGCCGGACATCTGCACCGACCTCGTCGAGACGGCTCAGCGGACGAAGAAGAGTCCTGCCCTGGCTAAACCGGCTGTCAAGCGTGCTTTCGTGGGAGTCGTCCACGGAGACTATGAGGGCGGATCAGCATCTGGTGGCGAAACCGTTGTCTACTCTGGCGACGAGTCATCCGCCGGAGAAACCGAGTCTTTGTACCAGCTGCAAGATGCCCAGATCGGGGGCTGTTCCGACGGCGAGAGCATCCCGGACTCTTTTGATCTACCCAGCCGGGTTGGAATTTTCATGGCCGGTACGCAAGCGACACTTCATTCTTCGACCGTGGCGCCCATCGTCGGCGGTTCAGTAGCGGTGGTGGCAGCCGGGGAAGGAGGCCCTGTGCGCCCGCCGGCTCAAGTTTTATCAGAGTTATTTGACGATTGGCTGCGCCATGGCGGAGGCTAACCCGGCGGATCGGACCTGCACAACGCAGAGATTGCAAGGGTGAAGGAACAGATCGCTAAAGCTAAGGCGGATCCGCAGCCGCAGACGTGAGGATGGCGGCGAACGGGCCGCTTTGGATGCGCGAGCTTATAGGCTCATCTTTGGATCGAGTGCATCGCATGAAGTCATGAAAAGGAAGTACAGATCCCGTTTGCCTTCGTTTTCGAGGAGAGAGCCCTTCAATACCCGAGGCGGGGACCAAGAATCCGCCACCGATAGTAAACCGCCGGAAGCACACAGGATGGCCGCTACCGTTCAGCCTCGTGTGATAGATCAACCTCGCCATCATACCGCGCGCGCCCAGACGGTGCGACGCCGCCGGTCACTACTCCAACCCGATGGATAACCTTGTCGCGGCTGCGGCACGATTGAGGCGATTCGATCGAGGCGATTCACCACAGGCGGTAGAAACTCGCCGGGTCAAGGAGCTCCTCAGGACGGCCCTGGCTCAGCAGGAAGCATATTCATACAGTCGGGATCGGATCCACTCCACCCCCCGCCCAAGCCGGAGTTATAGCCGGCGTGCAGATGAACCGGCCGTGTCAAGCAACGCGCAGCACGGTCCGCCTCGAGGCAACAACCCGGCTGGTGGCTTCGAAGACGCTCAAGTGGTGGTGGACCGGGCCAGGGCACGCAGGGAGGCCGAGTTAGCAGCGCAACATGAGGACCATCAGCTCGCGCCGGTTCGTCCGACCATCTTCGAACTGGGGGTCACGTCCGGATCCTTGGGGGTGCCTTGCCTCGTCCCCGCTTTACGCAATGTGCGCTTGCCCAAGGACTTCAAAGGACCACGCAAGGTGCCCAATTACACCGCTGATTTGGCTCCAGAAGCGTGGATAGAAAGCTATGAGATGGCCATGGAGATGCTGGATGTGGACGAAGCTGCGTGTGCGAAGTATTTCACCATGATGTTGGAAGGTACGGCCCGTACTTGGTTGAAAAATTTGCCACCCAACTCAGTTAGTTCATGGGCCCAGTTACGGACCCGGTTCATTCAGAATTTCAAAGATACCTATAAGCAGCCTATGTCTGTGGTGGATTTAGCGGCTTGTGTCCAGGCAGAGGGAGAATCTACAACACATTGGGTGCGCCGCGTTTCAGAGGTCTTACATTCATCGATCGGATCAACCTGATTCTCGCTATCTTAACCCTAGAAGCCAACCGCCGTTCGAACCGTTGAAGTTGAAGTTGGGTCGCATGAAGCGTTTTTGCAATGACATGGGCACGCTCATGGGCGTTTTGGTAAAGTACGCTGATTCTGATAGTACCAAGGATCCCGAGTCTGAAGGTGACGAAGTAGGGAAGGGAAAGCAAAATGGCAATTCCAGAGGCCAGCAGCATCATCCGGCAGGCAATGGGGGAAACAAGCGTAAGGCTAACGATAACATGGGTTTCGTGGCCAACACCAACGCACAGGACAAGGGTCAGCGGCGCAAAGGTAGGCAATCAAACCGGGGTGGTGCACAAGGTCACAATCCGGAGCGTTTGAATTACTTGTTGAATCAACCTTGTCCAAGCATGGGACGAAGGAGGAACCGCGAATCACCTCTGGAAGGATTGTTATATTATGCACGAGTTCAAAATTCAAATGCTTTCGGTATGATCAAGGGCCGGTGGCGGTTCAGGTCCGCCCGGTTACGGTGAAGGAAATTCCGGCCCTGGGTTCGGTGGTAATCCGGGCGGCAAGGCAATCAAAACAATCAAAACAATCAGAACAATCAGAACCAAGGGGGTTACAATCAACAACAGCAGCAGTCGGGTTACCAAAGTAATCCAAAACAGTTAAACAAAGGATGTATCATGTCTTTACCACTAGCTTGGACAGACGGGACCGCAAACTTCAGCAGCGGGCAGTCAGTGTTGTTGAACCGTCCGCACCGCATTACCTGCGCTGGTCAGAGCAACCTATTGTATGGAGCATAGAGGATCATCCTCCCCGAGTTTACAATCCGGGTCAGCTGGCCCTAGTAGTGGCACCTCAGGTGGGAGGCTACAAGTTCACCAAAGTGCTTATGGATGGAGGAAGCAGCATCAACATCCTGTATTACGAGACCTACCGACGTATGGGGTTGACGGATAGGCATCTCAGGCCGTCCAGCACGGTATTTCACGGCGTGGTGCCCGGCAAGTCGGCGTACCCGGTCGGTAAGATAGCTCTGGAGGTGGCTTTTGGAGATGAACATGACTCCAGATCGGAAACATTGACGTTTGAGGTGGTGAAAATCCAAAGCCCTTACCACGCCCTGTTTGGGCGGCCGGCTTATGCTAAGTTTATGGCACGGCCTTGTTATGTTTATTTGCAGCTGAAAATGCCGGGTCACAAAGGGACGATAACGGTTCACGGGAGCCGCCGGATCGCTTTGGAATGCGAGGAAGGTGACGCGGCTTATGCGGAGTCGGTTTGTGCCACCGAGGAGTTAAAGTATTATAAAGATAATGTTGATCCGGCCGATATGACCCCGTTGAAAAAGCCAACTACAGAGCACGATCCGGATTTGAAGTTTAAATCGCGGTGAGACTAAACTTGTTGATTTTGTGCCCGGCGATTCATCCAAGCAGTTCACCATCAGTGCTAACTTGGATCCTAAATAGGAAAGCGCGCTCATCGAGTTCATCCGTGAGAATCGGGACATTTTTGCATGGAAGCCTTCTGACATGCCAGGTGTACCGAGGGAACTCGCTGAGCACACTCTTAATGTTGATCCC
This sequence comes from Aegilops longissima, assembly GCA_021605205.1. Taxonomy (NCBI): domain Eukaryota; kingdom Viridiplantae; phylum Streptophyta; class Magnoliopsida; order Poales; family Poaceae; genus Aegilops; species Aegilops longissima. Next base: position 640,547,762 of record CM038676.1, on the reverse strand, counting down.
AAGTACAGACCGGTAAAGCAGTTTCTACGCCGGTTTAATGAGGAAAGGCGCAAGGCCATTGGAGAGGAGGTTGCCAGGCTCTTAGCGGCAGGATTTATCGTTGAAGTTTTCCATCCAGAGTGGCTTGCTAATCCGGTGTTGGTCCTTAAGAAGAACGGCACTTGGCGCATGTGCGTGGATTATACAGATCTTAACAAGGCTTGTCCAGCAGATCCTTTCGCCCTCCCCCGTATTGATCAGATTATTGATGCTACGGCGGGTTGTGAACGTTTGAGCTTTTTGGATGCATATTCCGGATATCATCAGATTAAGATGGCGGTTAAGGACCAGGAGAAGACGGCGTTTATCACCCCTTTTGGAGCCTTCTGCTATGTGTCTATGCCTTTTGGGCTCAAAAGCGCCCAAGCAACTTATCAACATTGCGTACAGAATTGCTTGCATAAACAGATCGGCCGTAATGTGCATGCTTATGTGGATGATATTGTGGTCAAGTCAAGGGAGAAGGAAACACTGATTGAGGATTTGAGAGAAACCTTTGACAACTTGCGGGTGTACAAGATAATGCTTAACCCGGCCAAGTGTGTTTTCGGTGTTCCGGCAGGCAAGTTATTGGGTTTCCTTGTGTCCAACAGGGGGATTGAAGCTAATCCGGAGAAGATTACAGATATCACCTCCCTGGAAAAGCCAAAGTGTATCAATGATGTCCAACGTTTGGCGGGCCGGATTGCTGCCCTAAGCCGGTTTATCAGCCGCCTAGGAGAGAAGGCCATTCCCTTGTACCAGATGCTGAAGAAGACGAATCAGTTCGTCTGGAGTTCAGCCGCTGATGAAGCTTTGGAGGACTTAAAGCGGCAGTTGGCCAACCCGCCTGTTCTTGCCTCTCCCATTGACAAGGAGCCGCTCCTGTTATATGTTGCTGCTAATGCCAGAGCAGTCAGCGTAGCCATTGTGGTGGAACGGAAGGAGGCAGGGAAGGAGTATCCGGTTCAACGGCCGGTCTATTACATCAGCGAGGTCCTTATTGAGTCTAAACAAAGGTATCCGCATTGGCAGAAGCTGGTATATGGAGTTTTTATGGCAAGCCGGAAGCTGAAGCAATATTTCCAAGGGCACCCGATCACAGTGGTCAGTTCAGCTCCTTTGGGCGATATCATACAGAATCGGGAAGCGACTGGCCGGATTGCTAAGTGGGCTATAGAACTTGGGCCGCACGGTTTAAGGTATGTGCCTCGGACGGCAGTAAAGTCTCAGGCACTTGTGGATTTCTTTATTGATTGGACGGAGTTGCAAGCACCTGAAGAAAAGCCGGATCATACCTATTGGACCATCCACTTTGATGGGTCCAGGCAATTGGAGGGCTCAGGGGCTGGAGTCGTATTAACTTCCCCACGATGTGACAAGTTCTATTACGTTCTTCGCTTAATGTTCCCCTGTACTAACAATGCAGCTGAGTATGAAGCTTTGCTCCATGGTCTACGGATGGCTAAGGAGATGAATCTAAGCCGGGTCAAGTGCTTTGGTGACTCGGACTTGGTGGCCCAGCAAGTATCAGGCACTTGGGATTCCAAAGATCCACTCATGGCTGCGTACCGTCGGGAGGTGGATATGGTTGCAGGACACTTTAAAGGATATCAGGTGGACCATGTGGATCGCCGGAAGAACGAGGCGGCGGATGCTCTAAGCCGGCTGGGTTCTCAACGTAAACCGGTCCCGCCCAATGTTTTCCTTGACGATCGCACAATCCATCGATTAAACTTCCCGATGAGGTCGATTTGGCTATTCCTGATCCGGAGGCTCACTTGGTGGCAGCCTTGCATGCCATTCCGGATTGGACGCTCCCTTATTTGGCATACATGAACCGGGGCGAGTTACCAGAAGATGAGACGCTGGCCCGACAGATAGTTCGGCGGTCTAAGTCTATGACCATACATAAGGGCGAGTTGCATCGTTGCAGCGTGTCCGGGGCGTTTCAGCGTTGTGTGTCCCCTGAGGAAGGCGGTGAGATATTGCGTGAGATCCATGAAGGGGATTGTGGTCATCATGCCGGTTCAAAATCCTTGGTGGCCAAAGCGTTCCGCCACGGTTTCTATTGGTTGACTGCCCATGCTGACGCGGAAGATCTGGTCAGACGATGTGATGGTTGCCAAAAGTTCTCCAGACGTGCTCATGTACCAGCCCAAGAATTGAGGATGATTCCAATTACTTGGCCGTTTGCGACTTGGGGGCTGGATATGGTTGGACCTTTCAAAAGGTCCAAGGACAAGAAGACCCACCCGCTGGTGGCGGTTGATAAATTTACCAAGTGGGTCGAGGCAGAGCCTGTTAGCAAGTGTGATGCGGCCACGGCGGTTCAGTTCATCAAAAAGGTGATTTTCCGGTTTGGATTTCCACACAGTATCATCACGGACAATGGCACCAATTTGTCCAAGGGAGCTATGAAGGAATTTTGTGAACGAGAGCACATCCGGCTTGATGTTTCTTCCGTGGCCCACCCGCAGTCCAATGGTCAAGAGGAAAGAGCTAATCAGGAGATCTTGAGAGGTATTAAACCCCGGCTTATGGTCCCTTTAGTGAGGACGCCGGGTTGTTGGGTCGAGGAGCTGCCGTCTGTGATATGGAGTATCAATACCACACCAAACAGATCCACTGGATACATGCCGTTCTTTATGGTCTATGGAGCGGAGGCGGTCCTTCCCTGTGATATACGTCATGACTCGCCCCGCGTGGCGGCTTATGTTGAGGCCGATAGTGAGGCAGCACGGCAGGACGATTTGGATCGACTGGATGAAGAGCGAGATATGGCGGCTGCTCGTTCGGCGATTTACCAGCAGGATCTTCGTCGGTATCACAGTCGGCGGGTTAGAACAAGAACCTTTCAGGAGGGAGACTTAGTGCTTCGGCTCATTCAAGACCAGACAGATATGCACAAGCTATCCCCACCTTGGGAAGGGCCCTTTGTGGTCAGTAAGAATCTGTACAACGGGTCATACTATCTGATTGATGTTCGAGAGCGAAAAGACTCACGACGCCGAAGAGGAGACCAACAGCCATGGAACATAGCTCATCTTCGCCTTATTATACTTGAGCCATCGGCTCCACTTATGTACATATTAAGACAATGTATATATTATGAATAAAAGCAATAAACCGGATCCTCGGCCAAAGCGGGGTATCCGTTCTGTATAAAGTCCGGTTTGGGTACATGGAGATGTTGTCGTGAAGCGGCCGCCGGTTTAACCCTTGGCCTTGATTTTCAGAAGTTTTTGTCACTTGGGGACATGGTCACGTCTGAACCAAACACGCCTCTTGGTCGGCTTAAGGCCATAGAGTCACTTGGGGGCTTGGTCGTGTCCGAACCAATGCAACACCTCTTGACGGGCGAAAGCCACCAGATCACTTGGGGACATGGTCACGTCTGAACCAGTCACGCCTCTTGGTCGGCCTATGGCCATAGAATCACTTGGGGGCTTGGTCGAACCCGAACCATTGCCATGCCACTTGATCGGCATCATGCCACGATTTCAGTTGGGGGCCTGGCTGACTTGAACCATCGCTACACCTTATGGGGAGCTTGGTCCTGTCCGACCATGGTAGCACCATCTGATCCGGCTCAGTAAAGCCTATTCTTGCAAACGGTTTTTCGTCATTGCCTTTGCTTCCATGTGGTTTTCATACCAATTATTTGATTTTTCGTTTGCTTTCTTAAACCGACAAACCTCTTTAAACCGGATTCAAGTTGTCGGAATTCGGTCCATTTTTAATCCGGCGATTTTGTTCCGGTTTGATTTTTTCTGTTAACATCCCATTATGGAGTAACAGGGGGCTTGTCATGCCCGACATGGTTTACATGGTAAACCGGCATTCTAAGCACAGGAGTTATTTTTTCTCCTTTACCGGTAATGGTTTGTAAACCTCCGCTTCAAGATTGGCTAAGCCAACTTCATACCCGACGCTGGCAGGTATTTTTGTATCATCAAATCTGGTCATATACATCCATATTTTTATATGAGCGACACAAGCCGATATGGCGGTTTAAGGAATTTGTGATTGCAGGCGAAATAAGCTTACGGTTCATCAATCCACAGTATCAGCACCACCATGCATAGGTTACAGACTGAGGTTGTAAAGGCATTGTTCAAAACAAAGTGCTGACTATCCTATTACAAAGCCTTTTAAGGCCCGGTGTTTCATGTGGTGTTATGCCTTGAAGTTTCGGAGGCGTCACCCGGCTTGACGGATTACGCTTCTTCGCCGGGTTGACGTGAGGTGGAGGGGGCGCCTGGCGTCGGTTCAACTTCTTCTTCTTCCTCACCCAAAGCCCGGAAGTCATTGGTAGACCGGTCAATCCGGTTAAGGCTCGAAGACAGCTTCTTCACTTATCAGCTCAGCGGATCAACATCAGGGCATAAGTGTGCTTACGGATTGGAGGAACAAGGCTCTGCACTTCAGGAATGACAAACTCCACCCGCTTGTTGTTTGCGTCATAAAAAGAGCGGTGAACCGCCAGGTTGGCTTCGGCTGCCAGTTGACTCGCCAATGGACGATTTCCTTTGTTATCCGCTTGTATGCCGTTATCAAAGGCTTCACCGTTCTCTTGAGCGCTGGGAAACCTTTGGCTATGTCACCGGATCAAGATCTGCTATCCACGCCTTGGCGCGAGTCGAGCGAGAGGGTGCCAGCCGAGCAGCGGATCGCTTCAACTCTTCAAGCTGCCCGGAACCATGGACAGCCGGTCCGGTGTCTCTCTGATCAGGGACGGCGCCGTGTTGTCGTATGATGTAGCACATATGACTCGCTGGGCGCCGGTATACAGCTGTTCAATCAGCATATAAGCGGCCTTGAGCTTCTTCCGCACATCCGAGCCCATATGCGCAATACGCTTGCCTGCACCGGTTTCAGACAACTCAGGGTAAACCGGCGGAAATATCAAAATTGAGGTAATCAGTGCAAATTTTCTTACCAAAGACGGCAGAGGTCATGGCATGCACTTGGTGCTTGAGTCCGGTAAGTTCTTCAGTCGCCGGTTTAAGGGCTGCTTCAGCTTCTTCCGCCCGTTTTTTCAAACCGGCCTTCTCGGTGTCCCAGTTGGCCCGTTCGGATTTATACCACTCCTTGATTTGTTCCATAGTGGCCAAGGCCATTTTCAATTAAATCCTTGGCCTTAGTGGTTTTCGCTTGTTGAGTTTCAGATTGGCTCGCAGGTCCTTGAGTTGCACGGTTTCTTTGGTATATTTCATTCGGTAACAAAGGGAGCATGTTAGTTGTTTCATTATAAATTCCCAAGCTCAATATAAATATTCACCTTGGCACTTGGGGGCTAATGGCTAGTTGATCTCAGTTTGCTATGAGGATACAGAAATTAAGTCCCGGTTTAACTATGCTAAGTTGAACCGACCCTTGGGGGCTACAATACTGCAGTTTAAAGTGTATGTTCTTTATGTAAAGTTAAGTCCCGGTTTAACTATGCTAAGTTGAACCGACCCTTGGGGGCTACTATACAGCCAAAGTACAGGAAAGACATAATTCATTACCTCATAGCGGTCCTTCATACGGTTTACCAGACCAGCTTCAAAGTCACGGCTGGTATAGAGCCGGTTCAGAAACCCGGAGTGAAGTTCTTGGACAGAGAAGTTGTCGTAAGCTGACAGATCAGTTTTTCCCTTATCTTTACTCATGGCGGCAGACTCGTCCTTGGCGCTGTGTTTTGCTAAAGCGACCGGTTGGCCAGGAGTGGTGAAGCCAGTGTCCGTCACAATAACATCATCATTGTTGACTGGGCTGGCCGGATTGGCGGTCTTCTTTGGGCTTGGTGCCTTCATACTCTGGCTCGGCGGTTCAGCAGTTACGACCCGCTCTGTGGCCAGATTCGGTGGAGCAGGATGCGAGGTTTCCACTTGGGCCTCCGGTTCAGTTTCTGGCGGATCAGCAATGTCGTCTCGGTACAACTCGCCAGAGCTATTTTGGTGACTTGAGGATTTTCATGGGTTTGCTCGGGGTCTTTTCCGGATCAACATCCGCAGAGGATCAAGGGTTTCGCTTTCTTACTCAAGCGAGCCTTGGTGCTGCAATATTCAGAATTGGATTAAGACAAATCGACCAAGGCAATTGTAAATCGAATTGACGGACAGCGATTACATACCTGCGGCAACTTTCAGCGGAGGCAGTTGCGTGGTTGATGAACCGCCAGAAGAGTTGGAAGAGGCCTGATAATTCGGGTCAGACGGATTGAGAGGACATCGGAAGAAACCTTTTAAGGGATAACGCTTTTCAGGAGAGCAAGTCACCTCTGGACGACGCTTCCGGGTTGGTGTGTCTGGTAAACCGGATGAGGTAATCCGCTGGCCACTGTGCCGGGTCGTACGGCGCTCTTCAGCCTGCTGTGTCTTCAAGGAAAGATTTGGATTCAAGTAAGCACAGGAATGATATTTTTTCACTTTCCGGACGGCGCGACGAATTCTTTTAACCGGCGCAAGATCGGATTCGGAAGAAAGAATGATTACCTCGACAGGGTCGGCATGACTGGCTTCAGCATCATCCAGGAGGTGAAATTGTCGAGAAAAGGAATACAAAGGGACAAATCATAAGCAAGAAGAAAGCGAAAGCGGAAAGCGGTTTACGGCGGCTCCCGTAAGAATATCAAGTTTTACCTCAGCCGACTCTTCGTCCTCCGGCGGATCGAGGATTGGCGGCTTTCTTCTTGCCTGCCTTCTTGGTGGCCTTGGACTTTACACGGCGCCCGAACCGCTTAGTACGTTTCGAATGAGCTGTCACCGAGAAGTAACAAGGGTTAATGCATATCAACAAAGTATTAAGGACCCAAAAAGCGGTGAGTAGAGCTTTACCGCCGGCGGTTTGTTGGCAACACAGAATGGAGCCAACCCGGTTAGGCTGCAGACGGAGATCGGTTCATCAAGCATCTTCTTTACAATCTCTGTGACCTCAAGTTCAGTTATGGGCAGCTCGTGACGTCTTTGAGGGTCTTTGAGGCTGCCGGTGTACTCGTGCATCAGTCCGGGCCGGCGGCTTAGTGGCAAGACGCCCCAAGAAACCCAACACCGCACAAGGTCCACGCCAGTTAAGCCATTGGCCATTAGAGCCCGGAGCTTGATTATTTGAGGCGCGAAGTTCTTCCGTTCTGCGGCGGTTAAGCGTAAAGGCAGCGGATGCTGGTTGCTGAGCCGGTGAGGACGATAACCCGGCAAGGGGTTCTCGTTGGCAGGAGCAGTGTTCCGGCAGTAGAACCAGGTTTGGTTCCAATCCTTTGGATGGCTGTGGTGTTTGGCGTGAGGAAAATCCACTTCCTTCCTCTTCTGGATTGAAACGCCGCCCAGCTCTGTGTTGGGACCATCAGAAAATTCTGTACGACGGTTCAAGTGGAAAAAATCCCGGAACAGCTCCACAGATGGTTCTTCTTGAAGATAGACTTCACAGAAGACTTGAAAGTTGCATATGTTTGACACGAGTTCGGGCCGATATCCTGCGGATGGAGTTCAAAACTTGCAAGGACGCCCGGAAAAATTTTGAACGGCGCGGCAGAATCCCGGTCTAAGTGCTGCATAAACACAATTACTTCTCCCTCTTGCGGCTCGGGAGGAAACTCGCCATCCGGAACACGCCAGTGGAGGACATTTTTTGGAGCCAAACCGCCAGTGGTGACATAGCCGTTGAGTTGCGTTTCAGTGATTTTGGACCGGACCCAATTGCAAGCTGAGAATTGAGGAGCCATTCCGGAAGACTAAGTTGCGAAAGAAAGGGAGAAACGGTTCACCATTAAACAGTTCAGGCATATTATACATTGTTAAACCGGTGATTCAGCAGCCGGCTTCCCATTCCGGTTTAACTGAGGACTAATGGAGTGACGGATTAGCTATCAAAAGTTAAACCGCCAAATAAGGCAGAGCTGAAAAATCTACTAAGTGTGGACAGAAACAGTTTTCACATGCGAATGGAAGTAATCGAGATCTACCGAAGTTCCAGTAAGAGAAACCTTTACGACCTATGCAAACCTCATAAAGAGCAGGAGGGTTCGGGTATTCTAAACCCGAGGATCTTAGCAAAAAGGAAGATACGTGAAGGGTTAAATGGACGGCGGGGCAGTCACCTGCACAGGATATACGGTACGGCTGAATCGTATGGCCATGGCGGAGCAGGTGTGAAGAAACCGATATGAACTGCGGGATGAACAGGATCTGAGATGGGATCTAGGGCTTGAAAAAGGACCTTACGATGAGCAAAGCCGTGGAGGAGCGCGAAAAACTCGATACGATCAGGTTGATGCAGCGACCCGGCGTTGACGCGTCGTTGAAGGTCGGAGGCGACGGCGGAGCTTCGGGCTGGGCGTCGCGAGGTAGGAGAAGAGCGGAAGAAGAAGAAGAGAAAGGGTGACCGGTCTATTTATAAGGAACCGGAGCAATCAACGGCGCGAGAATCGAGGAGTCAAAAGCGGCGGACGGTGCAGCGGCCGCCTCGATTTCCGGATAGCATTAAATGAAGGAATCTTCTGTTTGGATTTCTTTATTAAAGATGACGTCAAAGGCATACGACACGCGGATCGGAAGATGACATCACGGCGGTTCAAGCAGATGGCGGTTTACAAAATATAAAAGGAGATCAAGAGTTTCTGAAGGTGTTGAAGATTAACATGAACCGTTCAAGTCAATCTGGGCCTAATGTTGGGGATACAACTATCGAGTGTGAACCGCCTCGAGGGGCCGGTTTACCCTAAATCCATGATCCAGGCCCACGGAGGAGGCCCGGAGCCCAGAGGCTAATTAAGGTCCATTTATGTGAACCGCCTTCTGTTGTAACTTGTCTGTAAGACAAGAGAGAAGAGACCGAGCGGACACTTGTATGGGCCGGATCGGGACTCAGAGACCGGCAAGCGCCAACCCGTGTATATAAGGGGACGACCAGCGGCGGATTAGGGACAGACAATTCGAGGCTTAGGCGAAGCTATTGCTCCCAAGTCGCCGAAACTACATCAATCCCATCACAACTAGACGTAGGCCTTTCCTTCATCGAAGGGGCTGAACTAGTATAACTCCCGTGTCTTTGTGTCCGCTTTAACCCCTCTAAGTTAACCCGTACGATGGCCCTGCGACTAAGTCCTTTCACGAGGACATCTGCCGTGACAACCCCACGACAACCGTCGAGGATGATAGTGGTGATGATGATAGCGACTTAGAGTAGTTTTTTTTTGTTAATGCAATCTATGTTTATCGTTTGTCGTTTTTATTTTATGCAATCTATGTTTCGGATGTAAAATACCTTTGTATCGTTTAATCTATGCAATCTATCTATTTTTTTAAAAATTTCAACTTTCAAAAATGCATACATTTCTAATCGCGCGCGCTGCATTTTTAGCCTTGCTCTTTGAGCGATGCAGTGTGCTGCATTGCATTTCAGCATGACTCTTTGGAGCTACAGTGATGATAGTGGGCGCCAAGAAACCAGCTGCAGCGCGCGCTAACAGGCTTTTTGCGCGCGGCGCTTTAGCGCGGCTATTGGAGATGCTCTTACGATAAGCAAACAAGAGTGGATTAGCTCGCACAACCAAGTTCCTTGGGAGGCAAGCAGCTGGCCGCCTCCCTTTGTTGAACCGAAGAAAAGGCAGTTGAAAAGTTTCATGGGAAGGAGCACGTCGCTCGTTGCCTTCCCTCCAAAGCAATGGAAAAAAGCTCCGTGGGAGACACGCAACCGCATATGCTCCAAAGTCCAGACCGCGTCACTCACTCAACTCACCTTATTGAACTATAAAGATCGTCCACTCAACCAGCAGCTTATGAGACCGCGGTCCATGGCGAAGACCAAGGGATCACCACGTCGCTCTCGCTGCAACCGCAACCGCCGGCGCAACAAGAGAGCGCGGCGGCCGTCGAGGGAAGCAGAGCCGGCGCCGTCGGGTCCAACGGGCGTGCACCACATCCCCGACCACCTCCTCGAGCTCGTGCTCCTGCGCGTGGCCACGCCCCTCGCCCTCCTCCGCGCCGCGTCCACGTGCAAGCGCTGGCGCCGCCTCATCCTCACGGACGGCGCCGCGTTCCCGGACCACCGGTTCCGCCGCTCCCTCCGCGCGGCCCGCGTCGCCGGCCACTACCACGTCGACGGGAACAACCACGTCTTCGTGCCGGACCCCCTGGCGGCCGACGGCCTCGACAGGCGCCACTTCTCCCTCGACTTCCTCCCGGCCGTCCCCCACGGCTCCCTGCCCTGGGAGCTCGCCGACAGCCGCGGCGGCCTCCTCCTCTTCTACAGGAGGGACGCTGTCTACTATCGGATGGGTCGAGTGTGGGAAGGGGACCCCGAGTACCTCCACTTCCCTGACATGGTCGTCTGCGACCCGCTGAACCGGAGGTGCCAGGGGATCCTCTACTGGGAGGAGATGTGGCCCTACCAGTGCCTTGGTCTCTTCCTTCTCGACGGCGCCGCTGCCGCCGACGAGCCTGCTGCAGGTGGTAGTAGCTCCATCGGCATGTCCAACTTTCGGGTGGTCGCCGTGACCTACGAAAGCGATGTTTTCGAGGATGACCGTGGCGCCCCCCGCGCCTGCGTGTTCTCCTCCGGCTCCGACGGGGGCTGGAGTCTGGTGGAGAGCGCGTCCGGCGGAGACGTCCCCGTCCCGGAGTACCGTTCGATCAGCTTCGCAGGGCGCGCGCGTTCGTCCTTCTTCTGGCGGATGGAGCACGAGGGCGCCGTGCTGGCTCTCGACGATGACACCCTCCAGTTCTCGCTCGTCACGTTCCCGTGTACGGTCGTGGGGACGCCGGAGGAATCTTCATCCTTCCGGGTCATCGGCGGCGACGACGGCGCGGCGCGCCTTGTACGCGTGATGGCCAACAATGACCTCACGGTGTTTCGGCAGCTCCACAGCAGCGGCGAGTGGGTGGTGGAGAAGCTCGTGAGGCTGCCGGAGGCGACCTGCGGGATGCCGGGGCGCGAGGAGACGTATTTCCAGCGACCAGCGAAGATTGTCGCGACGACTACGAGGCACGTCCTCGTGACGCCGCGGGAGGAGACCTGGATTTTCTCCGTCGACCTCGAGACGCTGGAGGTGGACCGGGCGCATGAGAGGAACCGGTACGCTGGTGCGGCGTACCCATTCGAGCTGCCATGGCCACCGGCCTTGCGAGCTTACGATCGCCGGCATCGTAGCAGGATGGATTTAACGGTTTAATTGCCAGCGCCAAATAAATCGGAAATCCCACAGACCGGCCATACAACATGGAGAGAGAGACACAGAGAGAGAGAGAGAGAGAGAGAGAGACGATTATGACCAAAGTGACTAGAAGAAAGTGCCTTTAGTTTCTTCTTTAGACCTAACACATCGCTTACATACTCCATATACAATCAGTCAGCACAATTTTCTGTACTGATATAATCAGGATAAATTGTATGCATTGCCATCATATTAAAATCCCCTTATGGGAAGAAGGAAACAGGAACAATCAAAATGAGTAGTGGTAAATTGATAATCGGTGTGAAATAATAGTTGCCTCGTGTTCTTTCGTCTCCTCAAAGCAGCTATTACTTATGAAAGTAAATTCATGTTTGCGGAAAAACAGAGAAACTTAAACTCAGTACAACATCCTAGGACCACATAGGCCATTTGATAAAGCAGGCAATTTTCGGACAGGGAGTATGTGAGCTAGACCTCACATGGTCTCGGATGAACAGTGAAATGCAAAAATAGTAAAATAATTCAAAAAAATTTGAGTTTGTTTGGCAAGAAACATCGATGTTTTTCCTACATGCGTGCGAGTTTCATGAAGGAATCACATTTGTGGAGGTGTGAAAAAAATCAATGCTCCAAAAAGGGTGTTTCTGGAAGCATTTTGGAACATCAATTTTCTCTCTCATAATATTTTATTTTTTTAATGGTACGAAACATATTATAAGAATGACGTGAACATTTTTTTTAAATATTTACAAGCTTTTTTCTAAGATGTCACACGCATATTCTTCAAACGAGGGAACATTTTTTTTAAATGTCAAAAACAGTTTTAAATGCTACAAATATTTTTTACAAATTAGGTGTTTTTAACACTTTATACGTTTTTAAAAAATTGATGAACATATTTTGGAACTGTGAACCATTTTTAGAAATGAGAAAAACGTTTTTAATTATGCAATTTTAACATTCTATTTTTGAAAAATTCTTCAATAAATATTTGAAATAGTTGCAGTGTTTAAATGTTATGAACATTATTTTAATACTATCAATATTTATAAAAGTTACGCAAACATTTGTATCTTAACTGTGGAGAATTGCTACATATTTTATGATTTTTTGTCACATAGTTGTAATGTATTAAATCATTTAAATTATATTTGTGTCATACTACAATTTAATTGTATCCATAATAAAATTGTTGCTTGCTTTTTTGCATACTTGCATAAACTGAACAGTTGTATGCATTTATGGTAGGGATCTTTATAGTATATGGCCTAACAAATATCGTAATAGCATCTTTTTGTGTATGATTAGGTATGCAGATTTATAGAAACTTCCACATAATTGACATGATTATTTAACTGTTTTTCATGGTCAATTGTGTTTGCAAGTTTCAACAATCACAGTTATGTGTCTGACATGATTATTGGCCTGTTTTCCATGTTTAAATAATAATTTAACAATGTGTGCATGCATTGGGTTCAATATTTAAGTATCATCGCTAATAGTAATCACGTGCAGTGCGATGACTGACTTGATTCCAGAATGAAAATAACAATTAACTTCAAGAACTCACATATAAAATTTGACACTCCAAGAACTCACATATAAAAATTATGTGTGTGAAACAAAAAGCCTTCGTGTAGCAGATGTTGAGCTTGACCGAAGTGTGTGTCTGTGCATGGCCATCTCACTGTCAGTGCAACTTGGCTCAGTTTGTCAAACAGTGGAGGTTGTAGAGATCAAGTGCGGTAGAGCAGAGCAGGCAGTTCATGATGCGCTTGGGTCTGCTCGTTGACGGTGGCGAATTTGCCAAGGAGTTCACCGCCGTGGTCAACGAATACCTGCTAGATCCAAGGAGTTCACCACCGTCCTCACATGGTCTGTGGCCGTGGGTGGGTATACCTGCTAGATCTTGCTGCCGTGGTGGACGGAGCAGAGGAATGCGGCAAGGTGCCCCCGTTAAGATAAGCTTCCATCTGCACAGCAAATCTGTTCGATTAGATTCCTATCATCTCAACACAACACAATAGCGGAGCGCAAAACAAACACCTTGGCAGATTGCAACAAACCTGTTCTTGAGGGATAAATATATGTGTGTATATACCTGTTACTTTTCCGTTCCTTTATGCTCTTGCAAGAAACATCGGGGAAGAAGAAACATAATCAAGTCCTGATGTATTCCGTCGCCGTCGCCTGTTGCCCACTGGCGGAGCTAGGCAACAAGTCATTGGGGGGGCTAAACATAAAATAGGGATGTTTTGGGGGGGCAAAAGCCTATGCTTTTCCTAATGTGACCTCCTAAAAAATTCTTCACGTAATTTAATATAGGTTGGGGGGCATGGCCCCTGCAACAATCAACATAGCTCCACTACTGTTGTCGCCAAGCGTCCAAAGTCATAAGTCGCACACGCACCCCGCACGCGAACGGATGGCTACTTGTTATATATAGAGAGATGGCGGCATGATAAAGAGAACAAGTTCTAGAGGGGTGCAACCACTTGGTCCATGGTCAAAGGGATGGCCGTGCGCGGATTGGTGAGGTGACGCATGGAAGGCCCTCCCTGGCTGGCTAATGGGCATCCTTACGCGTGATTTTAATTCATTTACAAGAAAGGGAATTAAGTGGCATGAGTTTTTCATGGGTTCGTCATTTAGTGACGGTTCCTTTTCCAAGATACTTGCGACAAACCAAAGCAATTTTGTCATATGCAATAGTAGTCGGTGGCACTTCTTGCACAAGTGAACTGATAATAACATCACTCTGCCTCCAGATAAATCTACAATGGCGTTAAGATTTATCATCATTATTCCAGAAGCAAACCAGAGTGATCGCTCACGTTATAGATGTGTTTGTGCCTCGTCATAGAAATGGTAATCTTATCTTAGCCACAAGTTCCTTTCAACCATTTTCTTAAGCCTCCTCGAGAAGTAAAATTCAGTACCTTGATAGGCAACCTTAGTAAGCACACGAGTTTCTTTTTCCTATACATACAATCAGCCAAAGAGGAGTTTGTTATGACTTGTTGGATCGTTTTTTTCTTATACAATCAGCCAAAGAGAGAGGTTACAAGCAAATGGATCATAGGCAGGCAGATGACAACAAATGAATTCTCAAAAATGATGATGTGAGATCAACAAGACAATGTCTTTATATTAGATCATGAAAACGGAAACACTCGGTTTTTTTATTGCATCTTCCAAAGACACAACACAATGGCATGGCAGACAACAATTCCGTTCAACCTATGCATACATTCATTGGTTGTTGACAATAATTCCGATTCTTAGGAACGAACCAACAAACAACCTTTTTTTTTGCGGGTGAAAACCAACAAACAACCTATACATACATTCGTTGGTTTTGCAAATATATTTTATACGAAACTTTTATACTTCTTAGAAACTTATGTTTATCATAGTGTAATGTTAACGAGTATAATTTTTTTTTAACTTAACTGTCGAGAATTGCTACATATTTTACAATGTTTTTTGTCACATAGTTGTAATGTATTACATCATTGAAATTATACTTGTGTCGTACTACAATGAAATTGTATCGATAATAAAATTGTTGCTTGCTTTTTTATACTTGCATAAACCAAATAGTTGTACGCATTTATGGTAGAGATCTTTATAGTATATTGCATAACAAATATCGTAATAGCATTTTTTTTTGTATGATTAGGAAAGCAGATTTATAGAAGCTTCCACATAATTGACATGATTCTTTATCTGTTTTTCGTGGTAACTGTGTTTGCAAGTTTCAACAATCACAGTTATGTGTCTGACATGATTATTTACCTGTTTTACATGTTTGAATAATAATTTAACAATGTGTGCATGCATTGGGTTCAATATTTAAGTATCATCGCCAATAGTAATCACCTGCAGTGTGATGACTAACTTTAATCTAGAATGAAAATGAAAATTAACTTCAAGAACTCACATATAAAACTTGTGTGTGAGAGAAAAAAGCCTTCGTGTAGCCGATGCTGAGCTTAACCGAAGTGTGTGTGTGTGCATGGCCATGTCGCTGATCAAACAGTGAAGGTTGTAGAGATCAAGTGCGGTAGAGCAGAGAAAGCGGTTCATGATGCACGCGAGAAAACACAACAGAGAAAACAGTTCTGGGTTTGGACGCACGGTTCAAGAGAGAAGAGATAAAATGTTTTGAAAAAAATAAATTTAGGAAGAAAAAATACAGACAAAAATCACCCATGCTTCTAGTATGTGGGAAGAAATCACACCATAACTCCTAGATTGCGACAAGTGTCGTACATGCAATGCACCATGCGTCACCACCTAGAGGAAATGTCAGTAACCTTGCAAATGGTACCCCTTAAATAGTGATTTTACACTCATTTAGGCTATAAGAGATTACCTTTAAAAGAACATATTGGGCTATTGGAGACTGGTTTTGGAGTCCAGATCAAGCATGTATTCAGCCATGAACATTTGTATGCCCAATCAAACAAACATCTGCACACCATTCTAGCTGGTGCAGTGAGCCGAATTATGAAGCCGTCACGTCAGGCCTGGTGTTCTATGCCGACATGGGTATATCTCGCCTGCAGTGAGATGAACTACTGTCTCGCCTCTGACATAAGGCTAACGGGCCGGCCCAATGTTGCAGCTTCACTTAGTGGGTTTGGAAGCTTCTATGGACCTGTTTGCACCAGGTCTAAAAGCAATCGTGTGGCTTTTTATTTCTTTATTTTTATATGTTTTTATCGCTTTTCATAGATTTTTTTTCCTTTTTTCAAATACAGGTCAACTGGTTTTTAATACACATTGTGCATTTTCACATACACGCGGAACAATTTTTTGATACATGTTGAACATTTTTTCAATATGCGACGAACCTTTTATCCAAATACATATTTCAACATTTTTTAGACAAGAAATTGTGTTTTCAAATATACGTTGAACTTTTTTATAGAATAAATTATTTTTAATATAC
Source organism: Aegilops longissima (assembly GCA_021605205.1). Taxonomy (NCBI): domain Eukaryota; kingdom Viridiplantae; phylum Streptophyta; class Magnoliopsida; order Poales; family Poaceae; genus Aegilops; species Aegilops longissima. Next base: position 640,531,629 of record CM038676.1, on the reverse strand, counting down.
GTTGATTTTTTGAATGGAATGAAACATTTTTAAATGATGTGAACATTTTTTACACTTTATAAATATTTCTTAAAGAAACATATTTTTCAAATGCATGAAAATTTCATTGAAATGTTACAAACCGTTCTTTTAATGGTACAAAACATTTTTTAACCTGACAAACATATTTTAGAATGCGTGAATAGTTTTGAATGGTGCAAAATCTTTACTAAACTATGCATTTTTTACATTGTTTAACATTTTTGAAATGTTACAAACTTCTTTCATAACACGTGAATTCTTTTTAAAATTGCACAAACATTACTTCAATACTATCAACATTTTTAGAAAGTAGTGCGAACATTATTTTTACACTGCATGATTATTTTAAATTATATCTATACAAATAAAACTAAAAAACAAAATAAACAAATGAAAAGCAATGAACAAACAAAGTGATGTTCCTATTTGTGTTTATCCAAATGATTTAACATGGCTGCAATAGTAGGATGTTTTGGATGTTACAATATAGACTGTGTATACCACAACGCGATGCGGATGTCAAGCAAGCCGCTAAAACTTGATGTGAATGAAACCGATTTTGATCGATGAGGTATGACGGCAGCCCAACTCAGGTCAAATGCAGCCATGTAACTCGGTGTATGCGTGTAGTGATCTAAACTCTCTTATATTAGTTTACACGGAAAGTACGATAATTCCAGTTGATATGGGTCGATTCAGTGGTGGTGCCAGAACTGCAGTCTTGTGTAGTCATTTTCAAATTGTGTAGTCAAGTATATAAATTTGAACAAAAAAATTTAACATTTTTGCAAGTATATGCTAGTTTCATCAAAAAGCTGGGTAGTCAATTGACTACCCAGCTGATGAGTGGCTTCGCCACTGGGTCGATTCTTGCACGGATGGCTCTGACGGTGGAGGAAGACCTAGGCCAAGAGCAATGCTATTGCTGACTGACGAGCAGTCAAGCACGCGTACTGGATTTCCTAGCCTCATATTTTCGTTGGCTGAAGCCATGCTAAATCATTTGGATGCTCCCCGCAGCAAGATGCAGTACACTTGCAACAAGATTCCCTGCAACAGCGGTGCGCTGACCCAGAAAAAGAGGCGGACGATGGTGCTTAATGAAAAGGAAAAGAACAACGGTGGTGTCTGGCATGGCAATGGCATGATTATTTGTGAATAAACACCATCCATGCACCAACTGCTACACATACAGAACTCTTGTCTTGTTCTTGGTCTTTGCTTAAACAATCCTAGCTATGGGTAGGAGATGATCAGCTTAGCTGAAAGGTCTCAATGTGACACTGGTCCAAACAGCATCTCCGCATAATTGCCATCTCCCTTGACTTTGCACACCAAAGTTCAGCATGCCAGGTACTCATGTACTAGTACAAAACATGCACTTTTAGATGCGTCTTGCTAACCAATCGCTTCATCCACCATCAGTATCGTACTTCTCTCTTACTGTATATGGTGGGAGGGAATACACGTTCTGGGCATATGAATGCCACAGTAGCTACTACCTTTGTACCGAAATACTTGTAGTAACAAGTATTACGGTACAAAGGAAGTAGATAACATGAGTAACTCTATCTGTACTAATTTGTCAAATGAAATACAGCACTTAGGTTCTGACAATGATGCTACTATTTCGGTAAGTGACATATATCCATATATTACCGAAAATTCATCTCTGCACCCGAGCTCATCTGCACCCGCTCTGACGAAAAAAATCAAAACAAATATTTGAAAAACTAAAAAAAAATTCCAATTTTTTTGTGTGGTAGACAATTTGTTGCGTGAGACCTTCTCCAAATTTCAAGTCATTTGGATATATGAGCAGCTCTCAGCAAAAAAGACAAATTGGGGGTCTATAAAATTGTTTACTGTTCATGTACTGTTTTGACCCGATTTGTCTTTTTTGCTGAGAGCTGCTCAGATGTCCAAATGACTTGAAATTTGGAGCGGGTCTCGCGCATCCACTTTTCTACCACAAAAAAAATTGGAATTTTTTGAATTTGTTTTGAATTTTTTACGAATTTTTTCTAACCGGGTGCAGATGAGCCTGGGCACCGAAACGCCCTACTCGTAATATATGAGTAGCTACAATTTTCTTGAAGAAAAAGCATAAATCCTTGACGTACAGATAACCCAGTCCAAGATCCGCAAGAACAAGTCTAAGATTACACCAAATGAAATCACAATTCACAGAGAACGATAATTCCTCTGACCATAAAGGGGATTCTTGGACCCTGTCTGCATGGCCTGAACACTCGCTACTCAAATCACTTTCAGCATCTATCGACATGAAGTGAGCATTCATATTACAAATACAGGGATCGACGGAGACAAAGCGAGTCCTTCAGATTATATAAAGAGGAAGGCTACACTTTCCAAAAAAAAGAAGTCAAGAAAAAGATTACTGAAGCCTGCCTTTCTATACCCTGTCTCTCAGTGGAGTGTGATCGTCCCACCCATTATACGTGGCAACTAGCATTTGAAAGCTCTTGAAACCTTTGTTAAGCAATTATATGTGCGGCTTTGCGACCCTGCCTATCTCTCAGTGGGGTGAGATCTTCCCACACATTATCTAGCTCTTGAAACAGTTGTTAATCAACTATATGTGCGGCTTTGCAACCTGGCCATGATGGTGGCTTAGCCCGGTAAACCAGCAACGGTTGAAAACTTTGGCATTTCTACTTAGCTTTAGCTTTTGACAGTGACCAGTAACCAGAACATGCCTGATTTGGACATGTTGTACAGTGGAATGTATACGGCTCTTGTACTGCACTTCTGCTTTTTTTTTGATGGAAATGGAGGCATGCCCCCGGCCTTTGCATCATGACGATGCATGCAGCCATCTTATTAAAAAGTCTCGGAGTTTCATAGAAACAAAAAAAGTATTACAGCTTGCATGCGGAGCAAAAAATAAAAGGAAAAGTAATGCTCAAAATCCCAATCGGTAAGACAATGTCAAGGGCAAGCTCCCTAGATTCCGATCATGTTATGCAACCGTCATCCGAACCGGTTGAATATAGTCCGCGCTACCATCTCCCACTGGTTGCACCCAGTAACCAAAGGCTCCCTGGAGTCCATAGGAGTGAGTAAGGATCACGTACAGATCCATGCGGACGCTCTGAAGATGACCTGCAAGAAAGTTAAAATATGTTGTCTGTTAAAAATCATATCATTCCTGCAATTCCATATAGCCCACATGAGCGCACATATTCCAACCCAAATACGAGCCACAGTAATCTTATCAACCCCAGCTAACCACGTTCCAAACAACGATTCAATGTCAACTGAAGGACTAATGTTAAAGGCTATATGGATCGTTCTTCAAAGCAGTTTGGCGAGTGGGCACTCTATGAATAAGTGTTGTATTGTTTCAGCATGATCACAAAAACAACAACGCGAACTATCTACCCACCGCCTCTTAAGTAAGTTATCTTTGAAGATGATCACTTGCTTGTGGACAAACCATATAAAGATCTTAATACGCAAGGGAACCTTCACCTTAAACTGCACTTCTGCTAGCTGATGCTTTTCAAGTAAGACTGTGGGAGTCTCCGTTTGAACATGGGAAAGATTCCAGCTTTTTCGCCCACTTTTTTTGTGTAGCCGGTGCTAATTTGACAGGGCAAGGTAGCAAATGGGATGTTGTTTTCATCATATATATGCGGGAGCTGTTCAGAGATTCTTGGTTCAGACAAGGAAGAGGAGTTTGGAAAATCTGTCTTGGAGTATTAGTCTGAATGAATCATGTGGTCGAACTAGAAGGGTTAGGACTCTTTCCTCCTCTACATGGTGTGAATTCAAAGATGCTACTAATAAGGGTTTTATATTCTGAATGAACCATGTACTCTTGGACCGATAAACTAATCAGCGGCTCGCCATTTCAAGGCAGAGACAATATGGTCACTGGTCCAAGTTTAACCATGCCAGAGCGCAGTCCAACGGCTGAACCTTGACTTAGGATGAGGTTAATTAACTAAGCTAGTAGTCAAACTATTTAACCGGATTTAGTCAACCTAGCTTAGCCTCCTTGAGTCATGATTGCATCATGCCTTGCAAGCATCAACCATCTACTTTAGTTTTGAACTAGCTTAGCCCACGCGGCGGCACGCCGCGCCTAATGCTTATCGATACTCGATGTGTCCATTTACAACAAATGTTACTGATTTAAGATAAGAGAACCCTATATGTAGAAAGATAATACACATTGCGACCTCTCCAATAAGACTCATTTATTCTCGCCATGCCGTTCTATAAAACAATGAGCATGCTACAACCATAACTTCCTTTCGTTAGTTTCAGTGTATAAAGGCACCATTAGCCGAGGGAATGTCATATTAGTAGTTAACATGATAGAGTTCATACATGGGGCAAATAATGTGCATGAACCTATGCCTGAATCAGTCATTTATGACCATATAAACTTCAACAATACATCGGGATAATGTTTGTGTATAAACCTGGAAATACCAATGTTTATGTATAGGAAGAAATACCAATAGGTACGACCATCTGTTGTAGTTTTTTTTTGTCTGACTAGTGACTAACTTGCATTCATGACATAGCAATTGAAAAACATTTTCTCAGCCAGAAGCCAGGCAAAAGTAGACACATTTCACCGATCTTTTAGACTGGTCATTGTCTCATAACATTCAAAGGAAAAACAAATATACAACACAGAGAAACATAGCTAGTGAGATGGGAACACATCACACAAAGAAGAAAAGGTACAGTGATTGTAGTATAAACCAGGAAGAACGCGCATACAAATTTTGATTCATAAAGTAAGTTTTTCCTCTCAGAAATATAAACTGGGAGAGAAAAGTAAGCTTTCAAAATCAAACACTGGGAGAAAAACGTAAGATGTCCATGTAAAGTTGGTGTGCTGCAGAAAAGAATGAAAACTGAAACCGACAACTCACAACAACACCTTGCATTGTCCAGTTGACATGGTAAGCATTTTAACAGCTAGAACATGACAGTACAAACTTTACAGTTTTCATATAATAAAATCTGGACCAACCTAAATCTAAAATAAACAGCGGGTCAAGGAGGGCCGGCCATTAAAATGCATCTTGTTGTTCACCTTCAGTAAGCAACATGAGAAAATAGGTTGTTAATACCTGACATTGCTTGCGTTTTTTCACCCTTAAGGATCTTATTATGTAATTTAATAGTGTGTCTTTCAAATTCATCACAACTTGACGCCTGCATACAGCAAATATGAGAATAGGGTAAAACCATATTTTTAGTATTGATGCCTACATACAACAAATATGAGAATGGGGGTAAACCCATACTGTTTAGTAAGTATAGAGAACTGGTGAAAATTGAGTTACAATATAAATCTTGTAAATAAAAAGTTTTGACTGGAATTGGTTCAGTTATTAATTGTAGTCAAGTGACACATATTTTGTTACAGCATGACAGGCAACAACTAACCAGTGTTATCCTTACAATACTTCCGGAAATTATGTAAATTGTGGGCACATAAACCCACAACTTAATCAATATCCAATTAAATGTAATACAATGTAAGATAAAAAGATTCATGTCTAGGTGCGGCCATCATTGCCGCTTCCACTTGAATCACGGAGAAACAGCACACAGGTTCAGGATGAGTTAACAATGCATCAGTTCAGCTTCAGAAGCTTGTTCTGTTGCCTGGTACTATAATGGCCAGAGCCAATGCGTTTCTTTCCGAGAGCCATTACGCTGAGCTCTAGAGATTTTTTTAAAAAATTCTTCATGTTTGTGTGTCATGGCATACTTAGAAGGATATACAGTAGTACAAAGTATAAGCACATGTAATTTGTAGTTAATATAAGAACCTTTGAGCTCGTATAAGTAAATAAATACTCCTACAAAGATGTACAACCTGCCTGTGCTGCTTTCGGCAAGAGAGGCTTCTACGATTCTACGTTGGCAGCGAGGGGGGGCGAAATCGTCGTCCACAGCGCATACAACTACAGAGCATGGACGCCGGCAACGCAGCAAGCACACGGACGCACACCTGACTTACACACAATTACACGAACTCACGAAGCCAGTAACCCGCACACTGCACACACACACGCGCGCGCCGCACAGCAGGAGCGCACAAGCAGCACACGCAAACAACACAGCACGGACGGCAGGCCGCACGGCGTAGAGAGTGAGGAAGAGACAACCGTTGTGTACTCGCCATCCCACGGTAGGCCGAGGCGCGGCCGGCCGCCGCATTGCGCATAGAGGCACATCAGCGGGCTGTCCCGCAGCGCTAGGTGCCGCTGCCGCTGAGCATACGCCCACACTTGCGTCTCGGCGCACGGGCCCAAGTCCAGCGGCTGCATCAACTACCGCATGCCCTACCGGAGATACCGCGTATACCTCATCGAGGTCCAGCACGCCCTCCCGGATATAGTAGCTCCCCGGCAGAGTTCACAGCGTCAAGTCTAGGTCGAGGTCGGCGGCTACAACGACGTCGCAGCCGTAGTACCGGTTGTACTGCACGTTCCCGTCGCGGTTGTCGACGATGAACTCGTAGTCCCGAGCAAAGCGCACACCTCGTTGATGCGGGAGAGCGCCATCCTGTGGTTGGCACGACCGAAGGGTGAAGGAGCAGGGGCGCCTCCTCACAACGGCTTAGGCGAGGTAGCACCTCTACACGGCGACGACACGGGGCAAAGACCTCCCGTGGTGATGGAAGAAAAGGCGCCGACGGCCTGGGTGAATGTGAGATCGAGATGACGACGACGTGACACCGGATGGTGGGGCGCCGGCAGATTGGAAGGTCGTGAGCTCGAGGTCTCCGCGGCCGCCGCGGGCAGGCCGACAGAGAGGAGCAAGGGCGGCCGAGAGTCAGCGTAGGGGAAAAGAGGCACTCGAAGTTGTCGCCGGCCTCGATCGGCTTGGCCTTCCGTCAAGAACTGAGCTCTGTATTTGTAGAAGCCCAACAACGTAAAAAACAACGATAAACGGCAGACAAACCGACTAAGCGACGTCACGAACGATCGCGGCGCTCCAACTACGAACGCAAACATGACACGGTAGCAAAGTCTAGAAGCAGCAGAAAAAGTGGTTGCATGGGCCATCAATGTTGCCAACACCGGGCATGCGTAGACGAGAGACCTGCACGAGCTGTACGCCATGTCGGAGAAGTCGGAAGGGCCAGCAGAGAAGAACTCGACGACGATTGCGGCATCCATTGATGTCTACTACGCAACCTTCTTTTTGTAGACGTTGTTGGGCCTGCAAGTGCACAGGTTTGTAGGACAGTAGCAAATTTTCCTCAAGTGGATGACCTAAGGTTTATCAATCCGTGGGAGGCGTAGGATGAAGATGGTCTCTCTCAAACAACCCTGCAACCAAATAACAAAGAGTCTCTTGTGTCCCCAACACACCCAATACAATGGTAAATTGTATAGGTGCACTAGTTCGGCGAAGAGATGGTGATACAAGTGCAATATGGATAGTAGATATAGGTTTTTGAAATCTGAAATAATAAAAACAGCAAGGTAACAAGTGATAAACGTGAGCGTAAACGGTATTGCAATGATAGGAAACAAGGCCTAGGGTTCATACTTTCACTAGTGCAAGTTCTGTCAACAGTAATAACATAGATAGATCATATAACAATCCCTCAACATGCAACAAAGAGTCACTCCAAAGCCACTAATAGCGGAGAATAAACGAAGAGATTATGGTAGGGTATGAAACCACCTCAAAGTTATTTTTTCCAATCAATCCGTTGGGCTATTCCTATAAGTGTCACAAACAGCCCTAGAGTTCGTACTAGAATAACACCTTAAGATACAAATCAACCAAAACCCTAATGTCACCTAGATACTCCATTGTCACCTCAAGTATCCGTGGGCATGATTATACGATATGCATCACACAATGTCAGATTTATCCAACCAACATAAAAGTACTTCAAAGAGTGCCCCAAAGTTTCTACCGGAGAGTTAAGAAAACGTGTGCCAACCCCTATGCATAGGTTCATGAGCGGAACCCGCAAGTTGGTCACCAAAACATACATCAAGTGGCACGTGATATCCCATTGTCACGACAGATAAACACGGCAAGACATACATCAAGTGTTCTCATAAAAGACTCAATCCGATAAGATAACTTCAAAGGGGAAACTCGGTTCATCACAATGTTGGGGAACGTTGTAGAAAATTAAATTTTTTGCTACGGTTTCACCAAGATCCATCTATGAGTTCATCTAAGCAACGAGTCATGGGAGTGAGTTTGCATCTACATACCACTTGTAGATCACGTGCGGAAGCTTTCGAGGGGATGGTGATGATGGAGTCGTACTCGGATCACCGATGACCAAAGCGCTGAACGGACAGCACCTCCGCGTTCAACACACGTGCAGGGCAACGCGTCTCCTCCTCTTGATCCAGCAAGGAGGAAGGAGAGGTTGAGGAAGATGGCTCCAACAGCAGCACGACGGCGTGATGATGAAGGAGTGACAGTTCTCCGGCAGGGCTTCGCCAAGCGCACGCGGAGGAGGAGAGGTGTTGGGGAGGGGAGGGGCTGCGCCTTCAAGTTGTGTATGCAGCCCTTCCCTCACCCCTCTATTTATAGGGGAAGGGAGGAGGGGGGCCGGCCCCCTCTAGATGCATCTAGAGGGGGGCGGCCAAGGGAGGGGCTTGCCCCCAAGCAGGGCGCCCCTTAGGGTTCCCCCCTCAACCCTAGGCGCATGGGCCCAAGGGGAGGGGGTGCGCCCAGCCCACTAGGGGCTGGCTGCCTCCCATGCAGCCCAAGTGGCCCCCCGAGAGAGGTGGCCCCTCCCGGTGGTCCTCCGGAACCTTTCCGGTGGCCCCTCCATAATACCGATATGACCCGAAACTTTTCCGGTGTCCGTTTGACAACTTCCCATATATAAATCTTTACCTCCGGACCCTTCCGGAACTCCTCGTGACGTCCGGGATCTCATCCGGACTCGAACAACATTCGGTAATCACATACAAGTCTTCCTAATAACCCTAGCGTCACCGAACCTTAGTGTGTAGACCCTACGGGTTCGGAGACATCTGAACATGACCGAGACGCTCTCGGTCAATAACCAACAGCGGGATCTGGATACCCATGTTGGCTCCCACATGCTCCTCGATGATGTCATCGGATGAACCACGATGTCGAGGATTCAAGCAACCCGTATTCTATTCCCTTTGTCGACGGTATGTTACTTGCCCGAGACTCGATCGTCGGTATCCCAATACCTCGTTCAGTCTCGTTACGGCAAGTCACTTTACTCGTGCCGTAATGCATGATCCGTGACCAGACACTTGATCACTTTGAGCTCATCATGATGATGCACTACCGAGTGGGCCCGGTGATACCTATCCGTCATACGGAGTGACAAATCCTGTCTCGATCCGTGTCAACCCAATGTACACTTTCGGAGATACCTGTAGTGCACCTTTATAGTCACCCGATTACGTTGTGACGTTTGGTACACCCAAAGCACTCCTACGGTATCCGGGAGTTACACGATCTCATGGTCTAAGGAAGAGATACTTGACATTGGAAAAGCTCTAGCAAAACGAACTACACGATCTTGTGCTATGCTTAGGATTGGGTCTTGTCCATCACGTCATTCTCCTAATGATGTGATCCCGTAAATCAATGACATCGATGTCCATAGTCGAAACCATGACTATCTGTCGACCAATGAGCTAGTCAACTAGAGGCTCACTAGGGACGATTGTGGTCTATGTATTCACACGTGTATCACGATTTCCGGATGATACAGATTATAGCATGAATAAAACACAATTATCATGAACAAGGAAATATAATAATAATGCTTTTATTATTGCCTCTAGGGCATATTTCCAACAGTCTCCCACTTGCACTAGAGTCAATAATCTAGTTACATTGTGATGAATCGAACACCCATAGAGTTCGGTGTTGATCATGTTTTGCCCGTGGAATAGGTTTAGTCAGCGGATCTGCGACATTCAGATCCGTATGCACTTCTAAATTTCTATGTCTCCATCCTGAACATTTTCACGGATGGAGTTGAAGCGACGCTTGATGTGCTGGTCTTCTTGTGAAACCTGGGCTCCTTGGCAAGTGCAATAGCTCGGTGTTGTCACAAAAGAGTTTGATCGCCCCGACGCATTGGGTATGACTCCTAGGTCGGTGATGAACTCCTTCACCCAAATTGCTTCATCGCTGCCTCCGAGGCTGCCATGTACTCCGCTTCACATGTAGATCCCGCCACGACGCTCTCGCTTGCAGCTGCACCAGCCATTGCTCCACCATTCAACATATACACGTATCCGGTTTGTGACTTAGAGTCATCCAGATCGTGTCGAAGCTAGCGTCGGCGTAACCCTTCTGACGAGCTCTTCGTCACCTCCATAAATGAGAAACATGTCCTTTGTCCTTTTCGGTACTTCAGGATATTCTTGACCATGTCCGGTGTTCCTTGCGGGATTACTTTGGTACCTTCCTACCAAACTTACGGCAAGGTTTACATCAGGTCCGGTACACAGCATGGCATACATAATAGATCCTATGGCTGAAGCATAGGGATGACACTCATCTCTTCTTTATCCCTTGCCGTGGTCGGGCATTGAGCTGAGCTCAATCTCACACCTTGCAATCTGAGCAAGAACCCTTCTTGGACTGATCCATTTTGAACTTCTTCAAAATCTTATCAAGATATGTGCTTTGTGAAAGACCTATGAGGCGCCTCGATCTATCTCTATAGATCTTGATGCCTAATATATAAGCAGCTTCTCCAAGGTCCTTCATTGAAAAACACTTTTCAAGTAGGCCTTAATGCTGTCCAAGAATTCTATATCATTTCCCATCAAAAGTATGTCATCTACATATAATATAAGAAATGCTACTGAGCTCCCACTCACTTTCTTGTAAACGCAGCTTCTCCATAAGTCTGCATAAACCAAACGCTTTGATCATCTCATCAAAGCGAATGTTCCAACTCGAGATGCTTGCACCAGCCCATAAATGGATCGCTGGAGCTTGCATACTTTGTCGACATTCTTAGGATCGACAAAACCCTCCGGCTGCATCATATACAGCTCTTCCTTAAGATATCCGTTAAGGAACGCTGTTTTGGCGTCCATCTGCCATATCTCATAATCATAGTATGCGGCAATTGCTAACATGATTGGACGGACTTAAGCTTCGCTACGGGAGAGAAAGTCTCATCGTAGTCAATCCCTTGAACTTGTCGATAACCCTTAGCGACAAGTCGAGCTTTATAGATGGTGACATTACCATCCGCGTCCGTCTTCTTCTTAAAGATCCATTTGTTTTCTATCGCTCGCCGATCATCGGGCAAGTCAGTCAAAGTCCACACTTTGTTTTCATACATGGATTCTATCTCGGACTTCATGGCTTCTAGCCATTTGTTGGAATCTGGGCCCGCCATCGCTTCTTCATAGTTCGAAGGTTCACCGTTGTCTAACAACATGATTTCTAGGACAGGGTTGCCGTACCACTCTTGTGCGGAACGTGTCCTAGTGGACCTACGAAGTTCAGTAGCAACTTGATCCGAAGTGCCTTGATCATCATCATTAATTTCCTCTTCAGTTGGTGTAGGCATCACAGGAACATTTTCTTGAGGTGCACTACTATCCTGTTCAAGAGGCAGTACTTCATCGAGTTCTACTTTCCTCCCACTTACTTCTTTCGAGAGAAACTCTTTTTCCAGAAAGGATCCGTTCTTGGCAACAAAGATCTTGCCCTCGGATCTTAAGTAGAAGGTATACCCTATGGTTTCTCTAGGGTATCCTATGAAGACGCATTTTTCCGACTTGGGTTCGAGCTTTTCAGGTTGAAGTTTCTTGACATAAGCATCGCATCCCCAAACTTTTAGAAACGACAGCTTAGGTTTCTTCCCAAACCATAATTCATACGGTGTCGTCTCAACGGACTTAGACGGTGCCCTATTTAAAGTGAATGTAGCTGTCTCTAGAGCGTATCCCCAAAATGATAGCGGTAAATCAGTAAGAGACATCATAGACCGCACCATATCCAATAGAGTGCGATTATGACGTTCGGACACACCGTTCTGTTGAGGTGTTCGGTGGCGTTAGTTGTGAAACGATTCCATATTTTCTTAAGTGTGTACCAAATTCATGACTTAAATATTCTCCTCCACGATCCGATCGTAAGAATTTTATCTTTCGGTCACGTTGATTCTCTACTTCATTCTGAAATTCCTTGAACTTTTCAAAGGTCTCAGACTTGTGTTTCATCAAGTAGACATACCCATATGTACTCAAGTCATCGTGAGAGTGAGAACATAACGATATCCTCCATGAGCCTCAATGCTCATTGGACCGCTTTACATCGGTATGTATGATTTCCAACAAGTTGGTTGCTCGCTCCATTGTTCCAGAGAACGGAGTCTTGGTCATCTTGCCCATGAGGCATGGTTCGCATGTGTCAAATGATTCATAATCTAGAGACTCCAAAAGTCCATCAGCATGGAGCTTCTTCATGCGCTTGACACTAATGTGACCAAGGCGGCAGTGCCACAAGTATGTGGGACTATCGTTATCAACTTTACATCTTTTGGTATTCACGCTATGAACTTGTGTAATACTACGCTCGAGATTCATTAAGAATAAACCATTGACCATCGGAGCATGACCATAAAACATATCTCTCATATAAATAGAACAACCATTATTCTCTGATTTAAATGAGTAGCCATCTCGCATTAAACGAGATCCAGATACAATATTCATGCTCAAACTTGGCACCAAATAACAATTATTAAGGTTCATAACTAATCCCGTAGGTAAATGAAGAGGTAGCGTCGACGGCGATCACATCGACTCTGGAACCATTCCCGACGCGATCGTCACCTCGCCCTTCGCCAGTCTCCGCTTATTCCGCAGCTCTGCTGTGAGTTACAAATATGAGCAACGACACGGTATCAAATACCCGGGAGTTACTACGAGTCTTGGTAAGGTACACATCAATTACATGTATATCAAATATACCTTTGGTGTTGCCGGCCTTCTTGTCCGCTAAGTATTTGGGGCAGTTCCGCTTCCAGTGACCCTTCCCCTTGCAATAAAAGCACTCAGTCTCAAGCTTGGGTCCATTCTTTGACTTCTTCCGGCAACTTGCTTGCAGGCGCGCAACCTCCTTGCCGTCCTTCTTGAAGTTCTTCTTGCCCTTGCCCTTCTTGAACTTAGTGGTCTTATTGACCATCAACACTTGATGTTCTTTCTTGATTTCAACCTCGGTTGACTTCAGCAGAGAGAATACTTCAGAATGGTCTTTACCATCCCCTGCATATTGTAGTTCATCACAAAGCTCTTGTAGCTTGGTGGCAGCGATCGGAGGATTCTGTCAATGACCGCCTCATCAGGGAGGTTAATATTCAGCTGGGTCATACGGTTGTGCAACCCAGACATCTTGAGAATGTGCTCACTGACAGAACTATTTTCCTCCATCTTACAACTATAGAACTTGTCGGAGATGTCATATCTCTCGACCCGGGCGTGAGCTTGGAAAACCAGTTTCAGCTCCTCGAACATCTCATATGCTCCGTGATGCTCAAAACGCTTTTGGAGCCCCGGTTCTAAGCTGTAAAGCATGCCGCCTTTGAACGAGGGAGTAATCATCAAGACGAGACTGCCAAGCATTCATAATGTCTTGGTTCTTGGGACGGGGCGTCACCTAGCGGTCCTTCTAGGACATATTGTTTCTGGCAGCTATGAGGATGATCCTCAAGTTCGGACCCAGTCCGTATAGTTGCTGCCGTCATATTTCAGCTTGGTTTTCTCTAGGAACGCGTTGAAGTTCAAGTTGACATGGCGTTGGCCATTTGATCTACAAGACATATTATGCAAAAGTTTTAGACTAAGTTCATGATAATTAAGTTCATCTAATCAAATTATTTAAATGAACTCCCACTCAGATTAGACATCCTCTAGTCATCTAAGTGTTACACGATCCGAGTCGACTAGGCCGTGTCCGATCATCACGTGAGACGGACTAGTCATCGTCGGTGAACATTCTCATGTTGATCGTATCTTCCATACGACTCGTGTTCAACCTTCGGTCTCCGTGTTCCGAGGCCATGTCCATACATGCTAGGCTCGTCAAGTTAACCCTAAGTGTTTTGCGTGTGTAAATCTGTCTTACACCCGTTGTATGTGAACGTAAGAATCCATCACACCCGATCATCACGTGGTGCTTAGAAGCGACAAACTTTAGCAACGGTGCACAGTTAGGGTAGAACACTTCTTGAAATTGTTGTAAGGGATCATCTTATTTACTACTGTCGTTCTAAGTAAACAAGATGTATAAACATAATAAACATCACATGCAATTATATAGTAGTGACATGATATGGCCAATATCATCAAGCTCCATTGATCTCCATCTTCGGGGCTCCATGATCATCTTGTCACCGGCATGACACCATGATCTCCATCATCATGATCTCCAGCATCATGATCTCCATCATTGTGCCTCCATGAAGTTGTCACGCCAACGACTACTTCTACTTCTATGGCTAACGCGTTTAGCAATAAAGTAAAGTAATTTACATGGCGTTCTTCAATGACACGCAGGTCATACAAAAAATAAAGACAACTCCTATGGCTCCTGCCGGTTGTCATACTCATCGACATGCAAGTCGTGATTCCTATTACAAGAACATGATCTCATATATCACAATATGTCATTCATCATTCATCACAACTTGGCCATATCACATCACATGACAATTGCTGCAAAAACAAGTTAGACGTCCTCTAATTGTTGTTGCATCTTTTACGTGGCTGCAATTGGGTTCTAGCAAGAACGTTTTCTTACCTCGAATAACCACAACGTGATCTTGTCAACTTCTATTTACCCTTCATAAGGACCCTTTTCATCGAATCCGCTCCAACTAAAGTGGGAGAGACAGACACCCGCTAGCCACCTTATGCAACTAGTGCATGTTAGTCGGTGGAACCGGTCTCACGAAGCGCACGTGTAAGGTTGGTCCGGGCCGCTTCATCCCACAATACCGCGGAAGCAAGATAAGATTAGTAGCGGCAAGTAAGTTGACAAGATCACGCCCACAACTAAATTGTGTTCTACTCGTGCAATAGAGAACTACGCATAGACCTAGCTCTGATACCACTGTTGGGGAACGTTGTAGAAAATTAAAATTTTTGCTACGGTTTTACCAAGATCCATCTATGAGTTCATCTAAGCAACGAGTCATGGGAGTGAGTTTGCATCTACATACCACTTGTAGATCACGTGCGGAAGCTTTCGAGGATGGTGATGATGGAGTCGTACTCGGATCACCGATGACCAAAGCGCTGAACGGACAGCACCTCGCGTTCAACACACGTGCAGTGCGGGCAGCGTCTCCTCCGTCTTGATCCAGCAAGGAGGAAGGAGAGGTTGAGGAAGATGGCTCCAACAGCAGCACGACGGCGTGATGATGAAGGAGTGATAGTTCTCCGGCAGGGCTTTGCCAAGCGCACGCGGAGGAGGAGAGGTGTTGGGGAGGGAGGGCTGCGCCTTCAAGTTGTGTATGCAGCCTCCCTCACCCCTCTATTTATAGGGAAGGGAGGAGGGCGGCCCCTCTAGATGCATCTAGAGGGGGCGGCGGCGGCCAGGGAGGGGCTTGCCCCCAAGCAAGGGGGGCGCCCCCCTTAGGGTTCCCCCCTCAACCCTAGGCGCATGGGCCCAAGGGGAGGGGGTGCGCCCAGCCCACTAGGGTCTGGCTGCCTCCCATGCAGCCCAAGTGGCCCCCGAGAGGGGTGGCCCTCCCGTGGTCCTCCGGAACCTTCCGGTGGCCCTCCATAATACCGATATGACCGAAACTTTTCGGTGTCCGTTTGACAACTTCCCATATATAAATCTTTACCTCCGGACCCTTCCGGAACTCCTCGTGACGTCCGGGATCTCATCCGGGACTCCGAACAACATTCGGTAATCACATACAAGTCTTCCTAATAACCCTAGCGTCACCGAACCTTAAGTGTGTAGACCCTACGGGTTCGGAGACATCTGAACATGACCGAGACGCTCTCGGTCAATAACCAACAGCGGGATCTGGATACCCATGTTGGCTCCCACATGCTCCTCGATGATGTCATCGGATGAACCACGATGTCGAGGATTCAAGCAACCCCGTATACTATTCCCTTTGTCAGACGGTATGTTACTTGCCCGAGACTCGATCGTCGGTATCCCAATACCTCGTTCAGTCTCGTTACCGGCAAGTCACTTTACTCGTACCGTAATGCATGATCCCGTGACCAGACACTTGATCACTTTGAGCTCATCATGATGATGCACTACCGAGTGGGCCCAGTGATACCTATCCGTCATACGGAGTGACAAATCCCTGTCTCGATCCGTGTCAACCGCAGACACTTTCGGAGATACCGTAGTGCACCTTTATAGTCACCCGATTACGTTGTGGCGTTTGGTACACCAAAGCACTCCTACGGTATCCGGAGTTACACGATCTCATGGTCTAAGGAAGAGATACTTGACATTGGAAAAGCTCTAGCAAAACGAACTACGATCTTGTGCTATGCTTAGGATTGGGTCTTGTCCATCACGTCATTCTCCTAATGATGTGATCCGTTAAATCAATGACATCGATGTCCATAGTCGAAACCATGACTATCTGTCGACCAACGAGCTAGTCAACTAGAGGCTCACTAGGGACGTATTGTGGTCTATGTATTCACACGTGTATCACGATTTCCGGATAATACAGATTATAGCATGAATAAAAGACAATTATCATGAACAAGGAAATATAATAATAATGCTTTTATTATTGCCTCTAGGGCATATTTCCAACAGTCTCCCACTTGCACTAGAGTCAATAATCTAGTTACATTGTGATGAATCGAACACCCATAGAGTTACGGTGTTGATCATGTTTTGCCCGTGGAAGAGGTTTAGTCAACGGATCTGCGGCATTCAGATCCGTATGCACTTTACAAATTTCTATGTCTCCATCCCTGAACATTTTCACGGATGGAGTTGAGCGACGCTTGATGTGCCTGGTCTTCTTGTGAAACCTGGGCTCCTTGGCAAGTGCAATAGCTCCGGTGTTGTCACAAAAGAGTTTGATCGGCCCCGACGCATTGGGTATGACTCCTAGGTCGGTGATGAACTCCTTCACCCAAATTGCTTCATGCGCTGCCTCCGAGGCTGCCATGTACTCCGCTTCACATGTAGATCCCGCCACGACGCTCGCTTGCAGCTGCACCAGCTTATTGCTCCACCATTCAACATATACACGTATCCGATTTGTGACTTAGAGTCATCAGATCTGTGTCGAAGCTAAGCGTCGGCGTAACCCTTTACTGACGAGCTCTTCGTCACCTCCATAAATGAGAAACATGTCCTTTGTCCTTTTCAGGTACTTCAGGATATTCTTGACCGCTGTCCAGTGTTCCTTGCCGGGATTACTTTGGTACCTTCCTACCAAACTTACGGCAAGGTTTACATCAGGTCTGGTACACAGCATGGCATACATAATAGATCCTATGGCTGAAGCATAGGGGATGACACTCATCTCTTCTTTATCCTTTGCCGTGGTCGGGCATTGAGCTGAGCTCAATCTCACACCTTGCAATACAGGCAAGAACCCCTTCTTGGACTGATCCATTTTGAACTTCTTCAAAATCTTATCAAGATATGTGCTTTGTGAAAGACCTATGAGGCGTCTCGATCTATCTCTATAGATCTTGATGCCTAATATATAAGCAGCTTCTCCAAGGTCCTTCATTGAAAAACACTTTTTCAAGTAGGCCTTAATGCTGGCCAAGAATTTGAAGGAAATATGCCCTAGAGGCAATAATAAAGTTATTATTTATTTCCTTATACCATGATAAATGTTTATTATTCATGCTAGAATTGTATTAACCGGAAACATAATACATGTGTGAATACATAGACAAACAGATAGTCACTAGTATGCCTCTACTAGACTAGCTCATTAATCAAAGATGGTTGTGTTTCCTAACCATAGACATGTGTTGTCATTTGATTAATGGGATCACCTCATTAGGAGAATGATGTGATTGACATGACCCATTCCGTTAGCTTAGCACTTGATCGTTTAGTATATTGCTAATGCTTTCTTCATGACCTATACATGTTCTTGTAACTATGAGATTATGCAACTCCCGTTTACCGGAGGAACACTTTGGGTACTACCAAACGTCACAACGTAACTGGGTGATTATAAAGGAGTACTACAGGTGTCTCCAAAGGTACTTGTTGGGTTGGCGTCTTTCGAGATTAGGTTTTGTTGGGGAACGTAGTAATTTCAAAATTTTCCTACGATCACGCAAGACCATGGTGATGGCATAGCAACGAGAGGGGAGAGTGTCCGTCCACGTACCCTCGTAGACCGAAAGCGAAGCGTTATAACAACGTTGTTGATGTAGTCGACGTCTTCACGATCCGACCGATCCAAGCACCGAACGTCACGGCACCTCCGAGTTCGCACACGTTCAGCTCGATGGCGATCCCGGACTCCGATCCAGCAAAGTGTCGGGATGAGTTCCGTCAGACGACCTGACAGCGTGGAGCGATGTTGATGCTCCACCGACGCAGGGCTTCGCCTAAGCTCCATGACGATATGACTTCTCCGGCGCAGGCTTCGCTAAGCTCATGACGATATGACCAAGTGGAATATGGTGGAAGGGGCACCGACACGCTAAGGAAAGATCCGTAGATCAACTTGTGTGTCATGGGGTGCCCCTGCCCCAGATATAAAGGAGACAAGGGGGGTGCAGCCGGCCTAGGAGAGGCGCCGAGGAGTCCTACTCCCAGGGAGTAGGACTCCCCTCTCCTAGTTGGAGTAGGATTGGGGAGGGGAAGAGGGAAGGCGCGCCCCTCTCCTGTCCTATTCGGACTAGAGGGGGGGGGGCGCAGCCCACCTGGCCGCCCTTCCTCTTCTCCCTTGTGGCCCATGAAGGCCCATATACCCCGGGGTTCCGTAACCCCGGTGTTCGATAACATCCTGTTTTCACTCGGAACCCTTCGAAGTCAAACATAGGCTTCCAATATATCAATCTTTATGTCTCGACCATTTCGAGACTCCTCGTCATGTCCGTGATCACATCCGGGACTCGAACAAACTTTGGTGCATCAATACTTATAAACTCATAATGAGCTGTCATCGAAGCGTTAAGCGTGCGGACCCTACGGGTTCGAGAACTA
Organism: Aegilops longissima; assembly: GCA_021605205.1. Lineage (NCBI taxonomy): Eukaryota > Viridiplantae > Streptophyta > Magnoliopsida > Poales > Poaceae > Aegilops > Aegilops longissima. Next base: position 640,512,423 of record CM038676.1, on the reverse strand, counting down.
TGTAGACATGACCTAGAACCATTCTCGGTCAATAACCAATAGCGGAACCTGGATGCCCATATTGGTTCCTACATATTCTCTGAAGATCTTTATCGGTCAAACCGCATAACGACATCGTTGTTCCCTTTGTCCTCGGTATGTTACTTACCCGAGATTCGATCGTCGGTATCCAATACCTAGTTCAATCTCGTTATCGTAAGTCTCTTTACTCGTTCCGTAATACATCATCTCACAACTAACTCATTAGTTGCAATGCTTGCAAGGCTTAAGTGATGTGTATTACCGAGAAGGCCTAGAGATACCTCTCCGACAATCGGAGTGACAAAACCTAATCTCAAATCGCCAACCCAACAAGTACCTTTGGAGACACCTGTAGTACTCCTTTATAATCACCCGATTCGTTGTGACGTTTGGTAGTACCAAAGTGTTCCTCCGTAAGCGGAGTTGCATAATCTCATAGTTATAGGAACATGTATGGGTCATGAAGAAAGCATTAACATACTAAGCGATCAAGTGTTAAGCTAACGGAATGGGTCATGTCAATCAGATCATTCAACTAATGATGCGACCTTGTTAATCAAATAACAACTCCTTGTTCATGGTTAGGAAACATAACCATCTTTGATTAACAAGCTAGTCAAGTAGAGGCATACTAGTGACATCTGTTTGTCTATATATTCACACATGTATTATGTTTCCGGTTAATACAATTCTAGCATGAATAATAAACATTTATCATGAAATAAGGAAATAAATAATAACTTTATTATTGCCTCTAGGGCATATTTCCTTCAGTCTCCCACTTGCACTAGAGTCAATAATCTAGTTCACGTTATCATGTGATTCAACACTAATATTCACATCGTATGTGATTAACACCCATAGTTCACATCGTCATGTGACCAACACCCAAAGGGTTTACTAGAGTCAATAATCTAGTTCACATCGCTATGTGATTAATACCCAAAGAGTACTAAGGGATGATCATGTTTTGCTCGTGAGAGAAGCTTAGTCAGACGATATGCATCACACAATGTCAGATTTATCCAACCAACATAAAAGTACTTCAAAGAGTGCTCCAAAGTTTCTACCGAGAGTTAAGAAAACGTGCCAACCTCATGCATAGGTTCATGAACCAAGTAAGTTGGTCACCAAAACATACATCAAGTGGCACGTGATATCCCATTGTCACTTACAGATAAACACGGCAAGACATACATCAAGTGTTCTCTAAAAGACTCAATCCGATAAGATAACTTCAAAGGGGAAACTCGTTCATCACAATGTTGGGGAACGTTGTAGAAAATTAAATTTTTCCTACGGTTTCACCAAGATCCATCTATGAGTTCATCTAGCAACGAGTCATGGAGTGAGTTTGCATCTACATACCACTTGTAGATCACGCAAGGAAGCTTTCGAGGGATGGTGATGATGGAGTCGCACTGGATCATCATGACCAAGTGCTGAACGGACAGCACCTCCGCTCAACACACGACGGGACGGGCAACGCTCTCCTCTTGATCCAGCAAGGAGGAAGGAGAGGTTGAGGAAAGATGGCTCCAACAGCAGCACGACGGCGTGATGATGAAGGAGTGACAGTTCGCAGGGTCAAGCGCACGCGAGGAGGAGAGGTGTTGGGAGGGAGGGCTGCGCTCAAGTTGTGTATGCAGCCTCCCCTCACCCCCATTTATAGGGAAGGGAGGAGGGGGCCCCTCTAGATGCATCTAGAGGGGCGCCAAGGGAGGGGGCTTGCCCCTGCAGGGGGCGCTTAGGTTCCCCTCAACCCTAGGCGCATGGCCCAAGGAGGGGGCCCAGCCCACTAGGGGCTGGCTGCCTCATGCAGCCCAAGTGGCCCCCGAGAGGGGTTCCTCCCTGGTCCTCCCGAACCTTCCGTGGCCCTCCATAATACCGATATGACCAAACTTTTCCGTGTCCGCTTGACAACTTCCCATATATAAATCTTTACCTCCGACCTCCGAACTCCTCGACGTCCGGGATCTCATCCGGACTCCAACAACATTCGTAATCACATACAAGTCTTCCATAACCCTAGCGCCACCGAACCTTATGTGTAGACCCTACGTTCGGGAGACATGCATACGACCGAGACGCCTCAGTCAATAACCAACAGCGGATCTGATACCCATGTTCTTCACATCCTCGATGATGTCATCGGATGAACCACGATGTCGAGGATTCAAGCAACCCAGACTATTCCCTTTGTCGACGGTATGTTACTTGCCCGAGACTCGATCGCGGTATCCCAATACCTCGCTCAGTCTGCACGCAAGTCACTTTACTCGCATCAGAATGCATGATCCCGTGACAGACACTTGATCACTTTGAGCTCATTATGATGATGCACTACCGAAAGGGCCTAGTGATACCTCTCCGTCATAACGGAGGACAACGCCTCGATTGTCAACCCAATGACACTTTGGAGATACCTGTAGTGCACCTTTATAGTCACCCACACGCCAGACGCTTTGGTACACCCAAAGCACTCCTACGGTATCCGGGAGTTACACGATCTCATGGTCTAAGGAAGAGATACTTGACATTGGAAAAGCTCTAGCAAAACGAACTACACGATCTTGTGCTATGCTTAGATTGGTCTTGTCCATCACGCATTCTCCTAATGATGTGATCCCGCTGTCAATGACATCCGATGTCCATAGTCGAAACCATGACTATCCGTCGACCAACGAGCTAGTCAACTAGAGGCTCACTAGGGACGACAGGTCTATGTATTCACACGTATCACGATTTCCGGATAATAGCTTATAGCATGAATAAAACACAATTATCATGAACAAGGAAATATAATAATAATGCTTTTATTATTGCCTCTAGGGCATATTTCCAACAGTTCCCACTTGCACTAGAGTCAATAATCTAGTTACATTGTGATGAATCGAACACCCAGAGTTCTCGTGTTGATCATGTTTTGCCCGTGGAAGAGGTTTAGTCAACGGATCTGCATATCTCAGATCCGTATGCACTTTACAAATTTCTATGTCTCCATCCTGAACATTTTCACGGATGGAGTTGAAGCGACGCTGATGTGCCTGGTCTTCTTGTGAAACCTGGGCTCCTTGGCAAGTATAGCTCCAGTGTTGTCACAAAAGAGTTTGATCGCCCCGACGCATTGGGTATGACTCCAGGTCGGTGATGAACTCACCCAAATTGCTTCATGCATGCCTCCGAGGCTATGTACCCGCTTCACATGTAGATCCCACCACGCCGCTTCTTTGCAGCCGCACCAGCTTACTTCCACCATTCAACATATACACGATCCGGTTTGTGACTTAGAGTCATTCAGATCTGGTCGGTTTAGCCGACGTAACCCTTATTTACGAGCTCTTCGTCACCTCCATAAACAGAAACATGTCCTTTGTCCTTTCGTACTTCAGATATTCTTGACATGTCCAAAGGTTCCTTGCCGGGATTACTTTGGTACCTTCCTACCAAACTTACGGCAAGGTTTACATCAGGTCCGCACAAGCATGGCATACATAATAGATCCTATGGCTGAAGCATAGGGATGACACTCATCTCTTCTTTATCTTTTGTCAGGTCGGGCATTGAGCTGAGCTCAATCTCACACCTTGCAATACAAGCAAGAACCCTTCTTGACTGATCCATTTTGAACTTCTTCAAAATCTTATCAAGGTATGTGCTTTGTGAAAGACCATGAGGCGCCTCGATCTATCTCTATAGATCTTGATGCCTAATATATAAGCAGCTTCTCCAAGGTCCTTCATTGAAAACACTTTTTCAAGTAGGCCTTAATGTTGTCCAAGAATTCTATATCATTTCCCATCAAAAGTATGTCATCTACATATAATATAAGAAATGCTATCAGAGTTCCTCATCTCACTTTCTTGGTAAACGCAGGCTTCTCCATAAGTCTCCAAGATAAACCCAAACGCGCTTTTGATCATCTCATCAAAGCTTAATGTTCCAACTCCGAGATGCCGGCACCAGCCCATAAATGGATCGCCGAGCTTGCATACTTTGTCAACATTCTTAGGATCGATAAAACCCTCCGGTTGCATCATATACAGCTTTTCCTTAAGATATCCAATAAGGAACGCCGTTTTGACGCCCATTCGCCTTATATCTCATAATCATAGTATGCGGTAATTGCTAATCATGATTCTGACGGACTTAAGCTTCGCCACGGAGAGAAAGTCTCATCGAAGTCATCCCTTGAACTTGTCGATAACCCTTAGCTACAAGTCGAGCTTTATAGATGGTGACATTACCATCCGCTCCCCTTCTTCTTAAAGATCCATTTGTTTCTATCGCCGCCGATCATCGGCGCAAGTCAAAAGTCCACACTTTGTTTTCATACATGGATTCTATCTTCGACTTCATGGCTTCTAGCCATTTGTTGGAATCTGGGCCACGCATCGCTTCTTCATAGTTCAAGGTTCACCGTTGTTCAACAACATGATTTCTTAGTGATGCCGTATCACTCTTGCAGCGGAACGTGTCCTAGGACCTACGGTTCAAGAGTAACTTGATCCGAAGTACTTGATCATCATCATTAATTTCTTCGCTGGTGTAGGCATCACAGAACATTTTCTTGAGGTGCACTACTATCCTGTTCAAGAGGTAGATTTCATCGAAGTTCTACTTTCCTCCCACTTACTTTTTTCGAGAGAAACTTTTTCCGTAGAAGGATCCGTTTGGCAACAAAGATCTTGCCCTCGGATCTTAATAGAAGTGTATACCCTATGGGTTTCTAGGGTATCCTATGAAGACGATTTTTCCCTTCCAAGGTTCGAGCTTTCGGTTCTGAAGTTTCTTGACATAAGCATCAAGATCCCCAAACTTTTAGAAACGACAGCTTAGGTTTCTTCCCAAACCATAATTCATACGTGTCGCCTCAACGGACTTAGACGGTGCCCTATTTTAAAGTGAATGTAGGTCGTCTAGAGCGATCCCTCAAATGATAGCGGTAAATCAAGAAGAGACATCATAGACCGCACTATATCCAATAGAGTGCGACATGACGTCGGACACAACCATACGCTTGAGGTGTTCCAGCGCATGCTAGTTGTGAAACGATTCCATATTTTCTTAAGTGTGTACCAAATTCATGACTTAAATATTCTCCACGATCCGATCAGAAGAATTTTATCTTTCGTCACGTTGATTCTCTACTTCTATTCTGAAATTCCTTGAACTTTTCAAAGGTCTCGACTTGTGTTTCATCAAGTAGACATACCCATATGTACTCAAGTCATCCGTGAGAGTGAGAACATAACGATATCCTCCGATGAGCCTCAATGCTCATTGGACCGCACACATCGGTATGTATGATTTCCAACAAGTTGGTTGCTCTCGCCCATTGTTCCGGAGAACGGAGTCTTGGTCATCTTGCCCATGAGGCATGGTTCACATAAAGTCAAATGATTCATAATCTAGAGACTCAAAAGTCCATCAGCATGGAGTTTCTTCATGCGCTTGACACTAATGTGACTAAGGCGGCAGTACACAAGTATGTGGGACTATCGTTATCAACTTTACATCTTTTGGTATTCACGCTATGAACTTGTGTAATACTACGCCGAGATTCATTAAGAATAAACCATTGACCATCTGAGCATGACCATAAAAACATATCTCTCATATAAATAGAACAACCATTATTCTCTGATTTAAATGAGTAGCCATCTCGCATTAAACGAGATCCGCATACAATATTCATGCTCAAACTTGGCACCAAATAACAAATTATTAAGGTTCATAACTAATCCCGTGAGGGTAAATGAAGAGGTAGCGGTCGGACGGGCGCATCACATCGACTCGAACCATTCCCGACGCCAAGACACCTCGCCCTTCAGCCAGCCTCCGCTATTCCGCAGCTCTCTGCCGTGAGTTACAAATATGAGCAACGTACACCGTATCAAATACCCAGGAGTTACTACTTAGCATCGGTAAGGTACACATCAATTATGCATGTATATCAAATATATTTTGGTGTTGCCGCCTTCTTGTCCGCTAAGTATTTGGGGCAGTTCCGCCTCAAAGGACCTTTCCCTTGCAATAAAAGCACTCGCCTCAAGCTTGGGTCCATTCTTTGACTTCTTCCCGCAACTTGCTTAACGGGCGCCGGCAACCTCCTTGCCGCCCTTCTTGAAGTTCTTCTTGCCCTCAGCCCTTCTTGGAACTTAGTGGTCTTATTGACCATCAACACTTGATGTTCTTTCTTGATTTCAACCTCGGCTGACTTCAGATAGAGAATACTTCAGAATGGTCTTTACCATCCCCTGCATATTGTAGTTCATCACAAAGCTCTTGTAGCTTGGTGGCAGCGATCGAGGATTCTCACAATGACCGCCTCATCGTGGAGGTTAATATTCAGCTGGGTCATACGGTTGTGCAACCTGCATATCTTGAGAATGTGCTCACCGACAGTAACTATTTTCCTCCATCTTACAACTATAGAACTTGTCGGAGATGTCATATCTTCTCGACCCGGCGTGAGCTTGGAAAACCAGTTTCAGCTCTCTAACATCTCATATGTCCGTGATGCTCAAAACGCTTTTGGAGCCCCGGTTCTAAGCTGTAAAGCATGCCGCATCGAACGAGGGAGTAATCATCAAGACGAGATCTGCCAAGCATTCATAATGTCTTGGTTCTTCCGGACGGAGCGCCACCTAGCGCGTCCTTCTAGGACATATTGTTTCCGCAGCTATGAGGATGATCTCAAGTTCCGACCCAGTCCAGAGAAGTTGCTGCCGCCATATTTCAGCTTGGTTTTCTAGAACGCTGCTGAAGTTCAAGTTGACATGAGCGCGGCCATTTGATCTACAAGACATATTATGCAAAAGTTTTAGACTAAGTTCATGATAATTAAGTTCATCTAATCAAATTATTTAAATGAACTCCCACTCAGATTAGACATCCTCTAGTCATCTAATGTTACACGATCCGAGTCGATTCAGGCCGCGGTCCGATCATCACGTGAGACGGACTAGTCATCGCTCGGTGAACATTCTCATGTTGATCGATCTTCCATACGACTCGTGTTCAACCTTTCGGCTCTCGTGTTCCGAGGCCATGTCTGTACATGCTAGGCTCGCAAGTTAACCCTAAGTGTTTTATGGTGTAAATCTGTCTTACAATTCGCTGTATGTGAACGAAGAATCCATCACACCATCATCACGCGGGTGCTTAGAAGCTTACAAACTTTAGCAACGGTGCACGCTTAGGGTAGAACACTCTTGAAATTGTTGTAAGGATCATCTTATTTACTACCGTCGCTCTAAGTAAACAAGATGTATAAACATAATAAACATCACATGCAATTATATAGTAGTGACATGATATGGCCAATATCATCAAGCTCCATTGATCTCCATCTTCGGGCTCCATGATCATCTTGTCAACCGCATGACACCATGATCTCCATCATCATGATCTCCATCATCATGATTCCATCATTGTGCTCTCCATGAAGTTGTCACGCCCAACGACTACTTCTACTTCTATGGCTAACGCTTTAGCAATAAAGTAAAGTAATTTACATATGCGCTCTTCAATGACACGCAGGTCATAAAAAATAAAGACAACTCCTATGGTTCTGCCGTTGTCATACTCATCGACATGCAAGTCGTGATTCCTATTACAAGAACATGATCTCATATCATCACAATATGTCATTCATCATTCATCACAACTTGGCCATATCACATCACATGACAATTGCTGCAAAAACAAGTTAGACGCCCCTAATTGTTGTTGCATCTTTACGTGGCTGCAATTGGGTTCTAGCAAGAACGCTTTACCTCAATAATAACCACAACGTGATCTTGTCAACTTTATTTACCCTTCATAAGGACCCTTTTCATCGAATCCGCCTCCAACTAAAGTGAGAGACAGACACCCGCTAGCCACCTTATGCAACTAGTGCATGTTAGTCGGTGGAACCGGTCTCACGAAGCGCACGGTAAGGTTGGTCCGGCCGCCTTATCCCACAATACCATGGAAGCAAGATAAGATTAGTAGCGCAAGTAAGTTGACAAGATCCACGCCCACAACTAAATTGTGTTCTACTCAGGCAATAGAGAACTACGATAGACCTAGCTCGATGATACCACTGATTGGGAACGCTGTAGAAAATTAAAATTTTTCCTACGGTTTTACCAAGATCCATCTATGAGTTCATCTAAGCAACGAGTCATGGGAGTGAGTTTGCATCTACATACCACTTGTAGATCACGCAAGGCGGAAGCTTTCGAGGGATGGTGATGATGGAGTCGCACTGGATCACCGATGACCAAAGCGCTGAACGGACAGCACCTCTCTGCTCAACACACAGACGGTGAATGGCAACGCCTCCGCCTTGATCCAGCAAGGAGGAAGGAGAGGTTGAGGAAGATGGCTCCAACAGCAGCACGACGGCGTGGATGATGAAGGAGTGATAGTTCTCCCACAGGCTTTCGCTGGAAAGCGCACGCGAGGAGGAGAGGTGTTGGGAGGGAGCGCTCAAGCCTGTTGTGTATGCAGCCCTCCCTCCCCCCTATTTATAGGGAAGGGAGGAGGGTCGGCCCTCTAGATGCATCTAGAGGGGGGCGGCGTTAAGGGAGGGGCTTGCCCCTCACAAGGGGGGGCGCGCCCGGTTCCCTCAACCCCAGGCGATGGGCCCAAGTGAGGGGGTGCGCCCAGCCCACTAGGGTCTGGCTGCCTCCCATGCAGCCCAAGTGGCCTCCCGAGAGGGGTGGCTCCTCCTGTGGTCCTCCGAACCTTCCTGGCCCTCCATAATACCGATATGACCCAAATTTTTCCTGTCCGCTTGACAACTTCCCATATAAATCTTTACCTCCCGACCTTCCTGAACTCCTCGTGACGTCCGGGATCTCATCCGGACTCCAAACAACATTCGGTAATCACATACAAGTCTTCCTAATAACCCTAGCCACCAACCTTGTGTAGACTTACACGGTTCGGGAGACATGCGCATATGACCGAGACGCTTCAGTCAATAACCAACAGCGGATCTCGATACCCATGTTGGCTCCTACATGCTCTCGATGATGTCATCGGATGAACCACGATGTCGAGGATTCAAGCAACCCCGTAGATTCTATTCCCTTTGTCGACGGTATTACTTGCCCGAGACTCGATCGCTTCTGTATCCCAATACCCTCGCTCACCTCGCACGGCAAGTCACTTTACTCAGATCGAATGCATGATCCCGTGACCGCACACTTTGATCACTTTGAGCTCATCATGATGATGCACTACCGAAAGGGCCCAGTGATACCCATCCGTCATACGGAGTGACAATCTCGCCTCGATCCGTGGTCAACCAACAATGTATACTTTCGAGATACCCGTAGTGCACCTTTATAGTCACCCGCCATGCCAGGACGCTTGGTACACCCAAAGCACTCCCACGGTATCCGGAGTTACACGATCTCATGGTCTAAGGAAGAGATACTTGACATTGAAAAGCTCTAGCAAAACGAACTACACGATCTTGTGCTATGCTTAGATTGGGTCTTGTCCATCACGCCATTCTCCTAATGATGTGATCCCGCTGTCAATGACATCTGATGTCCATAGTCGAAACCATGACTATCTCCGACCAACCAGCTAGTCAACTAGAGGCTCACTAGGGACGACAGGTCTATGTATTCACACGCGTATCACGATTTCCGGATGATACAGCTTATAGCATGAATAAAAGACAATTATCATGAACAAGGAAATATAATAATAATGCTTTTATTATTGCCTCTAGGGCATATTTCCAACAGTCTTCCACTTGCACTAGAGTCAATAATTCTAGTTACATTGTGATGAATCGAACACCCATAGAGTTCTCGTGTTGACTGGTGTTTTGCCCGTGGAAGAGAAAGTTTAGTCAACGGATCCCGCTGCATTCAGATCCGTATGCACTTTACTGGGGCCTTCTATGTCTCCATCCTCTAACATTTTCACGGATGGAGTTGAAGCGACGCTGATGTGCTCGGTCTTTCTTCAGAAACCTGCCCTTGGCAAGTGCAATAGCTCCAAGGTTGTCACAAAAGAGTTTGATCGGCCCCGACGCATTGGGTATGACTCCTAGGTCGGTGATGAACTCCTTCACCCAAATTGCTTCATGCGCCGCCTCCGAGGCTGCCATGTACTCCGCCACATGTAGATCCCGCCACGCCGCTTCATGGGTACCGCACTAGCCATCATTTCCACCATTCAACATATACACGATCCGATTTGTGACTTAGAGTCATTCAGATCTGTGTCGGCTAGGCCGACGTAACCCTTACGACGAGCTCTTTTCACACCTCCATAAATGAGAAACATGTCCTTGTCCTTTCGTACTTCAGATATTCTTGACCGCTGTTCAAAGGTTCCTTGCTTCGGATTACTTTGGTACCTTTCCTACCAAACTTACGGCAAGGTTTACATCAGGTCCTCATACACAGATGGCATACATAATAGATCCTATGGCTGAAGCATAGGGGATGACACTCATCTCTTCTTTATCCTTTGCCAGGGTCGGGCATTGAGCTGAGCTCAATCTCACACCTTGCAATACAGGCAAGAACCCTTCTTGGACTGATCCATTTTGAACTTCTTCAAAATCTTATCAAGATATGTGCTTTGTGAAAGACCTATGAGGCGCCTCGATCCATCTCTATAGATCTTGATGCCTAATATATAAGCAGCTTCTCCAAGGTCCTTCATTGAAAAACACTTTTTCAAGTAGGCCTTAATGCTGGCCAAGAATTTGAAGGAAATATGCCCTAGAGGCAATAATAAAGTTATTATTTATTTCCTTATACCATGATAAATGTTTATTATTCATGCTAGAATTGTATTAACCGGAAACATAATACATGTGTGAATACATAGACAAACAGATAGTCACTAGTATGCCTGTTACAGAGACTAGCTCATTAATCAAAGATGGTTGTGTTTCCTAACCATAGACATGTGTTGTCATTTGATTAATGGGATCACCTCATTAGGAGAATGATGTGATTGACATGACCCATTCCGCTAGCTTAGCACTTGATCGCTTAGTATATTGCTAATGCTTTCTTCATGACCTATACATGTTCCCTTTAACTATGAGATTATGCAACTCCCTGCTAACGGAGGAACACTTTGGTACTACCAAACGCCACAACGTGAATCGGGTGATTATAAAGGAGTACCACAGTGTGTCTCCAAAGGTACTTGTTGGGTTGGCGCTTTTCGAGATTAGGTTTTGTTGGGGAACGAGTAATTTCAAAATTTTCCCTACGATCACGCAAGACCATGGTGATGGCATAGCAACGAGGGAGAGTGTCCGCCCACGCACTGTGAGACCGAAAGCGAAGCGCTTATAACAACGCTGTTGATGTAGTCGTGACGCTCACGATCCGACCGATCCAAGCACCGAACGCACGGCACTCTCCGAAGTTCTGCACACGCTCAGGCTCGATGACGATCCCCGACTCGATCCAGAAAGTGTCGGGATGAGTTCCACTGCTGACGACGCAAGGCAGGACGATGCGTTGATGCTCCACTGACGCAGGGCTTCGCTTAAGCCCGCGACGATATGACTTCTCCGGCGCAGGCTTCACTTAAGCCCGCGACGATATGACCAAGCGGAATATGGTGGAAGGGGCACCGCACACCAAGGAAAGATCCGAGATCAACTTGTGTGTCATGGGGTGCCCCTCGCCTCGTCAGAGATATAAAGGAGACAAGGGGGTGCAGCCGGCCTAGAGAGGGCGCTGGCCGAGGAGTCCTACTCCCACCGAGTAGGACTCCCTCCTCCTAGTTGGAGTAGGATTGGGAGGAAGAGGAAGGCCGCGCCTCCTTGTCCTATTCGGACTAGAGGGGGAGGGGGGCGAGCCCACCTGGCCGGCCCTTCTTTCTCCCTTGTGGCCCATGAAGGCCTATATACCTCTAGTTCCTGTAACCCCCCGGTGTTCCTAAGAACATCCTGCTTTCACTCTGAACCCTTCCCAAGTCCAAACATAGGCTTCCAATATATCAATCTTTATGTCTCGACCATTTCGAGACCTCGTCATGTCCGTGATCACATCCGGACTCAACAAACTTTTGCATCAATACTTATAAACTCATAATGAACTCACATCAAACGTTGAGCGCAAGGACCCTACGGGTTCGAGAACTATGTAGACATGACCTAGAACCATTCTCTCAAGAACCAATAGCGGAACCTCGATGCCCATATTGGTTCCTACATATTCTACTTAAGATCTTTATCGGTCAAACCGCATAACGACATAACGCTTGTTCCTTTGTCCTCGGATATGTTACTTACCCGAGATTCGATCGCTTCAGATCCAATACCTAGTTCAATCTCGCTATCGTAAGTCTCTTTACTCGCTCCGTAATACATCATCTCACAACTAACTCATTAGTTGCAATGCTTGCAAGGCTTAAGTGATGTATATACCGAGAAGGCCTAGAGATACCTCTCCCACAATCGGAGGACAAAACCTAATCTCTAAATACGCCTAACCCAACAAGTACCTTTTGGAGACACCTGTAGTAATTCTTTATAATCACCCGCCATTGCCAGACGCTTGGTAGTACCCAAAGTGTTCTCCGTAAACGGAGTTGCATAATCTCATAGTTATAGGAACATGTATGGGTCATGAAGAAAGCATTAACATACTAAACGATCAAGTGTTAAGCTAACGGAATGGGTCATGTCAATCAGATCATTCAACTAATGATGCGACCTTGTTAATCAAATAACAACTCCTTGTTCATGGTTAGGAAACATAACCATCTTTGATTAACAAGCTAGTCAAGTAGAGGCATACTAGTGACATACTGTTTGTCTATATATTCACACATGTATTATGTTTCCGTTAATACAATTCTAGCATGAATAATAAACATTTATCATGAAATAAGGAAATAAATAATAACTTTATTATTGCCTCTAGGGCATATTTCCTTCAGTCTCCCACTTGCACTAGAGTCAATAATCTAGTTCACGTTATCATGTGATTCAACACTAATATTCACATCTGTATGTGATTAACACCCATAGTTCACATCGCCATGTGACCAACACCCAAAGGGTTTACTAGAGTCAATAATCTAGTTCACATCGCTATGTGATTAATACCCAAAGAGTACTAAGGATGATCAATCATGTTTTGCTCGTGAGAGAAGCTTAGTCAACGGGTCTCTTACATTCAGAGTCAGATGGTTTTTGCAAATATTCTATGTCTACAATGCTCGCACGGGCTACTATAGCTAATTGTTCCCACTTACATATATGTATCCAGATTGAGACTTAGAGTCATCCGGATCAGTGTAAAAAGCTTGCATCGATGTAACTCTTTACGACGGGCTCTTTTTATCACCTCCATAATCGAGAAATATTTCCTTAGTCCTCACTAAGGATGTTTCGATCAATGTCCAAAGGATCTACCCTAGATCACTATTGTACCCCTTGCCAAATTCAGAGCAAGGTATACAATAGGTCTGCACATAGCATAGCATACTTTATAGAACCTATGACCTAGGCATAGGAATGACTTTCATTCTCTTTTCTATTTTTCGCATTGTGGTCGGATTTGAGTCTTACTCAATTTTCACACCTTGCAAAATACGTGCAAGAACTTCCTTTTGTCGTCCATTTTGAACTACTTCAAAATCTTGACAAGGTATGTACTTATTGGAAAACTTATCACGCCATGTTTGATCTCTATAGATCTTGATGCTCAATATGTAAGCAACTTCACCGAGGTCCTTATTTGAGAAACTCCTTTCAAATACCCTTTATGCTTTGCGAATCAATTCTACATTATTTCCGATCAACAATATGTCATTCACATATACTTATCGTAATGTTGTAGTGCTCCCACTCACTTTCTTGTAAATAAGCTCCAAAGTCCCAGATAAACCATATGCTTTGGATCACACTATCAAAGCGCTATTCCAACTCCGAGATGCTTGCACCAGTCCATAGATGGATCGCCGGCTTGCACATTTTGTTAGCTCCTTTAGGATTGACAAAACCTTCTGGTTGCATCCTATACAACTCTTCTTTAATAAATTCATTCAAGAATGTAGTTTTGACATCCATTTGCCAGATTTCATAAAATGTGGCAATTGCTAACATGATCTTCGACAGACTTAAGCATCAGCTGAGAAAATCTCATTGTAGTCAACATCTTGAACTTGTCGAAAACCTTTTGTGACATGTCGAGCTTTGTAGATAGTAACAACCACTATCGTTGTCCGCCTTCCTCTTGAAGATCCATTTATCTACATGGCTTGCCGATCATCGAGCAAGTCAACCAAAGTCCATACTTTGTTCTCATACATGGATCCTATCTCGCATTTTATGGCCTCAGCCATTTCATGGAATTCTGGCTCATCATCGCTTCCTCATAGTTCTGAGGTTCATCATGGTCTAGTAACATGACTTCCTAACATAATTACCGCATTCACTCTGTGCGGATCTTACCTCGAAGACCTACAAGGTTTGGTAGCAATTTGATCCGAAGTTTCATGATCATCATCATTAACTTCCTTACTAATTGGTGTAGGAATCACCGAACTGATTTATGTGATGAACTACTTTCCAATAAGGGAGAAGGTACACATTACTCTCATCAAGTTTCTACTTTCCTCCCACTCACTTCTTTCGAGAGAAACTTCTTTCTAGAAAGGATCCATTTTAGCAACGTAATGTTTTGCCTTTTAGATCTGTGATAGAAGGTGTACCCAACAGTTTTTTTGGGTATTCTATGAAGATCGCATTCGATTTGGGTTCGAGCTTATCAGTGAAAACTTTTTTCACATAAGCATCATAACTCCAAACTTTAAGAAACGACAGCTTAGGGTTTATCGCTAAACCATAGTTCATAACGGTGTCATCTCAACGATTTAGATGGTGCCCTAATAAACGTGAATGCAGCCGTCTTAAATGCATAACCCAAAACGATAGTGGTAAATCGGTAAGATACATCATAGATTGCACCATATCCATAAAGTGCGGTTACGACGCTCGACACACCATTATGTTGTGGTGTTCCATGGCGTGAGCTGTGAAACTATTCCACTTTGTTTTAATTGAAGACCAAACTCGTAACTCAAAAATTCATCTCCACGATCAAATCGCAGAAATTTTTTTTCTTGTTACGATGATTTTCACTTCACTCTGAAATTCTTGAACCTTTCAACTATTTCAGACTTATGTTTCATCAAGTAGATATACCCATATCCCGCTCAAATCATCTTGTGAAGGTCAAAATAACGACATTCTTCCACGAAAGCATCAACACTCATTGGATCGCATACATCGGTATGTATTATTTCCAATAAGTCAAGTAGCTTGTTCCATTGTTCCGGAGAACGGAGTTTTAGTCATCTTGCCCAAAAGGCACGGTTCGCAAGCATCAAATGATTCATAATCAAGTGATTCCAAAAATCCATCAAGATGGAGCTTCTTCATGCGCTTTACACTAATATGACTTAAACGGCAAAGGTTGCAAATAAGTTGCACTATCATTATTAACTTTGCATCTTTTGGTTTCAATATTATGAATATGAGTATCACTATGATCGAGATCCAATGAACCTGCTTTTCATTGGGAGTGTAACCATATAAGGTTTTATTCATGTAAATGTAACAACAATTTATTCTCTTACTTAAATGAATAATCGTGATTGCAATAAACATGATCAAATCATATTTATGCTCAACACCAAATAACACTTATTTAGGTTCCACACTAATCCCAAAGTATAGGAGAGGTGCGATGATGATCATATCAATCTTGGAACTACTTCCAACACTCATCGCCACTTCCCCCTTCAACTAGTTTCGCTCATTCGCGAACTCCCGCTTCAAGTTAATATTCTTAGCAACCTGAATCAGTATCCAATACCGAGGTTGCTACTTAATACTCGTAAAACACACATCAATAATCAGATATCAAATATACCTTGTTCACTTTGCCATCCTTCTTATCCATAAATACTTGGGGTAGCCCCAGTGACCAGTTCCACAACAAAAGCACTTTAGTCTCAGCTTAGTCCAGATTCTGGCTTCAGCACTGAAAGCAGCAACCTGCTTGTCGCTCTTCTTGAAGTTCTCTTCCCTTGTCTCTTTTCCCTTGAGACTAGTGGTCTTGTCAATCATCAACACTTGATGCTCTTTCTGATTTCGACCTTCATTTCAACATCACAAGAGTTTGGGAACCATTTCTTGTCATCTCCTGTAGATTATAGTTCATCACGGTTCTACTAACTTGGTGATGGTGACTAGAGAATTCTGTCAATCACTATTTTATCCGAAGATTAACTCCCACTTGATTCTGCCATTGAGGTACCCATACAACTGAGCACATGCTCACTACGTTGATTCTCTCCATCTTTTAGCTATAGAACTTGTTGGAGATTTCATATCTCAACTCTGTATTTGCTTGAAACATTAACTCAACTCGAACATCTCATATGGTCCATGACGCTCAAAACGCCTTTGAAGTCCCGATTCTAAGCCGCTACATGGTGCACTCAAACTATCAAGTAGTCATCATATTGAGCTAGCCAAACGCTCATAACGCCTCAGATTCACTCATATTGAGCTAGCCAAACGCTTATAACGCGCCTGCATCTGCTCCTGCAAGTAGGTCCGCTACCCAGCGCATTATGACATAATTCAGCAAGAAAGCAACGATGATAAACCTCAGATCACGGATCCAATCGCAAGATCACAGCTACTAACATCTCTTCAATACAATTTGTAGGAACACATATAAAAACATAGGGAAGCAACAACGCGAGCTATTGATCTACAACATAATTTGTAAAATACTACTGTGACTAAGTTCATGATAAATTAAAGTTCAATTAATCATATTACTTAAGAACTCCCACTTAGATCTCTAGTCATCTTAAGTGATTACATGATCCAAATCAACTAAACCATGTCCATCATCACGCGAGATGGAGTAGTTTCAATGGTGAACATCACTATGTTGATCATATCTACTATATGATTCACGCTGACCTTCGGTTCCGTGGTTCAGGCCATATCTTATATGCAAGGCCTGGCCAAGTTTAACTCGAGTATTCGCTGCGTAAATCTTGCACCCGCTAGATGATCGAGAACTTATCACACCCGATCATCACGCAAACATGCATCTTGCGTAACGGTGCATACCGAAATTTCGATAATCAGTTCGCCAATTGTTTACCGCCACGCTTAGCGATAAAGTAAAGTAGGTTTGCATGGTCAGCTGTCGATAATCACGCCTGCAAAATCAGCCTGTCAACAGACTCGCTTTGTCCCTCCAACACCGGCATGCGAGATTTAGAGACCTGCACGAGCTGTACGCCATGTCGGAGAAGTCGAAGGCCAGCAGAGAAGAATCTTGATTTATCATGCATCCATTGATGTCTACTACGCAACCTTCTTTTGTAGACGTTTGGGCCTGCAAGTGTACAGGTTGTAGGACAGTAGCAAATTTTCCTCAAGTGATGACCTAAGGTTTATCAATCCGTGGAGGCGAGGATGAAGATGGTCTCTCTCAAACAACCCTGCAACCAAATAACAAAGAGTCTCTTGTGTCCCCAACACACCCAATACAATGGTAAATTGTATAGGTGCACTAGTTCGCCAAGAGATGGTGATACAAGTGCAATATGGATAGTAGATATAGTTTTTGAAATCTGAAATAATAAAAACAGCAAGGTAACAAGTGATAAACGTGAGCGAACGGTATTGCAATGATAGGAAACAAGGCCTAGGGTTCATACTTTCACTAGTGCAAGTTCTGTCAACAGTAATAACATAGATAGATCATATAACAATCCTCAACATGCAACAAAGAGTCACTCCAAAGCCACTAATAGCGGAGAATAAACGAAGAGATTATGGTAGGTATGAAACCACCTCAAAGTTATTTTTTCCAATCAATCCGCTAATATTTCTATAAGTGTCACAAAACAGCCCTAGAGTTCGATTTAGAATAACACCTTAAGATACAAATCAACCAAAACCCTAATGTCACCTAGATACTCCATTGTCACCTCAAGTATCCGTGGGCATGATTATACGATATGCATCACACAATGTCAGATTTATCCAACCAACATAAAAGTACTTCAAAGAGTGCCCCAAAGTTTCTACCGAGAGTTAAGAAAACGGTGCCAACCCCTCATGCATAGGTTCATGAGCGAACCCGCAAGTTGGTCACCAAAACATACATCAAGTGGCACGTGATATCCCATTGTCAATGACAGTATAAACACGGCAAGACATACATCAAGTGTTCTCATAAAAGACTCAATCCGATAAGATAACTTCAAAGGGGAAACCGGTTCATCACAATGTTGGGGAACGCTAGAAAATTAAATTTTTGCTATGGTTTCACCAAGATCCATCTATGAGTTCATCTAAGCAACGAAGTCATGGGAGGAGTTTGCATCTACATACCACTTGTAGATCACGTATGAAGCTTTCAGGGGATGGTGATGATGGAGTCGCACTCGGATCACCGATGACCAAAGCGCTGAACGGACAGCACCTCCGCTGCTCAACACATCGCGACGGTACGTGGCAACGCCCTCCTCTTGATCCAGCAAGGAGGAAGGAGAGGTTGAGGAAGATGGCTCCAACAGCAGCACGACGGCGTGATGATGAAGGAGTGACAGCTCCCTGCAGGGTTTCGCCTGAGCGCACGGAGGAGGAGAGGTGTTGGGAGGGAGGGCTGCGCCTCGTTGTGTATGCAGCCTCCCTCACCCCTCTATTTATAGGGGAAGGAGGAGGGGCGTGCCCCTCTAGATGCATCTAGAGGGGGCGGCTAATGGAGGGGCTTGCCTTCACAAGGGGGGCGCCCCCTAGGTTCCCTCAACCCTAGCGCGATGGGCCCAAGGGGAGGGGGTGCCCAGCCCACTAGGGGCTGGCTGCCTCCCATGCAGCCCAAGTGGCCCCCGAGAGGTGGTGGCTCCCGTGGTCCTCCTAACCTTTTCCTGGCCCTCCATAATACCGATATGACCCAACTTTTCCGTGTCCGCTTGACAACTTCCCATATATAAATCTTTACCTCCGGACCCTTCCGAACTCCTCGTGACGTCCGGATCTCATCCGGACTCAACAACATTCGTAATCACATACAAGTCTTCCTAATAACCCTAGCGCCACCGAACCTTATGTGTAGACTCCTACGGTTCGGAGACATGCGCATATGACCAGACGCTCTGTGTCAATAACCAACAGCGGATCCGATACCCATGTTGGCTCCTACATGCTCCTCGATGATGTCATCGGATGAACCACGATGTCGAGGATTCAAGCAACCCCGTATTCTATTCCCTTTGTCGACGGTATAAAGATTGCCCGAGACTCGATCGCCGGTATCCCAATACCTCGCTCAGCCTCAAGCACCGCAAGTCACTTTACTCGCATCAGAATGCATGATCCCGTGACCATTAACTTGATCACTTTGAGCTCATCATGATGATGCACTACCGAAAGGGGCCAAAGGATACCTATCCGCCATAATGGAGTGACAACTCGCCTCGATCCGTGTCAACCCAATGCACTCGGAGATACCAGAGTGCACCTTTATAGTCACCCAAATACGCTAGACGCTGGTACACCCAAAGCACTCCACGGTATCCGGAGTTACACGATCTCATGGTCTAAGGAAGAGATACTTGACATTGGAAAAGCTCTAGCAAAACGAATCACACGATCTTGTGCTATGCTTAGATTGGTCTTGTCCATCACGCCATTCTCCTAATGATGTGATCCCGCCGCCAATGACATCTCGATGTCCATAGTCGAAACCATGACTATCTCGTCAACCAATGAGCTAGTCAACTAGAGGCTCACTAGGACGATTGTGGTCTATGTACACGCAGTATCACGATTTCGATGATACATTATAGCATGAATAAAACACAATTATCATGAACAAGGAAATATAATAATAATGCTTTTATTATTGCCTCTAGGCATATTTCCAACAGTCTCCCACTTGCACTAGAGTCAATAATCTAGTTTACATTGTGATGAATCTAACACCCATAGAGTTCTCGTGTTGATCATGTTTTGCGCTCGTGGAGATAGAGTTTAGTCAACGGATCTCATGACATTCAGATCCGTATGCACTTTACAAATTTCTATGTCTCCATCCCTAACATTTTCACGGATGGAGTTGAAGCGACGCTGATGATGCCTGGTCTTCTTGTGAAACCTGGCCTTGGCAAGTGCAATAGCTCCAGGTTGTCACAAAAGAGTTTGATCGCCCCGGACGCATTGGGTATGACTTCTAGGTCGGTGATGAACCTTCACCCAAATTGCTTCATGCGCCGCCTCCGAGGCTGCCATGTACTCCGCTCACATGTAGATCCCGCCACGACGCTTCCGCTTGCAGTACTGCATCCAGCCATCGCTCCACCATTCAACATATACACGTGATCCGGGTTTGTGACTTAGAGTCATTCAGATCCTGTGTCGTGGCTAGCGCCGACGAATCTGCTACTTTTATTTGAGCTCTTCGCCACCTCCATAAATGAGAAACATGTCCTTTGTCCTTTTCGTACTTCAGGATATTCTTGATCATTGTTCAGTTGTTCCTTGCCGGATTACTTTGGCACCTTCCTACCAAACTTACGGCAAGGTTTACATCAGGTCTGCGTACAAGATAGCACATACATAATAGATCCATGGCGAAGCATAGGGATGACACTTCATCTCTTCTTTATCCTTGTCATGGTCGGGCATTGAGCTGAGCTCAATCTCACACCTTGCAACACAGCAAGAACCCTTCTTGACTGGATCCATTTTGAACTTCTTCAAAATCTTATCAAGATATGTGCTTTGTGAAGACCTATGAGGCTACCCCGATCTATCTCTATAGATCTTGATGCCTAATATATAAGCAGCTTCTCCAAGGTCCTTCATTGAAAAACACTCTTTTCAAGTAGGCCTTTAATGCTGTCCAAGAATTCTATATCATTTCCCATCAAAAGTATGTCATCTATATAATATAAGAAATGCTACAGTAGCTCCCACTCACTTTTCTTGTAAACGCAGGCTTCTCCATAAGTCTCAAGATAAACCCAAACGCTTGGATCATCTCATCAAAGTTTAATGTTCCAACTCCGAGATGCTTGCACCAGCCCATAAATGGATCGCTGAGCTTGCATACTTTGCAAGATTCTTAGGATCGATAAAACCTCCTTGTCAGCATTACATACAGCTCTTCCTTAAGATAATCCGCTAAGGAACGCTGTTTTGACGCCCATCCGCCATATCTCATAATCATAGTATGCGTTAATTGCTAACATGATTCGACGGACTTAAGCTGCGCCACGGGAGAAAAAGTCTCATCGTAATCAATCCCTTTGAACTTGTCGATAACCCTTAGCGATAAGTCGAGCTTTATAGATGGTGACATTACCATCCGCGCCCCGCTTCTTCTTAAAGATCCATTTGTTTTCTATCGTCACCATCATCGGCAAGTCACCAAAGTCCACACTTTGTTTTCATACATGGATTCTATCTTGATTTCATGGCTTCTAGCCATTTGTTGGAATCTGGGCCCGCCATCGCTTCTTCATAGTTCAAGGTTCACCGTTGTCTAACAACATGATTTGCAGGACAGGGCTGCTGCATTCTCTTGTGCGTAACGCGGTCCTAGTGGACCTCCACGAGGTTCAGCAGCAACTTGATCCGAAGTGCCTTGATCATCATCATTATTTCCCTTCAGTTGGTGTAGGCATCATGTGAACACTTTCCTTGAGGTGCACTACTATCCTGTTCAAGAGGTAGGACTTCATCGAAGTTCTACTTTCCTCCCACTTACTTCTTTCGAGAGAAACTCTTTTTCCGTAGAAGGTTCCGCTTCTTGGCAATAAAGATCTTGCCTCTGATCTTAAGTAGAAGGTATACCCAATGGTTTCTTTAGGTATCCTATGAAGACTCATTTTTCCGACTTGGGTTCGAGCAAAGTTGAAGTTTTTTTGACATAAGCATCGCATCCCCAAACTTTTAGAAACGATACTTTAGGTTTCTTCCCAAACCATAATTCATACGTGTCGCTCTTCAACGGACTTAGACGGTGCCTTATTTAAAGTGAATGTAGCTGTCTCTAGAGCGTATCCCCAAAATGATAGCTTAAATCGGGTAAGAGACATCATAGACCGCACTATATCCAATAGAGTGCGATTATGACGCTCGGACACACCGCTACGCTTGAGGTGTTCCAGCAAGTTAGTTGTGAAACGATTCCATATTTTCTTAAGTGTGTACCAAATTCATGACTTAAATATTCTCTCTCCACGATCCGATCAGAAGAATTTTATCTTCGGTCACGTTGATTCTCTACTTCATTCTGAAATTCCTTGAACTTTTCAAAGGTCTCAGACTTGTGTTTCATCAAGTAGACATACCCATATGTACTCAAGTCATCCGTGAGAGTGAGAACATAACGATATCCTCCATGAGCCTCAATGCTCATTGACCGCATACATCGGTATGTATGATTTCCAACAAGTTGGTTGCTCGCCCATTGTTCCAGAGAACGGAGTCTTGGTCATCTTGCCCATGAGGCATGGTTCGTGATGTGTCAAATGATTCATAATCTAGAGACTCAAAAGTCCATCAAGATGGAGTTTTCATGCGCTTGACACTAATGTGACCATAGGCAGCAGTACACAAGTATGTGGGACTATCGTTATCAACTTTACATCTTTTGGTATTCACGCTATGAACTTGTGTAATACTACGCCGAGATTCATTAAGAATAAACCATTGACCATCTGGAGCATGACCATAAAACATATCTCTCATATAAATAGAACAACCATTATTCTCTCGATAAATGAGTAGCCATCTCGCATTAAACGAGATCCAGACATAATATTCATGCTCAAACTTGGCACCAAATAACAATTATTAAGGTTCATAACTAATCTCCGAGGTAAATGAAGAGGTAGCGTGTCGACGGCGATCATCACATCGACTCGAACCATTCCCGACGCCAAGATCGTCACCTCGCCCTTCGCCAGCCTCCGCTTATTCCAGAGTCCTCGCTGTGAGTTACAAATATGAGCAACACACCGTATCAAATACCTGTGAGTTACTACGAAGTAATCAAGGTAAGGCACATCAATTACATGTATATCAAATATACTTTTGTGTTGCCGCCTTCTTGTCCGCTAAGTATTTGGGGCAGTTCCGCCTCCAAAGGACCTTCCCCTTGCAATAAAAGCACTCTGCCTCAAGCTTGGGTCCATTCTTTGACTTCTTCCCGCAACTTGCTTACGGGCGCCAACCTCCCTGCCGCCCTTCTTGAAGTTCTTCTTGCCCTTGCCCTTCTTGAACTTAGTGGTCTTATTGACCATCAACACTTGATGTTCTTTCTTGATTTCAACCTCGTTGACTTCAGCAGAGAGAATACTTCAGAATGGTCTTTACCATCCTCGTGATATTGTAGTTCATCACAAAGCTCTTGTAGCTTGGTGGCAGCGACTGGAGGATTCTGTCAATGACCGCCATCATGGAGGTTAATATTCAAATGGGCCATATTGTGCAACCCATATCTTGAGAATGTGCTCACCGACGTAACTATTTTCCTCCATCTATAACTATAGAACTTGTCGGAGATGTCATATCTCGACCCGGCGTGAGCTTGAAAACCAGTTTCAGCTCCTAACATCTCATATGCTCCGTGATGCTCAAAACGCTTTTGAGCCCCGGTTCTAAGTCAAAGCATGCCGCACCGAACGAGGGAGTAATCATCAAGACGAGACTGCCAAGCATTCATAATGTCTTGTTCTTCGGACGGAGCGCCACCTAGCGGTCCTTCTAGGACATATTGTTTCCGCAGCTATGAGGATGATCTCAAGTTCCGACTCCAGTCCAGAGTTGCTGCCGCCATATTTCAGCTTGGTTTTCTAGAACGCTGCTGAAGTTCAAGTTGACATGAGCGCTGGCCATTTGATCTACAAGACATATTATGCAAAAGTTTTAGACTAAGTTCATGATAATTAAGTTCATCTAATCAAATTATTTAAATGAACTCCCACTCAGATTAGACATCCTCTAGTCATCTAAGTGTTACACACATCCGAAGTCGACTTAGGCCGTGTCCGATCATCACGCGGAGACGGACTAGTCATCGCCGGTGAACATTCTCATGTTGATCGATCTTCCATACGACTCGCGGTTCAACCTTTCGGCCTCCGTGTTCCGGAGGCCATGTCTCGCATATGCTAGGCTCGCTGGTTAACCCTAAGTGTTTGGTGTGTAAATCTGTCTTACACCCGCTGTATGTGAACGTAAGAATCCATCACACCCATCATCACGTGGTGCTTAGAAGCTTACAAACTTTAGCAACGGTGCACGCTAGGGTAGAACACTTCTTGAAATTGTTAGGGATCATCTTATTTACTACTGCTCGTCTAAGTAAACAAGATGTATAAACATAATAAACATCACATGCAATTATATAGTAGTGACATGATATGGCCAATATCATCAAGCTCCATTGATCTCCATCTTCGGGCTCCATGATCATCTTGTCACCCGCATGACACCATGATCTCCATCATCATGATCTCCAAAGATCATGATCTCCATCATTGTGCTCCATGAAGTTGTCACGCCCAACGACATACTTCTACTTCTATGGCTAACGCGCTTAGCAATAAAGTAAAGTAATTTACATGGCGCTCTTTCAATGACACGCAGGTCATACAAAAATAAAGACAACTCCTATGGTTCCGCCGTTGTCATACTTCATCGACATGCAAGTCGGATTCCTATTACAAGAACATGATCTCATATATCACAATATGTCATTCATCATTCATCACAACTTGGCCATATCACATCACATGACAATTGCTGCAAAAACAAGTTAGACGTCCCCTAATTGTTGTTGCATCTTTTACGTGGCTGCAATTGTTCTAGCAAGAACGCTTTCTTACCTACTTAATAACCACAACGTGATCTTGTCAACTTCTATTTACCCTTCATAAGGACCCTTTTCATCGAATCCGCCCAACTAAAGTGGAGAGACAGACACCCGCTAGCCACCTTATGCAACTAGTGCATGTTAGTCGGTGGAACCGGTCTCACGAAGCGCACGCGGTAAGGTTGGTCCGGCCGCTTCATCCCACAATAACCATGGAAGCAAGATAAGATTAGTAGCGCAAGTAAGTTGACAAGATCCACGCCCACAACTAAATTAGTGTTCTACTCTGCGCAATAGAGAACTACGATAGACCTAGCTCGATACCATGTTGGGGAACGCTAGTAGAAAATTAAAATTTTGCTACGGTTTTACCAAGATCCATCTATGAGTTCATCTACAACGAGTCATGGGAGTGAGTTTGCATCTACATACCACTTGTAGATCACGTATGGAAGCTTTGAGGGGATGGTGATGATGGAGTCGCATTTCGGATCACCGATGACCAAAGCGCTGAATCGGACAGCACCTCCGCTGCTCACACACACGTGACGTGACGGGCAACGCCTCCGCCTTGATCCAGCAAGGAGGAAGGAGAGGTTGAGGAAGATGGCTCCAACAGCAGCACGACGGGCGTGATGATGAAGGAGTGATAGTTCTCCTGCCAGGCTTTGCTAAGCGCACGCGAGGAGGAGAGGTGTTGGGAGGGAGGGGCTGCGCCTCTGTGTGTATGCAGCCCTCCCTCACCCCTCTATTTATAGGGAAGGGAGGAGGGCTGCCCCTCTAGATGCATCTAGAGGGAGGGGGCGCTGCCAAGGGAGGCTTGCCCCTCACAAGGGGGGCGCCTTAGGTTCCCTCAACCCCAAGGCGATGGGCCCAAGGGGAGGTGCGCCCAGCCCACTAGGGTCTGGCTGCCTCCCATGCAGCCCAAGTGGCCCCCGAGAGGGTGGGCCTCCCGGTGGTCCTCCGAACCTTCCTGGCCCTCCATAATACCGATATGACCAAACTTTTCCGTGTCCGCTTGACAACTTCCCATATATAAATCTTTACCTCCGACCCTTCCGAACTCCTCGACGTCCGGGATCTCATCCGAGACTCCAAACAACATTCGTAATCACATACAAGTCTTCCTAATAACCCTAGCGCCACCGAACCTTATGTGTAGACCCCACGGGTTCGGAGACATGCGACATGACCGAGACGCCTCAGTCAATAACCAACAGCTGGATCTCGATACCCATGTTGGCTCCTACATGCTCCTCGATGATGTCATCTGGATGAACCATATGTCGAGGATCTGCCAACCTCAGATTCTATTCCCTTTGTCGACGGTATAATTTTGCCCGAGACTCGATCGCTTCAGATCCCAATACCTCGCTCAGCCTCAAGCATCGCAAGTCACTTTACTCCGCATCAGAATGCATGATCCCGTGACTGTATTAATTTGATCACTTTGAGCTCATCATGATGATGCACCGAAAGGGGCCCAAGGATACCTATCCGTCATACGAGTGACAAACTCGCCTCGATCCGTGTCAACCCAATGTACACTTTCGGAGATACCGTAGTGCACCTTTATAGTCACCCAGCTACGCCAGACGCTTATGGTACCCAAAGCACTCCTACGGTATCCGGAGTTACACGATCTCATGGTCTAAGGAAGAGATACTTGACATTGGAAAAGCTCTAGCAAAACGAACTACACGATCTTGTGCTATGCTTAGATTGGGTCTTGTCCATCACGCCATTCTCCTAATGATGTGATCCCGCTGGTCAATGACATCCTGATGTCCATAGTCGAAACCATGACTATCCGTCAACCAACGAGCTAGTCAACTAGAGGCTCACTAGGACGACAGGTCTATGTATTCACACGCGTATCACGATTTCCGATGATACAGCTTATAGTATGAATAAAAGACAATTATCATGAACAAGGAAATATAATAATAATGCTTTATTATTGCCTCTAGGGCATATTTCCAACAGCCTCCCACTTGCACTAGAGTCAATAATCTAGTTACATTGTGATGAATCGAACACCCATAGAGTTCTCGTGTTGATCATGTTTTGCCCGGGCGGAAGAGGTTTAGTCAACGGATCTGCGGTATCAGATCCGTGATGCACTTTACAATTTCTATGTCTCCATCCCCAACATTTTCACGGATGGAGTTGAAGCGACGCTTGATGTGTTCGGTCTTCTTGTGAAACCTGGGCCCTTGGCAAGTGCAATAGCTCCAAAGGTTGTCACAAAAGAGTTTGATCGGCCCCGACGCATTGGGTATGACTCCTAGGTCGGTGATGAACTCCTTCACCCAAATTGCTTCATGCGCTGCCTCCGAGGCTGCCATGTACTCCGCTCACATGTAGATCCCGCCACGACGCTCGCGCTTGCAGCTGCACCACTACCATCTGCTCCACCATTCAACATATACACGATCCGATTTGTGACTTAGAGTCATCCTGATCCGTGTCGGGTTTAGCGCCGACGTAATCCCTTTACGATTTAGCCTTCGTCACCTCCATAAATGAGAAACATGTCCTTTGTCCTTTCGTGTACTTCAGGATATTCTTGACGCTGTTCAGTTGTTCCTCCTCGCCGATTACTTTGGTACCTTCCTACCAAACTTACGGCAAGGTTTACATCAGGTCCGTACACAAAGATGGCATACATAATAGATCCTATGGCTGAAGCATAGGGGATGACACTCATCTCTTCTTTATCCTTTGTCAGGTCGGGCATTGAGCTGAGCTCAATCTCACACCTTGCAATACAGGCAAGAACCCCTTCTTGGACTGATCCATTTTGAACTTCTTCAAAATCTTATCAAGATATGTGCTTTGTGAAAGACCTATGAGGCGCCCTCGATCTATCTCTATAGATCTTGATGCCTAATATATAAGCAGCTTCTCCAAGGTCCTTCATTGAAAACACTTTTCAAGTAGGCCTTAATGCTGGCCAAGAATTTGAAGGAAATATGCCCTAGAGGCAATAATAAAGTTATTATTTATTTCCTTATACCATGATAAATGTTTATTATTCATGCTAGAATTGTATTAACTGGAAACATAATACATGTGTGAATACATAGACAAATGTATAGTCACTAGTATGCTCTCTATTTAGACTAGCTCATTAATCAAAGATGGTTGTGTTTCCTAACCATAGACATGTGTTGTCATTTGATTAATGGGATCACTCATTAGGAGAATGATGTGATTGACATGACCCATTCCGTTAGCTTAGCACTTGATCGCTTAGTATATTGCTAATGCTTTCTTTCATGACCCATACATGTTCCTCGTAACTATGAGATTATGCAACTCCTGCCACCGGAGGAACACTTTGGTACTACCAAACGCCACAACGAATCGGGTGATTATAAAGGAGTACTACAGGTGTCTCCAAAGGTACTCGTTGGGTTGGCGCCTGCCTTTCATTAGGTTTGGTTGTGGAAACGAGTACTTTCAAAATTCCTCACGATCACGCAAGACCATGGTGATGGCATAGCAACGAGGGAGAGTGTCCGTCCACGCAATCAGAGACCGAAAGCGAAGCGCTATAACAACGCTGTTGATGTAGTCGACGCCTTCACGATCCGACCGATCCAAGCAACGAACGCACTATGACCAGTTCCGACACGCTCAGCTCGATGACGATCCCTGACCGATCCAAAGAAAGTGTTCGATGAGTTCCGCCGACGACGAAGGCAGGACGATGTTGATGCTCCACTGACGCAGGGTCGCTAAGCTCCGCTGACGATATGACTTCTCTCCGCGCAGGATTTAATTAAGCCCGATGGACGATATGACCAAGTGGAATATGGTGGCAGGGGCACCGACACGCCAAGGAAAGATCCGAGATCAACTTATGTGTCATGGGGTGCCCCTCGCTCGTGATATAAAGGAGACATTGGGTGCAGCCGCCTAGGAGAGGC
The DNA here is from genome assembly GCA_021605205.1 of Aegilops longissima. NCBI lineage: Eukaryota > Viridiplantae > Streptophyta > Magnoliopsida > Poales > Poaceae > Aegilops > Aegilops longissima. The sequence continues at coordinate 640,483,547 of CM038676.1, read as the reverse complement.
GCTGCTCGAGGAGTCCTACTCCCACCGGAGTAGGACTCCCCTTCCTAGTTGGAGTAGGATTGGGAGGGGAAGAGGAAGGGGTCCTCCTCCTGTTCTATTCTTCCTTGAGGCTTCGGGGCACTTCCCACCGGCCGCCTCCTCTCTCCCCTGTGGCCCATGAAGGCCTATATACCCCCGGGGTTCCGTAACCCTGTTCCGAATATCCTGCTTTCACTCTAACCCTTCCAAGTCCAAACATAGGCTTCCAATATATCAATCTTTATGTTCCCACTATCAGACTCCTCGCCATGTCCGTGATCACATCCGGGACCAACAAACTTTTGTGCATCAATACTTATAAACTCATAATGAATCACATCAAACGCGAGCGCAAGGGACTCCCACGGGTCTCGAGAACTATGTAGACATGACCTAGAACCATTCTCGGTCAAGAATCAATAGCGGAACCCGATGCCCATATTGGTTCCTACATATTCTACTTAAGATCTTTATCGGTCAAACCGCATAACGACATAACGTTGTTCCCTTTGTCCCCAGATAGCATTTACCCGAGATTCGATCGTCGGGTATCCAATACCTAGTTCAATCTCACACCGTAAGTCTCTTTACTCGCTCTGCGCACATCATCTCACAACTAACTCATTAGTTGCAATGCTTGCAAGGCTTAAGTGATGTGTATTAATGAGAAGGCCTAGAGATACCTCTCCTATAATCGAGAGTGACAAAACCTAATCTTTAAATACGCCAACCCAACAAGTACCTTTGGAGACACCTGTACTCCTTTTTATAATCACCCAGCTATTGCCAGGACGCTTGGTAGTACCCAGTGTTCCTCCGCAAACGGAGTTGCATAATCTCATAGTTATAGGAACATGTAAGGGCATGCGAAGAAAGCATTAACATACTAAACGCATCAAGTGTTAAGCTAATTGAATGGGTCATGTCAATCAGATCATTCAACTAATGATGCGACCTGTTAATCAAATAACAACTCCTTGTTCATGGTTAGGAAACATAACCATCTTTGATTAACAAGCTAGTCAAGTAGAGGCATACTAGTGATATATCGCTTGTCTATATATTCACATGTATTATGTTTCTGTTATACAATTCTAGCATGAATAATAAACATTTATCATGAAATAAGGAAATAAATAATAACTTTATTATTGCCTCTAGGGCATATTTCCTTCAGTCTCCCACTTGCACTAGAGTCAATAATCTAGTTCACGCTATCATGTGATTCAACACTAATATTCACATCTCGTATGTGATTAATACCCATAGTTCACATCATTATGTGACCAACACCCAAAGGGTTTACTAGAGTCAATAATCTAGTTCACATCGCTATGTGATTAATACCCAAAGAGTACTAAGGGATGATCATGTTTGCTCGTGAGAGAAGCTTAGTAACGGGTCTCTTATATTCTCGTATCGTATGTATTTTGCAAATATTCTATGTCTACAATGTCTCGCACGGGCTACTTATAGCTAATTGCTCCCACTTACAATATGTATCCAGATTGAGACTTAGAGTCATCTCGGATCAGTGTAAAAGCTTGCATCGATGTAACTCTTTACGACTCGGCTCCTTTTATCACCTCCATAATCGAGAAATATTTCCTTAGTCCTCACTAAGGATGTTCTTGACCAATGTCCAAAGGATCTACTTCTAGATCACTATTGTACCCCTTGCCAAATTCAGAGCAAGGTATACAATAGGTCTGGTACATAGCATAGCATACTTTATAGAACCTATGACTCAGGCATAGGGAATGACTTTCATTCTCTTTCTATTTTCTGCCGTGGTCGGATTTGAGTCTCACTCAATTTTCACACCTTTGCAACACAGTGCAAGAACTTTCTTTGGTCTGTTCCATTTTGAACTACTTCAAAATCTTGACAAGGTATGTACTTATTGAAAAACTTATCGCCGCCTTGATCTATCTCTATAGATCTTGATGCTCAATATGTAAGCAACTTCACCGAGGTCCTTATTTGAGAAACCTTCAAATACCCTTTATGCTTTGCGTATCAATTCTACATTATTTCCGATCAACAATATGTCATTCACATATACTTATCGAAATGTTAGTAGTGTCCTCACTCACTTTCTTGTAAATACAAGTTTCAAAAGTCTCAGAGAAACCATATGCTTTGATCACACTATCAAAGCGCTTATTCCAACTCCGAGATGCTTGCACCACACCATAGATGGATCGCTCAAGCTTGCACATTTTGTTAGCTCCTTTAGGATTGACAAAACCTCTGTTGCATCCTATACAACTCTTCTTTAATAAATTCATTCAAGAATGTAGTTTTGACATCCATTTGCCGATTTCATAAATGTGGCAATTGCAACATGATTCTGACAGACTTAAGCATTTCACATGCTTGAGAAAATCTCATTAGTAGTCAACATCTTGAACTTGTCGAAACCTTTGTGACAAGTCGAGCTTTGTAGATAGTAACACCACTATCAAGGTCCGCCTTTCTCTTGAAGATCCATTTATTCACATGGCTTGTCGATCATCGAGCAAGTCAACCAAAGTCCATACTTTGTTCTCATACATGATCCTATCTCAGATTTCATGGCCTCAAGCCATATTCAGGAATTGGCTCATCATCGCTCTCATAGTTCGTAGGTTCATCATGGTTCATGACTTCCGTAACATAATTACCGCATCACCTGTGCGGATTTACCGAAGACCTACAAGGTTTGGTAGCAACTTGATTCGAAGTTTCATGATCATCACTGGCTAACTTCTCTATTAATTGGTGTAGGAATCCACCGAACTGATTGGTATGGATGGAACTACTTCCAATAAGGAAGCAATTACAATTACCTCATCAAGTTTCTACTTTCCTCCCACTCACTTCTTTTCGAGAGAAACTCCTTCTCTAGAAAGGATCCATTTTAGCAACGTAATGTTTTGCTTTTAGATCTGTGATAGAAGGTGTACCCAACAGTTTTTTGGGTATTCTATGAAGACGCATCTCGATTTGGTTCGAGCTTATCGTGTGAAAACTTTTTCACATAAGCATCACAACTCCAAACTTTAAGAAACGATAGCTTAGGGTTTATCGCTAAACCATAGTTCATACGGGTGTCATCTCAACGGATTTAGATGGTGCCCTAATAAACGTGGAATGCAGCTGTCTCTAATGCATAACCAAAAACGATAGTGGTAAATCGGTAAGATACATCATAGATTGCACCATATCCAATAGTGTGGTTACGACGCTCGACACACCATTATGTTGTGGTGTTCCATGTATGCGGAGCTGTGAAACTATTCCACTTTGTTTTAATTGAAGACCAAACTCAGAATCTCAAAAATTCATCTCCACGATCAAATCAGCAGAAACTTTATTTTCTTTGTTACGATGATTTTCCACTTCACTCCAAATTCTTTTGAACCTTTCAACTATTTCAGACTTATGTTTCATCAAGAGATATACCCATATCTCGCTCAAATCATCTTGTGAAGGTCAAAGAAATAACGATACTTGCCATTTAGCATCAACACTCATTGGATCGCATACATCGGTATGTATTATTTCCAATAAGTCAAGAGTTTGTTCCATTGTTCCGAGAACGGAGTTTTAGTCATCTTGCCCAAAAGGCACGGGTTCGCAAGCATCAAATGATTCATAATCAAGTGATTCCAAAAATCCATCACATGGAGTTTCTTCATGCGCTTTACACCAATATGACCTAAACGCAAGTAGCACAAATAAGTTGCACTATCATTATTAACTTTGCATCTTTTGGTTTCATATTATGAATATGAGTATCACTATGATCGAGATCCAATGAACTGCTTTTCACTGGGAGTGTAACTATATAAGGTTTTATTCATGTAAATGTAACAACAATTTATTCTCTTACTTAAATGAATAATCAGACAATAAACATGATCAAATCATATTTATGCTCAACACCAAATAACACTTATTTAGGTTCCACACTAATCCTAAAGTATAGGAGTAAAAGGGCGATGATCATATCAATCTTGGAACTACTTCCAACACTCATCGTCACTCCCTTCAACTAGTTTCGCTCATTTCAGCAACTCCCGCTTCAAGTTGTTATTCTTAGCAACTCCAACCAAGATCAAATACCGAGGGTTGCTACTAATAACTAGTAAAATACACATCAATAATCAGATATCAAATATACCTTGTTCATTTTGCCATCCTTCTTATCCGCCAAATACTTCTAGTAGTTCCGCTTTAGTGACTCAGTTCCATTGCAACAAAAGCATTTAGTCTCTGTGCTTAGGTCCAGACTCTGGGCTTCTTTTTCAAACAGCAACTTGCTTGCCGCTCTTCTTGAAGTTCCCTTCTCTTCTTTGCCCTTTTCCTTGAGACTAGTGGTCTTGTCAATCATCAACACTTGATGCTCTTTCTGATTTCTACCTTCGCTCGATTTCAACATCAATAAGAGCTTGGGAATTACTTTAGCCATCCCTCGCATATTATAGTTCATCTGGGGTCTCACTAACTTGGTGATGGTGACTAGAGAATTCTCGTCAATCACTATTTTATCCGAAGATTAACTCCCACTCTGATTTCAAGTTTACTGAAGCACCTGCACAATCGGAGCACATGCTCACTCGTTTAGCAATAAAGTAAAGTAATTTACATGGCGTTCTTCAATGACACGCAGGTCATACAAAAAATAAAGACAACTCCTATGGCTCCTGCCGGTTGTCATACTCATCGACATGCAAGTCGTGATTCCTATTACAAGAACATGATCTCATATATCACAATATGTCATTCATCATTCATCACAACTTGGCCATATCACATCACATGACAATTGCTGCAAAAACAAGTTAGACGTACTCTAATTGTTGTTGCATCTTTTACGTGGCTGCAATTGGGTTCTAGCAAGAACGTTTTCTTACCTACTTAATAACCACAACGTGATCTTGTCAACTTCTATTTACCCTTCATAAGGACCCTTTTCATCGAATCCGCTCCAACTAAAGTGGGAGAGACAGACACCCGCTAGCCACCTTATGCAACTAGTGCATGTTAGTCGGTGGAACCGGTCTCACGTAAGCGTACGTGTAAGGTTGGTCCGGGCCGCTTCATCCCACAATACCGCGGAAGCAAGATAAGATTAGTAGCGGCAAGTAAGTTGACAAGATCCACGCCCACAACTAAATTGTGTTCTACTCGTGCAATAGAGAACTACGCATAGACCTAGCTCTGATACTACTGTTGGGGAACGTTGTAGAAATTAAAATTTTTGCTACGGTTTTACCAAGATCCATTTATGAGTTCATCTAAGCAACGAGTCATGGGAGTGAGTTTGCATCTACATACCACTTGTAGATCACGTGCGGAAGCTTTCGAGGGGATGGTGATGATGGAGTCGTACTCGGATCACCGATGACCAAAGCGCTGAACGGACATCACCTCCGCGTTCAACACACGTACGGTACGGGCAACGTCTCCTCCGTCTTGATCCAGCAAGGAGGAAGGAGAGGTTGAGGAAGATGGCTCCAACAGCAGCACGACGGCGTGATGATGAAGGAGTGACAGTTCTCCGGCAGGGCTTCGCCAAGCGCACGCGGAGGAGGAGAGGTGTTGGGGAGGGGAGGGGCTGCGCCTTCAAGTTGTGTATGCAGCCCTCCCCTCACCCCTCTATTTATAGGGGAAGGGAGGAGGGGGGCCGGCCCCCTCTAGATGCATCTAGAAGGGGGGGCGGCGGCCAAGGGAGGGGCTTGCCCCCAAGCAAGGGCGCCCCTTAGGGTTCCCCTCAACCCCTAGGCGCCTGGGCCCCGGGGGAAGGGGTGCGCCCAGCCCACTAGGGGCTGGCTGCCTCCCATGCAGCCCAAGTGGCCCCGAGAGGGTGGCCCCTCCCGTGGTCCTCCGGAACCTTTCGGTGGCCCCTCCATAATACCGATATGACCAAACTTTTCCGGTGTCCGCTTGACAACTTCCCATATATAAATCTTTACCTCCGACCCTTCCGAACTCCTCGTGACGTCCGGGATCTCATCCGGGACTCGAACAACATTCGTAATCACATACAAGTCTTCCTAATAACCCTAGCGCCACCGAACCTTAAGTGTGTAGACCCTACGGGTTCGGGAGACATGCTGAGACATGACCGAGACGCCTCAGGTCAATAACCAACAGCGGATCTGGATACCCATGTTGGCTCCTACATGCTCCTCGATGATGTCATCGGATGAACCACGATGTCGAGGATTCAAGCAACCCCGTATTCTATTCCCTTTGTCGACGGTATGTTACTTGCCCGAGACTCGATCGTCGGTATCCCAATACCTCGTTCACCTCGTTACATCGCAAGTCACTTTACTCGTGCCGTAATGCATGATCCCGTGACCGCAGACACTTGATCACTTTGAGCTCATTATGATGATGCACTACCGAGTGGGCCCATGATACCTATCCGTCATACGGAGTGACAAATCCTGTCTCGATCCGTGTCAACCCAATGACACTTTCGGAGATACCGTAGTGCACCTTTATAGTCACCCGATTACGTTGCCAGACCCTTTGGTACACCCAAAGCACTCCCTACGGTATCCGGGAGTTACACGATCTCATGGTCTAAGGAAGAGATACTTGACATTGGAAAAAGCTCTAGCAAAACGAACTACACGATCTTGTGCTATGCTTAGGATTGGGTCTTGTCCATCACGTCATTCTCCTAATGATGTGATCCCGTATCGTCAATGACATCCGATGTCCATAGTCGAAACCATGACTATCTGTCGACCAACGAGCTAGTCAACTAGAGGCTCACTAGGGACGACAGGTCTATGTATTCACACGTGTATCACGATTTCCGGATGATACAGTTATAGCATGAATAAAAGACAATTATCATGAACAAGGAAATATAATAATAATGCTTTTATTATTGCCTCTAGGGCATATTTCCAACACACAAGAGAGTAGAGGGGGAGAAACTTCATAAGATCCAACTACAATAGGAAAGCTCGGGATACATCAAGATCGTGCCATAGAGGGAACACGAGAGAGAGAGATCAAACACATAGCTACTGGTACATACCCTCGGCCCTGAGGGTGAACTACTCCCTCCTCGTCATGGATAGCGCCGGATGATGAAGATGGCCACCGGTGATGGGTTCCTCCTCCGCAGGTGCGGAACAGGCCCCGAGAGGTTTTGGTGGCTACAGAGGCTTGCGGCGGAACTCCGATCTATCTTCTGTTCTGAAAGTTTATGATACGTAGGTATATATGGATGCGAGGGGTACGTCGGTGGATCAAGAGGGCCACGAGGAGGGGCGCGCCTTCACCCTCCGAGCACCTCCTTCTTTCCTGACGTGCACTCCAAGTCTATCGGGTGGCTTTCCTTCAAAAAATAACTTCTCCAGTTGATTTCGTTCCGTTTTGACTCCGTCTAATATTCCTTTTCCTCGAAACACTGAAATAGGCATAAAGCAACAAATCTGGGTTGGGCCTCCGGTTAATAGGTTAGTCCCAAAAGTAATATAAAAGTGGATAATAAAGCCCAATATTGCCCAAAACAGTAGATAATATAGCATGGAGAAATCAAAAATTATAGATACGTTGGAGACGTATCAAGCATCCCCAAGCTTAATTCCTGCTCGTCCTTGAGTAGGTAAATGATAAAAAAGATAATTTTTGATGCGGAGTGCTACTTGGCAAAATTTCAATGTAAATCTTCTTAATTGTGGCATGAATATTCAGATCCATGAGATTCAAGACAAAAGTTCATATTGACATAAAAATAATAATACTTCAAGCATACTAACAAAGCAATTATGTCTTCTCAAAATAACATGGCCAAAGAAAGTTCATCCCTACAAAATCATATAGTTAGGCTATGCTTCATTTTCGTCACACAAAGATGTTCCCAACTTCTATACCCCCGATGACAAGCCAAGCAATTGTTTCATACTTAAATAATCTCAAACTTTTTCAACCTTCACGCAATACATGAGCGTGAGCCATGGATATAGCACTATGGATGGAATAGAATATGATGATGGGGATTGTGTGGAAGACAAAAAGGAGAAAGTCTCACATTGACGAGGATAATCAACGGGCTATGGAGATGCCCATCAATTGATGTCAACATGAGGAGTAAGGATTGACATGCAACGGATGCACTAGAGCTATGAATGCTCAACAAAAGAAAACTAGTGGGTGTGCATCCAACTTGCTTGCTCATGAAGACCTAGGGCATTTGAGGAAGCCCATCGTAGGAATATACAAGCCAAGTTCTATAATGAAAAATTCCCACTAGTATGAAAAAGACAACTTATGAGACTCACTATATGAAAAACATGGTGCTACTTTGAAGCACAATATATGAGACTCACTACATGAAGAACAAGGTGCTACTTTGAAGCACAATATATGAGACTCACTACATGAAGAACAAGGTGCTACTTTGAAGCACAACATATGAGACTCACTACATGTAGCGACCCGACCTCAGACGGTCAAGCCTCTGTGTATCCGTGCCATCCCTGGATCAGTATGCTGGCACACACAGTACATCAATGTATATATCAAAGTGCAATCACATGTATAAATAACGTAAAACTGATATATACCTCATAAGTCTCAGCGAAACAAGTAATCGGGTGTGGAGTCCCATCAACGCCATCGGCAGTTGAGTGTAGACCGTAACCCTGTAGATCGTACTCTTACTCGTCGGAAGAAATTATCTGCAACATGATACGTTGCAGCCGTGTAGGTCAGTACATTGAATGTACCGCAAGATCACAACATGAGAAAACAGATGGTAAAACTATACTATATGCAATTTGGCTTTGTGGCTCGGGTCTGAGTTTTGTTTATAAAAGCTGGTTTTATTTTCCCTACATCAAAGGAATAAATGAAGTCTGTACTATAGAGTTTTCTATCATGACATGGTTCCGCCAACCGATGTCTCATAGCCCAAATCATCATAAGTTGCCCACAATTAAGTTATCAATCCGTGTTGAGAGTTCCGAGATAGATCCAAGTCCAGATGCTCAAATTGTCCGTAATCGGGACACGGCTAATCGATTAGGTTTTAACCCTCTGCAGAGGTTTGTACACTTTACCCGCAAGATTCGATCCTCTTTACGTTCTCACACTTCAGGTGTTTGAGAACAAGACGATCAAACATGGTCTTCGAAGAGTTCCTCGACCACCGTCCGGGTGCTCATCCAATCCTACCGTAGTTCTACATCTGCTAGCACCGCCCCAGCCAGATTCACCACTAAGGTCAACCAAGCCAGAGCCCATAGTGACTTGCGGTTGCACAGGTAAGCTTCCGGCATGAAGTATTCTTCCGTCTCTTTGAGTCTGGGTGAAGCTTTCGCAAGATGTCATGGCGCTTCTCCATGCATCCCGCCAACCACTGGTTTCTCCAGGTGCCCGTCAACCATCCTTCACCCAAGAGTGTGTATTGAATTCTTGTCTCGAGTCTTGAAGTCTTGAGGCCTTGAAGATGCAGTCCTTGCAGATTCCATCATGGAGTTGTCGTCATTGACGAGATCCTCCATTCTCACACCACTCGCAGCACTCATACCTAACCCCGTCTACTATAGCGTAGCGTTAAAATAAATAACGTCCCGGGCTTGGTAACAGGGTGATGGTTCCTACCTCATGCATACTACTCATATACAAGGATTCAGTATCACTACTGGAGGGATTGTTGCAAAGATGACACTAGATGCAATAAAACACATCGGTATGAAAAACATGGTCAAAGTGAACTTGCCTGGTAATACTTGATGAAGATAACAACGCTGTCAGAAAATGACTTGGTAGAACTAATCGTCACTCCGTTGAAAATCTATATAGTCAAACATAGCATTCACATAATCAAACATCCTAGCAAACAATTCTAACACTCATAACAATACTCAATCAAAAAAGCAACAAAGAAAACCAAGTCGAAAACCAAAGGAAAAACTTCGAAAGAAAAATTCAAGGAAAAACTAGTGGTGACCAACTCACACAAATCTTAACATAACATCACTAAATTATTCTAATATTTTTTCTACAGCAAAGAAAATATAAATCTAATAAAATAACAGAAAATAAATTACTAATTTACTAACTAACAAAAAGAACTAATATAAAACTACTATAACCATCTAGTTAATACTAGAACAAATATGGCAACTAGCAAAACACTAAGACAACTATAACAGCAAATCATTTATTAAAACACTAATAAACTATACTAAATAAATATAACAACTAATGTGTTCACAAATAACAGAAACAAAAACAATATAACTTGAAGTGGAAAAGAATTACTTTTAAAACTAATAAAACTATTTTTATCCACTATCACTATCAACTAAACAAGCAATTACAAAAACAGTAGCTAAACACTAATAAATAACTATAAAAATTTGTCTACTGTAGCTAAACATAAACATATAACAACAAGTGAAAATCTACAAAAGGAATGAACTAAAATAATTAAAAACAATAATTACATAACTAAAACAACTATATAAGAAAAACAGTACTGTTTTTACTAAAATCTAATTTAAAATACTCCAAAATTACCAAACTAAATGCTACAGCTAAAAAAAATATCACAAGTGACCAGGAGCAAAAAGAATTAATTAAAAACCTATTTTTAAACTCAAGTTATGGCCAAAATACTAATCTGAACAAAATTTATCAAATTCAAATTTAAACTACTCAAATTTGAAATCCAGAGACACTAACAGAAACTTCAGCAAATTTCTGACACATAGCAATTGGAATCACTCAAAAATACTAAAAACTCTAAAAGATATGAATTTTCTAAGATTGCTATTTTCTGAAAAAAAATGAATTACGGGATTTCGTGGATCTCACCGGAGTAGTCGTCGGAGTTGGGGAAGAAGATCGGATCCGATGTTGTGGTTGATCCTAGAGGAAAGGAGATCACGGGACGGTGGAGAGGAGATCATATAAACCTCAGGAGAGGTCGAGGCAAGGGCGGCACTTGGCGGCGGCGGTGGTGCTTCTGCTTCTGCTGCTGCGGAGAGGAGAGGAGAGGAGAGGTGTTGGTTTGATGTGTTGGAGGAGGGGGTGCTTGGGTATTTATAATGGGGAGGGAGGGTTTTTGCTTGGAGTAGGGACAAGAATTAGAGTAGGATTAGGAATCCTAGGAATAAAAACGGAATAACGAACAGGATCAAATCCTACTAGGATTTGTAAAGAATAGGAAACCTTGGCTCCTGGATCCCTAGGTGCGTATGCTGATGGCCTTGGCCTCCTGGCCCGGCTGGTTTGGCTTGGGCCTTTGGCCCATAAGCTGAATATATATATATATATATATATATATATATATATATATATATATATATATATATATATATATATATATATATATATATAGTGTTACTATTCATCACCAGGGTGCAGAATAAGTTATTCTTCACCGAGGTAATCTTCGATCGCTTCCTAAATAAATTATGTTTGAAATTCAAAAGTTACAATCTTATTGATTCACTCGCCAAATTTGGCATAAGAAAAAAATGTAGGTCATAAGACAAGAAAATTTGTAGTTTATGTATATTTTACACTATGTTTTATGTTTGTAAATTTACATAACATAAAATATTTTTACGGTGACTATATGTTTTCTTACAGTCTCTTTTACATCAGAAATAAGAAAAAAATTATGTAAGTAAAATTACGTGCATTGATGGTAAAATAGGGGTGAAGAATAACTATTCCTCACCCAGGGTGACGAATAGTCAATCCTATATATATATATATATATATATATATATATATATATATATATATATATATATATATATATATATATATATATATATATATATATATATATATATATATATATATATATATATATATTAACAAACAGAGAGGAAAACAAAATGATAAAACAAAATAAAATGTAAATATTATGTAGGCATATAATATATCAAAATTTTCAGAAAAAGATTTTCTACATGATGAACATTATTCTAGCATTAAATAAAATACACACAAATTTAAATAAATCAATGAGTGCTTCTGGTCCAATAAAATCCAACAAAATCATTTTTAAAATACCAAAATGACTTCAAATTAATTTCTCTCCAATTTTCTGATGTAGGAATCATGTTACCCTATTTTCCATATTTTGTTTTTGGAGAAAAATATTTTGAATAAAATTCGAATAACTCCAAATTGGAAATAAATTCAAAGAACTTTGGATTTAATTCTTTTAAAACTCCCAACTCATATTTCATTTAATTTGAAGAAGTCATTTTATCTTCTCTCGTGAAAATCATCGAGTTGCATAAAGTTTCAGAATTGAAATATTTCCAAATGGAATTCAAATCTTTTCAAAACCCTTTTCATTTATTTAAATGGAAGAAGTCATATCATCTTCTCTCTAGGGTTTTGTGTTTGAATTGAATTTGAATTCATGGAGATCATAAATGCAAGGTGAAATTTTGGGAATGTCATTTCATTCCTCTCGAGAAACTTTCAAAAGTTTCAAATTTCACTCAATTTCACACAATCAGTTACACAACAATCAAACAAACAAGCATAATTATTTATTTAATATAACATTCCAAAATTTAAAATTTTGGGATGTTACAAATCTACCACACTTAAAATGAATCTCGTCCTCGAGATTCGAAGAGGCTAGCAAGAAAAGGTCAGGGTTTGGGGTCTTCCAGCAAATCCATCAATCGGAATGGTCTAGTGTGCTACCACACTTAAAAGCAGTGTTACGGTTCCGACAAAATTCATGTACTCCATCCTTTGGGTTGATGGTGTCGGTCTTCTCATATTCTCTGGAATAACTCCTTCACTGAGGCTCTTCCGATAGGGTCACAAACTTTTCCTCAAACATGTGTCCTTTCATCCTGGTGAGGTTCTTCCGAGACTGGGTCTTCATATCTGACAGGTCTGTCGCCAATTCTAATTAATTAGCGAAATCTCATGGTGGTCAACAATTAATGGTTTCTCCTGCAGAAAATGGGCCTAGTTTAAATCTCACCGTATAACCTACGATTGGCAACGGTTGCCTGTAAAGGGTTCCATCGTGCTACCATTCTATGGTTTTATGGCTTGACGTGTCGACACTCTTCTAAGGTTTTCAAGGCTCTCTGATTTCCATCAACATATGATAGTTCATGATAGAAGTCTCTGGTATGGGGGCCAATCCATCCCGTACTTGAACCATTACTAACTATGCAGACATTGAATCACACATTCTAACACTTGGTCATACTCACACGCATTGCAGAATTTCTCCTGTATTGAACAAGGATCGGGTAAATCCTTTGGTTCTGCAAGCCAAACAAAGCATCTATCGTTACTTCACCACTCTCAGGTTTTTGCGTAACCTCCTATGAAACGTATGCTGATTGAATCACCGATTCTTCCAAATTTCTTCCTTCATCAAGGTTACATCTGTTCCTTTTCAAAATCCTGGGCCTGTGGGTTATGGCCCACTTCAACACTAATGCAGCTTTAACTCATCCTTGGAGTAACTCTCTTGTTCCATATTATACCTCCTTTAAATCCAGTAGTACTCTGTTTCTTCATACCTTCATATCAAAAGCAAAACTCCAACTTTTTTTTCTTCAAACTACAGTTAGTGGAATATATATTTTCTTATCCATTAGTCTAGTCTTCTTCACAGGGTACTACCACCCTTAAAATGCACAAATTCTTCCATAGACCATATTTTTCTCATATCCTCGAAAATGGTCAAAACTCTTTGTTCATGGAGTAACAACCCATAAAATTCAACATATGAAATCATCACACCTTAACTTTATTGATTCATGCATTCATTATAATCTCTCGAGCACCCATTACATAACTCAACTCATCGAACTCATGAAAATGAAATTGCTTTCTATTACTCTTGTTTCCAATATCAAAATTCCAACTACTCAACTCCAGCTTTCATCTTGTCGGGACATTTAGTAGCATAATGTCCTGCTTCCTTGCAATGAAAACACATAACTTTCGATAAGTCTTTGGGCTTCTTGGAGATGGTGCTGCTCCTTGAGTTCCTTGCTTCCTTCGAGACAATGATTGGCATAATGCCCGACGTCCTTACATTCAAAACAGGTAATATGACTCTTGTCCCTCTTTGCAGAAATTGGGTTGTCTTGAGGGTGTCTTTGTTTTCTTTTCGGGTTCTTCGTTCGATCAAACCTTTTATTCCTGTGGATCAAACTCTATTGCTTCCGTCCGGAAGTATCCCAGATACTCTTTTCTTTCCTTGGTGCAATCTCGTGAAAAATGTCCTTCTTCTCCACATGAATAGCAGGCATTGGAGTAAAATCTGTTGAGGCCTTCTCCATCGGGTCTTCAACACATTCCTTCATCACAGGTTCCTTCATAACTTCTCGGAGGGCTTCTTTCATTCCTTCTTCCTGCTCCTGAATAGTTTGTTGCACCATGGGGTAAATGTGACACTGAGTCGGGTAGTGGGTGGTTCCTTCACACAAAAAACAAGTCACCTGACTAGTTGGGCATTCCTCAGCTGGGTGTTTCTCCTCACAATGAGGGCATCCATCCTTGTGTTCCTCCTGGGTGTGTCCTATTTCTCCGCAAATCTTGCAGGCACAAGGTTTCTTCTTCGGGTTATCATAGTGCTTCAGGATAAGACGAGATCTTGTCAGAGTCTTCTTGAATTCTTCCCAAGTCTTTGCTCCATTCCATCCCTGTATAGCTTGATGCATCTGCCACCATGTTGTAGCACTTCCTTCAAAGTACTGAAGAGCGTAAGATACTTCATTCTTCCTTGAAACCAAATTGCTCCCGAAGTGATTCTCCATGTTCTGAATCCATAGCTCTGCCTCCGGCTGAGTCTTCGGTCCAGAGAATATCAGTCCAACTTCATTCATCATCTATGGGGTCCAAAAGTTTTGGGATGAGATATGAGAGAGGTGGGGGAGATACACACAATACAAACAATAATTTTTTTGAAAAAAAACGGGTTTTACTTTGTGGCTGTCGGAAAACATCAAACAAATGACAGCTCACAAATCGCCGCATCTAACGTAAGTGTGTAACAGGGGTTTGGTCTTCTAAAGGTCAAATAATTCTTCGGATCCTTCAAGTCATCGGAGTCTTCAACTGTTGTAGCTTCAATTCTTCTAATACATGGTGAAATCCTCTTTACTCTGAAGTGGTCATCAGTTCTCCGATATCTAATCCTTCTTGGAGCGTCTTCAGTTGATCCTCCGGGTGATCAAAGGATATGGTGTATTCTAACTATTTGAGGTAAGAGGGACTACTTGATAAAATCAGAAAAGGTGAGAAGTAAGGGTATTTTTGAAAACCAAGTTTTAGAGATATCCTGTCCAAGGGCTTTCCGATTTCTAGGGTCCCGCCCCTACGACCAACATGTGCTCGATACCATATTCAGAGCGACCCGACCTCAGACGGTCAAGCCTCATGTATCCGTGCCATCCTCGGATCAGTATCTTTGCACACAGTACATCAATGTATATATCAAAGTGCAATCACATGTATAAATAACGTAAAACTGATATATACCTCATAAGTCTCAGCGGAAACAAGTAATCGGGTGTGGAGTCCCATCAACGCCATCGGCAGGTTGAGTGTAGACCGTAACCCTGTATCGTACTCTTACTCGTCGGAAGAAATTATCTGCAACATGATACGTTGCAGCCGTGTAGGTTAGTACATTGAATGTACCGGCAAGATCACAACATGAGAAAACAGATGGTAAAACTATACTATATGCAATTTGGCTTTGTGGCTCTGGGTCTGAGTTTTGTTTGCGTAAAAGCTGGTTTTATTTTCCCTACATCAAAGGAATAAATGAAGTCTGTACTATAGAGTTTTCTATCATGACATGGTTCCGCCAACCGATGTCTCATAGCCCAAATCATCATAAGTTGCCCACAATTAAGTTATCAATCCGGTGTTGAGAGTTCCGAGATAGATCCAAGTCCAGATGCTCAAATTGTCCGTAACCGGGGACACGACTAATCGATTAGGTTTTAACCCTCTGCAGAGGTTTGTACACTTTACCCGCAAGATTCGATCCCTCTTTTTACGTTCTCGCACTTTAGGGTGTTTGAGAACAAGAAGACCGAAACATGGTCTTCCGAAGAGTTCCACTGACCACTGTCCGGTGCTCATCCAATCCTACCGTAGTTCTACATCTGCTAGCACCGTCCCAGCCAGATTCACCACTAAGGTCAACCAAGCCAGAGCCCATAGTGACTTGCGGTTGCACAAGTAAGCTTCCGGGCATGAAGTATTCTTCCGTCTCTTTGAGTCTGGCTGAAGCTTTCCGCAAGATGTCATGGCGCTTCTCCATGCATCCCGGCCAACCACTGGTTTCTCCAGGTGCCCGTCAACCATCCTTCACCCGAAGAGTGTGTATTGAATTCTTGTCTCGATTCTTGAAGTCTTGAGGCCTTGAAGATGCAGTCCTTGCAGATTCCATCATGGAGTTGTCGTCATTGACGTAGATCCTCCATTCTCACACCACTCTCGTGCACTCATACCAAACCCCGTCTACTATAGCGTAGCGTTAAAATAAATAACGTCCCGGGCTTGGTAACAGGGTGATGGTTCCTACCTCATGCATAATACTCAAATACAAGGATTCAATATCACTACTGGAGGGATTGTTGCGAAGATGACACTAGATGCAATAAAACACATAGGTATGAAAAACATGGTCAAAGTGAACTTGCCTGGTAATACTTGATGAAGATAACAACGCTGTCAGAAAATGACTTGGTAGAACTAATCGTCACTCCATTGAAAATCTATATAGTCAAACATAGCATTCACATAAGCAAACATCCTAGCAAACAATTCTAACACTCATAACAATACTCAATCAAAAAAGCAACAAAGAAAACCAAGTCGAAAACCAAAGGAAAAACTTCGAAAGAAAAATTCAAGGAAAAACTAGTGGTGACCAACTCACACAAATCTTAACATAACATCACTAAATTATTCTAATATTTTTTCTACAGCAAAGAAAATATAAATCTAATAAAATAACAGAAAATAAATTACTAATTTAGTAACTAACAAAAAGAACTAATATAAAACTACTATAACCATCTAGTTAATACTAGAACAAATATAGCAACTAGCAAAACACTAAGACAACTATAACAGCAAATCATTTATTAAAATATTAATAAACTATACTAAATAAATATAACAACTAATGTGTTCACAAATAACAGAAACAAAACAATATAACTTGAAGTGGAAAAGAATTACTTTTAAAACTAATAAAACTATTTTTATCCACTATCACTATGAACTAAACAAGCAATTACAAAAAAGTAGCTAAACACTAATAAATAACTACAAAATTTGTCTACTGTAGCTAAACATAAACATATAACAACAAGTGAAAATCTACAAAAGGAATGAACTAAAATAATTAAAAACAATAATTACATAACTAAAACAACTATATAAGCAAAACAGTACTGTTTTTACTAAAAATCTAATTTAAAATACTCCAAAATTACCAAACTAAATGCTACAGCTAAAATAAATATCACAAGTGACCAGGAGCAAAAAGAATTAATTAAAAACCTATTTTTAAACTCAAGTTATGGCCAAAATACTAATCTGAACAAAATTTCCCAAATTCAAATTTAAACTACTCCAATTTGAAATCCAGAGACACTAACAGAAACTTCAGCAAATTTGTGACACATAGCAATTGGAATCACTCAAAAATACTAAAAACTCTAAAAGATATGAATTTTCTAATATTGCTATTTTTTGAAAAAAAAATGAATTACGGGATTTCGTGGATCTCACCGGAGTAGTCGTCGGAGTTGGGGAAGAAGATCGGATCCGATGTTGCCGTTGATCCTAGAGGAAAGGAGATCATGGGACGGTGGAGAGGAGATCATATAAACCTCAGGAGAGGTCGAGATGTGGGCGGCACTTGGCGGCGGCGGTGGTGCTGCGACTCTTCTGCTGCTGCGGAGAGGAGAGGAGAGGTGTTGGTTTGATGTGTTGGAGGGGGGGGGTGCTTGGGTATTTATAGTGGGGAGGGAGGGTTTTGCTTGGAGTAGGGGACAAGAATTAGAGTAGGATTAGGAATCCTAGGAATAAAAGCGGAATAACGAACGGATCAAATCCTACTAGGATTTGTAAAAGAATAGGAAACCTTGGCCCTGGCTCCCTAGGTGCGTGCATGTGATGGCCTTGGCCTCCTGGCGGCCGGCTGGTTTTGGCTTGGGCTTTGGCCTTTGGCTATATATATATATATATATATATATATATATATATATATATATATATATATATATATATATATATATATATATATATATATATATATATATATATATATATATATATATATATATATATATATATATATATATATATATATATATATATATATATATAACAAACAAAGAGGAAAACAAAATGATAAAACAAAATATAATGTAAATATTATGTAGGCATATAATATATCAAAATTTTCAGAAAAGATTTCCTACATGATGAACATTATTCTAGCATTAAATAAAATACACACAAATTTAAATAAAGCAATGAGTGCTTCTGGTCCAATAAAATCCAACAAAATCATTTTTAAAATACCAAAATGACTTCAAATTAATTTCTCTCCAATTTTCTGATGTAGGGAATCATGTTACCCTATTTTCCATATATTTTGTTTTTGGAGAAAAAAAATTTGAATAAAATTCGAATAACTCCAAATTGGAAATAAATTCAAAGAACTTTGGATTTAATTCTTTTAAAACTCCCAACTCATATTTCATTTAATTTGAAGAAGTCATTTTATCTTCTCTCGTGAAAATCATCGAGTTGCATAAACTTTCAGAATTGAAATATTTCCAAATGGAATTCAAATCTTTTCAAAACCCTTTTCATTTATTTAAATGGAAGAAGTCATATCATCTTCTCTCTAGGGTTTTGTGTTTGAATTGAATTTGAATTCATGGAGATCATAAATGCAAGGTGAAAGTTTGGGAATGTCATTTCATTCCCTCTCAGTAAACTTTCAAAAAGTTTCAAATTTCACTCAATTTCACACAATCAGTTACACAACAATCAAACAAACAAGCATAATTATTTATTTAATATAACATTCCAAAATTTAAAATTTTGGGATGTTACACTACATGAAGAACAAGGTGCTACTTTGAAGCACAATTGTGGAAAAAGAGATAGTAGCATTGCCCTTTTTTTTGGGCCTTTCTTTTTTTTTGGCCTTTCTCTTTTTTTTGATTGGGCAATGCTCTAATAATGATGATCATCACACTTCTATTGATTACAACATATGAATTACAACTCGAAACTAGAACAAGATATGACTCTATATGAATGCCTCCGGCGGTGTACCGGGATGGTGCAATGAATCAAGAATGACATGTATGAAAAATATTGCATGGTGGCTTTGCCACAAATACGATGTCAACTACATTACCATGCAGTGGCAATATGACAAAAGTAAAGTATGTCATGATGATGATGAACGGAACGGTGGAAAGTTGCATGGCAATATATCTCGGAATGGCTATGGAAATGCCATAAATAGGTAGGTATGGTGGTTGTTTTGAGGAAGATATAATGAGGCTTATGTGTGATAGAGCGTATCGTATCAGGGTTGGGCCGACCGTGAAGTTTGCACCAACTCTCAAGGTGAGAAAGGGCAATGCACGGTACCGAAGAGGCTAGCAATGGTGGAAAGGTAAAAGTGTGTATAATCCATGGACTCAACATTAGTCAAAAGAACTCATATACTTACTGCAAAAATTTAGAAGTCATCAAAAATCAAGTACTACGCGCATGCTCCTAGGGGGATAGATTGGTAGGAAAAGACCATCGCTCGTCCCCGACCGCCACTCATAAGGATGCACAAGCCAGGTACACTTCATGTTTCAAATTTGTTACACAACTTTAACCATACGTGCATGCTACGGGACTTGCTAACTTCAACACAAGAATTCTTCAAATTCATAATCACCCAACTAGCATGACTTTAATATCACTACCTCCATATCTCAAAACAATTATCAAGCATCAAACTTCTCTTAGTATTCAACGCACTCAAAAGAATTCTTACAAATCTTTTATGCTTAGCATATTATGATTATTTAAGAAAATTACCATGCTATTTAAGACTCTCAAAATAATATAAGCGAAGCATGAGAGTTCATTAATTTTTACAAAATAAATCCACCACCGTGCTCTAAAATATATAAGTGAAGTACTAGAGCAAATGACAAACTACTCCGAAAGATATAAGTGAAGATCAATGAGTAGTCGAATAATTATACAACTGTGTGAAGACTCTCCCATTTAATAATTTCAGACCTTGATACTTTATTCAAACAGCAAGCAAAGCTAAAGAAAATAAAATTACATTGCAAGGATAGCACAACTCAAGTGAAGAAGCAAAAAAATTAGGTTCAACCGATACTAACCGATAGTTGTTGAAGAAGAAAGGTGGGATGCCAACGGGGGCATCCCCAAGCTTAGATGCTTGAGACTTCTCGAAATAATATCTTGGGGTGCCTTGGGAATCCCCAAGCTTGAGCTTTTGTGTCTCCTTAATTCCTCTCATATCATGATTTCTCTTTTTATCAAAAGCTTCATTCACAACAAACTCAATAAGAACTCGTGAGATAGGTTAGTATAAACCTATGCAAAACCTTATCATTTTCTACTATAAAAAATCACTAAAATTATTATTCAATATTGCATACTAAATGTCTCTTCATATTTAATAGCCCTATCCTCAAATAGAATCATTAAACAAGCAAACATATGCAAACAATGCAAACATAACAGCAATCTGCCGAAACAGTACAACCTGTAAAGAATGCAAGATTCATCATACTTCCCTAAATCCAAAAATTATGAACTAAAATTCCCACTGTAATAAATTTATCAGACCTCAATATGCAAAAATATTCAACATTATACCATTCTATGACTTTTCTAGGGAATTTTTGCAACAGCGGTAAACTTTCTGTTTTCAAACAGCAACATGTATACTAGCAAAATAAGCATGGCACAGGCTATCCTTGACTTTTTTATTGAAACTAAAGATGCAAAACTTTATTATAAATAACAGCAAGCAAATACTAACAAAATAAAATGACGCTCCAAGCAAAACACATTTCATGTGGTGAATAAAAATATAGCTCCAAGTAAAGTTACCGATGAACGAAGACGAAAGAGGGGATGCCTTCCGGGGCATCCCCAAGCTTAGGCTCTTGGTTATCCTTGAATATTACCTTGGGGTGCCTTGGGCATACCCAAGCTTAGGATCTTGCCAATCCTTATTCCATAGTCCATCGAATCTTTACCCAAAACTTGAAAACTTCACAACACAAAACTTAACAGAAAACTCATGAGCTCCGTTAGCGAAAGAAAACAAAACACCACTTCAAGGTACTGTAATGAACTCATTCTTTATTTATATTGGTGTTAAACCTACTGTATTCCAACTTCTCTATGGTTTATAAACTATTTTACTAGCCATAGATTCATCAAAATAAGCAAACAACACAATGAAAACAGAATCTGTCAAAAACAGAACAGTCTGTAGTAATCTGTAACTAACGCAAACTTCTGGAACTCCAACAATTATGAAATAAATTGGTGGACCTGAGTAATTTGTCTAGTAATCATCTGCAAAAAGAATAAACTAAATATCACTCTCCAGTAAAAAGTTCTAGCTAATCTCGTGAGCGCTAAAGTTTCTGTATTTTTACAGCATGATCATAAAGACTTCACCCAAGTCTTCCCAAAGGTTCTACTTGGCACAAACACTAATTAAACATAAAACCACATCTAAACAGAGGCTAGATGGATTATTTATTACTAAACAGAACCAAAAAGCAAGAAACTAAAATAAAATTGGGTTGCCTCCCAACAAGCACTATCGTTTAAAGCCCCTAGCTAGGCATGATGATTTCAATGATGCTCACATAAGAGATAATAATTGAAACATAAAGAGAGCATCATGAAGAATATGACTAGCACATTTAAGTCTAACCCACTTCCTATGCATAGGGATTTTGTGAGCAAACAACTTATGGGAGCAATAATCAAGCATAGGAAGGTAAAACAAGCATAACTTCAAAACTTTAAGCACATAGAGAGGAAACTTGGTATTATTGCAACTCCTACAAGCATATGTTCCTCCCTCATAATAATTTTCAGTAGCATCATGAATGAATTCAACAATATAACCAGCACCTAAAGCATTCTTTTCATGATGCATAAGCATAAAATTTTTATTACTCTCCACATAAGCAAATCTATTCTCATCAATAGTAGTGGGAGCAAACTCAACAAAATAACTATCATGTGATTGAAAATTAAGATCAAGATGAAAAGTTTCATGGTTATCATTATTCTTTAAAGCATACGTGTCATCACAATAATCATCATAGATAGGAAGCATGCTTTCATCATAGTAAATTTGCTCATCAAAGCTTGGGGGACAAAAAATATCATCTTCCTCAAACATAGCTTCCCCAAGCTTGTGGCTTTGCATATCATTAGCATCATGGATATTCAAGGTATTCATACTAACAACGTTGTAATCATGCTCATCATTCAAAGATTTAGTGCCAAACATTTTAATGCATTCTTATTCTAACACTTTGGCACAATTTTCCTTACCATCATTCTCACGAAAGATATTAAAAAGATGAAGCATATGAGGCAAACTCAATTCCATTTTTTTGGTAGTTTTCTTTTATAAACTAAACTAGTGGTAAAACAAAAAATAAAAATATTCGATTGCAAGATCTAAAGATATACCTTCACTTACCTAGCCTCCCCGGCAACGGCGCCAGAAAAGAGCTTGATGTCTACTACGCAACCTTCTTCTTGTATTGTTGGGCCTGCAAGTGCACAGGTTTGTAGGACAGTAGCAAATTTCCCTCAAGTGGATGACCTAAGGTTTATCAATCCGTGGGAGGCGTAGGATGAAGATGGTCTCTCTCAAACAACCCTGCAACCAAATAACAAAGAGTCTCTTGTGTCCCCAACACACCCAATACAATGGTAAATTGTATAGGTGCACTAGTTCGGCGAAGAGATGGTGATACAAGTGCAATATGGATAGTAGACATAGGTTTTTGTAATCTGAAATAATAAAAACAGCAAGGTAACAAGTGATAAACGTGAGCGTAAACGGTATTTCATTGATAGGAAACAAGGCCTAGGGTTCATACTTTCACTAGTGTAAGTTCTGTCAACAATAATAACATAGATAGATCATATAACAATCCCTCAACATGCAACAAAGAGTCACTCCAAAGCCACTAATAGCGGAGAACAAACGAAGAGATTATGGTAGGGTACGGAGACACCTCAAAGTTATTCTTTCCAATCAATCCGTTGGGCTATTCCTATAAGTGTCACAAACAGCCCTAGAGTTCGTACAAGAATAACACCTTAAGATACAAATCAACCAAAATCCTAATGTCACCTAGATACTCCATTGTCACCTCAAGTATCCGTGGGCATGATTATACGATATCCATCACACAATCCCAGATTTATCCAACCAACATAAAAGTACTTCAAAGAGTGCCCCAAAGTTTCTACCAGGGAGTCAAGAAAACGTGTGCCAACCCCTATGCATAGGTTCATGGGCGGAACCCGCAAGTTGGTCACCAAAACATACATCATGTGGCACGTGATATCCCATTGTCACGATAAACACGACAAGACATACATCAAGTGTTCTCATAAAAGACTCAATCCGATAAGATAACTTCAAAGGGGAAACTCGATTCATCACAAGAGAGTAGAGGGGGAGAAACATCATAAGATCCAACTACAATAGCAAAGCTCGGGATACATCAAGATCGTGCCATAGAGAGAACACGAGAGAGAACATGAGAGAGAGAGAGAGAGATCAAACACATAGCTACTGGTACATACCCTCAGCCCCGAGGGTGAACTACTCCTCCTCGTCATGGATAGCGCCGGGATGATGAAGATGGCCACGGTGATGGGTTCCCCCTCCGTGAGTCTTGGAGCAGGCTCGAAAGGTTTTGGTGGCTCTGAGAGGCTTGCGGCGGCGGAACTCCCGATCTATCTTCTGTTCGGAAGTTTTACGATCGTAGGTATATATGGGTGCAGAAGTGCGTCGGTGGATCGAAGGGGGGCACGAGGCGGTGGCGCGCCCGGTGGGTGGGCGCCCCCCACCTCTGAGCACCTCCTTCTTTCTGGCGTGCACTCAAGTCCATCGGGTGGCTTTCCTTCCAAAAATAACTTCTCGATTGATTTCGTTCCGTTTTGACTGCGTCTGATATTCCTTTTCCTCGAAATAATGAAATAGGCATAAAACAGCAAATCTGGGCTGGGCCTTCGGTTAATAGGTTAGTCCCAAAAGTAATATAAAAGTGGATAATAAAGCCCAATATTGCCCAAAACAGTAGATAATATAGCATGGAGCAATCAAAAATTATAGATACGTTGGAGACGTATCATCCATCGGCGCGGGGCCGATGTCACCAATGGTGGTCGGAGTAGACGAAGTGGTCGGGGTAGATGACGGCGATGCTGGCGACGAGCTGGTGCTTGGACGAAGACGAAGAGGGTGGACGGGCGGCGGTGGCTCTGAAAATAGTGGTGGCGGCAAAAAAGAAAGTGCCGGGCGGCTAGGTTAGGAGTGCGGCAGCGGTGCTCGAAGTAGGCGAAGAACCCTGATAGTGTGACGAAGACCGGCGTGAACGGTGGCGTTCCCGCGCCTAAGGGAGACGGCGCGACGCATACCACGGGAGGTCGACTCGCGGTGACGACGAAGTGGATCGCAGGCCGTGGCGCTATGGCCCGAAGGAGCGACGCAGCGGTGGCAGGAGGGTCGGGGCGACGGCGGGAAGACCTCAGGACGGCGGCGGGGACCGCGGGCCGCGACGCTGCGGACCCAAGGGGCGACGCAACGGTGGTTCGCGAGTCGGTGCAGCCATGGGGAAGGCCTCGGGGCGGCGGCGGGGACCGCGTATCGCGATACTACGGCCCGAAGGGGCGACGCAGCGGCGATGCACGGTTCAATGCAGCCGCGAGGAGAACCACGGGGCGGCGGCGTTGCGGCCCGACGGGGCGACGCAGCGGCAGCCTAATGCTCGAGCGGTGGAGAGGCGCACTGAACTCGGGGACGATCTTCACGGGACCCGCGGAGGCGCGCATAACCGACTGGCCAGGTCGGTCGCGCGGCATAGATGAGGCGGATCGCCGCGACGAGTGGGTGATCAAGCCGATCGCGCACGAGGTCGGGGGACGCCGCTCGGTGGAGACGTGGTGGCGGCGGAGTCCGAGATGAAGTCGGCGACGACGGACGGCGTGAGACGTCATGCGGACGAGCTTGTCAGCACCGGCACCCGAGCTGCCAAAGCAACGCCGGCGCCCGGGCAGCGAGGCCCGAGCGACCAACGGAGCAGCGGCGCCCGAGTTGAGGCAGCCGACAAGCCTAACGCAGCCGTCCCGGCGCAGCCGAGGACGAGGTCGGCGAGGTAGACCGCCGGGCCGCCGTGCAGACGCGGCGGAGGCGGGTGATGTGGATCGATGGGCGGGCCGGCGCGCGAGCGACGACTATGATTGGCCGTCACATGGCGTGTGGCCGCCGGGTCAGGGTGATGCAGGTGTCCCGGTCGGAGCAGGGCGGTGACAGCGGCGCAGAGCGACGGGCGGACCGGCAGCGCGAACAACGGCTGGCCCTAACGGGCGCCTCGGCGCGCGTGGCCGCTGGTCGAAGGAGAGGCGGCGGGTCGCGCGGGTCGAATAGAGGCGCTGAGTCGGCGGCGGTGGGTGGCATAAACCGATCAAGAATAGATCGGAAAACCAAAAGAAACGCGCGATCAAGATGACCGGCGGGAGAAAAAACCGAACAAGGCTTTGGGAAAAAGACTCTCTAGGGCAGCGGTCAACACGACGGCGGACGAACTCAAATACGGGCGCGACCCCAGGCGGCGGTCATGGAGGCCGACCGCCCGGAGCGGCGCTTGAGTCGAAGCGGCGGCGGCTAAGGTTTAGGATCGACTTGCGATAGATACCTTGTTAAAGGGACAGAGAGGATTGGTGGAATAGTTTGTTGTATTGCTTGAGCCTCGTGGGCATATATATAGGAGCCCAAATATTTCTTAGTCTAACCTATATTTCCTAATACAATCACGTTACTCAACATCCCCTAATACATTCTGTTTACCACTCAGTCGAAATTCAGTTTGCCTATGCCCCATCTATATTGTCGTGATCAAGGATGAATTGCCGCCACCATGCATGGTTGCGTTTGGCCTGGCTAGGCTTCGTCAAAACCGCTTGATTACTCTCATACACTATCATGCTCTCGAGTTTAACCACTGATTTTGGAACCATTTTCATTTTTCATTTTCGCATCCATGCAGGGAGCGCGTGCGCTTTGACTTCTGGGAGATGGACCAGTCGGCATGATGCACGCTCTTGTCCATTAAAAATTCACAGCTCAAAGAAAGAGGTGGCAGCACAAATTACGCGCGCGGGCGCTCAAACTCAGAGGAGCGACCGACAGACACTAGTAGAAAAAGGGCCTATAGTCCCGGTTGGTGAGGGCCTTTAGTCCCGGTTTATGAACCGGGACTAAAGGGTCGGTACTAATACCCTCACCATTTAGTCGGTTCTATCAGAACCGGGACAGATCAAGCCTCCACGTGGCCTGTCCGCTGAGCCCGAGCATGAGGGCCTTTGGTCGGTTGGTGGCACCAACGGGACCAATAAACATCCACAGCGTCAGCATTTCTTTAGCTCTGGTTTTGTTTTTTTTCAAAAGGGGGGTTTGGGGGTTAATTTAGGTGTTTCATATATTGTGCTATAGCTAGCTAATTAATAGAAAAGTGTCCTTTCTTTTGTCCGTGCTTGGTCGACGCTTCGTACTATACATACGTATAGAGAGGACTAACTAGACATGCTAGCTAGCTAGTAATTAAGCAAACAGAAGATCGTCATGAACATATATATGCGTCACAGAGAGAAGTGATATCGACCACCTCTCCTTCTCCGAGAGATTGGTCGAACAACAAGTTCTCGTATATCTATCCGACACTACCGGCTACATATATACAATAATTATCTTTTACAATACGGACGCGTGGTCCACATGGTATTCCCGTCTTCAGCGATCACATAGTCAAGAAAGAATGCCGCCAATTCCTCTTGAATTGCTGCATGCGATCTGGTGCTAGGAGTTCATCCGCTTCGAAACATCTAATTTTAAGAAAGGGATATATATATATATATATATATATATATATATATATATATATATATATATATATATATATATATATATATATATATATATATGAATGAATGAAACTCAACACAAATGATGGTAATAAAATAAAATTGTGAATATTTTTATTTACGCACTTCAAATTGTTTGTCGGAGTAGCCCTCTCACAGGTCGTGTGGCGGATGGACTGCATAAGCGTAGTATCCACAGAAATCATTCCCTTGTTCCTGCCACAACCACTTTACAAGAAACAGAGGTCAATCAAACTGATAATTAGCAAGCACATGCTAAATGGTATTGATGAAACTAGCGCTTGAATCACTAGGAGATCTTGCGTGGAATATGCTACTATATAGTACTTACTTTCAGTGTCTAAATTGCAGCTTCTTGGTAGTCCCGGAGCTTTTTGATGAATTTTCCCAAGCCCTGCCATACAAAGAAAACAATTACTTGATATCAGAAATGAACAAAGTTGCTGATATGGTGGATAATGATCGATTTAACTTACTTCTCGAGCATTTCAGTCATTTCCGCATACTCCTTGGGATCTTTTCGTCTCGAGTCTAAGACAGTTACTACTCCCTGCTCAAGCTTAATCTCTAGGAGAATATAGTGGAACCTGCTTGCGCATGCATAACTCATCAATATTACATTTCTATAACCTGGACTAAATAAGGAAACCGAATATGCCACAAGACAGTAACACTCACGTGTAGTTGTAAGGAAAGAGTATTGTATTTTGTGTTCATTTATTTCCAACGATCGTAGCAAGTTGGCCTCGGTTTTCTTGGCACGATATTTAACCTCATTTGCATCGATGAGATATGTGTTAATGAACCCAATATCACCCACTTGTTTTTCTTCATTTCTGCGATCTTCAATCTGCATAATATAGTGAGGATATTTATAAATACATGCAATGAAAGAGCTGAGTTATATAGA
This sequence comes from Aegilops longissima, assembly GCA_021605205.1. NCBI lineage: Eukaryota > Viridiplantae > Streptophyta > Magnoliopsida > Poales > Poaceae > Aegilops > Aegilops longissima. Next base: position 640,455,340 of record CM038676.1, on the reverse strand, counting down.
GATACTTAATGACAGAAGTAGTACTACTTACAGACAGTAGCAGGTGACCGTTGCTTTATCGAGGGCCAATTGATTGAAAACTGATAGAACTCCTCAAATGGAATAGGCAACAGTTCAATTCCAAGGAGGTCATGCTCCTTTTAACTCTCACATACAAAGTATTCCTCCCTCGGACTCTTTGCAGGTTTTCATGTACCAATCATGCAATCTTCGCATCATCGTTGTTAGAGAGCTTTCATCTTTGACGAGAGGCTTCCCGTACTCGTATCTTTGTATCTGCACCTCCAAGAAATCAAATTGTACATCGTCGGGCAGGTAATCTTCAGGATTGCCATAACGGGCACCATCCTCGGATCAGCGATGTCGCTAGCGAGCACCTTGAGCGGGGGCACGATTGCTTAGCTTGTTCGCCGAGCTGGGCAATTTGTTTCCCAGCTCGTCGTTCTTTCATCCTTTGATCAGCGGCAGTACTTCGATCTCTCCGCTTCGGAAAATGCCTTTCCAATAATGCGCTCGAGTTGCCTTTGGCGGAGACTTGGGTGGTTTTGTCGGGGCAGCAAGTGCGCTTCGCTTTGACCGGATCTACCTTCTCCTCCAGAGGTGGATGTCTCTTTGCTTTCAACCCTTGAAACCAGTCATCCACTTGTCTGCGCGATCTTCGCGTTTTCCTCCTCGCTCCTCTCGTCGGTAACTTCTCCGAGTCTTGAGAGAAGGACCGAATCATATCTCCTCCGCCTTTGGCTGTCTTGCTAGACGCCGGCAGAGCAGGCGGAGGCGGATGTCTTCTTTCCTTGCTTACGAGGCGGAGGAGAAGGACTACGACGCCCGGAGCGGCGGCGGGTCTCTTCCGCCCTTGCCGACGAGGCGGAGAAGGAGGAGGCTGGCTGCCGGGACGCGCGGTGCGGCGGAGAAGGAGACGGAGTGCCGCCACGCGCCGGAGAAGGAGCCGGCCGAGTGCCCTGATCGTCACTCGCGGAGGAGGAGGCGGTGGAGGAGGCGGAGTGCCCGACTTCGCCGGAGGAGGAGGAGGCGGAGGCGTCGATTCGGAAGGTTGATGAGATCCTTCCGCCATAGGCATGGAGTCTTGAGCGAGAACCCAGCCGATACTCCCCTTCACCGGTAGGGTGGTCAAGCGGAGCTCCTCAAATCCTCCGTTATTTCATCGACCATCACCTTAGCATATCCTTACGGAATCGGCGGCGGTGAAAAGTTGAGTCGGGTTTAGTAGGATAAGCAGAGCCAACAACCGCCTTGACCTTCAAATTGCTCCATTGCGCCATAAGGTGGCAACTTTCAGCATCCGTGATAGCATCCACGGGATAGCTGCTGGGAGCCGTCAAGGCATGCTGCTCTGGCTGAAGCAGCTCGGTGGAAGCCACACTGCTTCTCCGCTGAGATGGCGGGGTAGCTTCGGGGGAAGCTTTGGCAGGTCGTTTGTTGTGATCTGCTGCTTCTCGTTCCTCTTCTCGTTCCTCTAACCCCATTACCCTTTCGTGCAGCGCTGCATTAGGCTCTGCTCCAGTTTCTTCCTCCTCTCATGGGTTTTGTAACCCCTGCGTCCGAAATCCAGCCTTCCACGAAAGCGAACTGGCGTGCCTCGTGTCCGTCCAGGTGCTCGAGTCCCGAGGGCCATTGTGAGCTCGTCCTTCTCCCGTCTGGAGCGAACTTCCCTTGCCGCTGCTTCGATATAATGCTTAAGCCTCTTGACTGGTATGTCCAATTGTTCGTCCGTCCAAATGCACTTCCCGTTATAGGGTCCAAGGATCCGCCGCCCCGAAGAACCAAGTCCGCAACGGTCTGCAGCGATTCATTGTCTCGGGTTCGATCCCTTTATCAAGCAGATCATTCTCAGCCTTGGCCCACTTAGGCGGGCTATGAGGTAACCACGACCCGTGCGATGGTGAAGCTTCTTCTTCGCAGCATTTCTCTTGTTTGTCGCTGACATCTTTTTACTCTTTTCCGATGTCTTGTAGGCCACAAATGCGGGCCGATCATCTCTGATCTTCTCATATTTGCCCGTGAATTCTGGTGTCTCATTTTTTCGACATACGTATTGAGGTCTTTCTTCCAATTCCTGAATAGTTCTGCCATCTTCTTAAGAGCAAAAGACTTGATTAATGGCTCTATTCTGGCTTCTCCGGATCATCCTCTGGCGGTAGGGTAAAATTTGACTTCAGCTCAGTCCAAAGATCATTTTTCGCATATCATTGACACAAGATACCTCGGGGTCTTCGTTCTTAGGCTTATACCATTGGTGGATGCTGATCGGGATCTTGTCCCTAACGAACCCCGCACCGAGCAACAAATGCCTTCTTTGTCCGGTAGGGTTCAATCGGTTGGCCGTCGCGATTTGTATGATCTCAAACTTTTCATCCGAGCTCAACTTTTCTTGGGCCTCGTCTCTTTACCGGTTGTGCTCGATCCGGAGGGCTAGAAAAAGAACAAAAGCGAGAGTTAATTAATATGTGTACATATATACCAAAACAAAGGCGAGAGCTAGTCGGCACTGAGCTTAACTAAATATATACTGGCGGACTCGGTTTGGTGATCACGGAGCCGTCCTCACGGTCTACTTCTTCACCCTCTCCTTCTTGCACCGACATTGGGTCATCAGAGCCATGTAAATCATAGCCAGCTGCTTCTTCACCTCTCCTTCCGGACCATCGTTGTCGGCGTTGAGAAACATCATCGAGGAGGCGGCATCACTTCCGTGTGCGATTATGTCCCTCAACAACGCTTCTTGTGCTTCGTCTGGGGGTGTCCATAGTTTCTACAAATATTTACAACATGGCAATTATTATTCAAACATGATAGATATGGATATATTAGTGCTAACGTAGAACTAGCTAGCTAATCACAATAAGGAATCATATTAGTGGCCTCGACGCTGCTTCTCTAGGGTTTGGGGTGGCCTCGACAACGCTTCAAGGGTTAGGGGTGGCCTCGAGAAGCGCTTCAAGCTAGGAGGAGTGCGTAATATCGACCCCCCACGTGTTGAAGCTATCGGGAGGGGTCGGCGTTGAACAGTACATCTATGTCCCACAAGTGGCGTGGGCATCGGCCCATGATAGGGTAGAGGGTCGTGGATCGCCGGCGGTCGAGGTCAAGGGTCGAAGATCGCCGAGGGTCGGGAGGTTGCCTAGTGTCAAAGGATTCAACAAAACCATGTCTTCATCATTAGGCGAAAATGTGAGGTGCATGATGTTGAAGCTCTCCAAAGTTGTTTTGGAGCGGAGTCCCAGATAGGATAATTAGCTTTTTGGTACAAAGTTCAGCAAAAGGCAAATTATCCTATCCGGACTCCATTCAACAACTTTGAGGACTTCATACCATCATGCCATGGTTACTTCGGCTAATGATGAAGCCATGGATTTCTTCAATACTTTGACACTATAGGAACCTCGACCCTGAAACCTTCGACCCTTGACCCCTTAACGACCTCGACCCTCTACCTAGTTCCCGACCCTCGACCCTCGGCGATCCTCGACACCCTCGTTATATCGACAACGACGCAACATACATATACATGGGAAAATAATGTTATCGGGGAGGGGGTATCGGTACCCCCCCTCGTGTCAAAGTTTCTTCTTTCTCCTCTATTCCTTTCTTTCTCCTTCTCCTCTTCTTTTTCTTCTTATCCCTCGAGAAAGGAAAATAAGGAAAAGGAAGAAAAGAGGAAGAAGGAAGAAGGAAGAAGAAGAAGAAAAAAGAAGAAAAAAAAGGAGAAGAAGAAAAGAATAGAGGAGAAGAAGAAAAATAGAAAAAAATTCTATTTTTCTTCTTCTCCTCTATTCCTTTCTTCTTCTCCTCTTCTTCTTTCTTCTTTTCCTCTCATTCTTTTCTTCTTCTTCTTCCTTCTTCCTTCTTCCTCTTTTCTTCCTTTTCCTTATTTTACTTTTCCTCTACACTAACCTAATTAAAATGCACTAACCTAATTAAAATTGTAACATTCTATATATGAACAAAAAACTAAACTAATAAAAATAAAAAACATATACATTATAGCCACATACACATATACATCACATATGAACAAAAAAATAAACTAATAAAAATAAGGAAAAGGAAGAAAAGAGGAAGAAGGAAGAAGGAAGAAGAAGAAGAAAAGAATGAGAGGAAAAGAAGAAAAGAAGAGGAGAAGAAGAAAGGAATAGAGCTCTATTCTTTCTTCTTCTCCTCTTCTTCTTCTCTATTCCTTTCTTCTTCTCCTCTTCTTTTCTTCTTTTCCTCTCATTCTTTTCTTCTTCTTCTTCCTTCTTCCTTCTTCCTCTTTTCTTCCTTTTCCTTATTTTACTTTTCCTCTACACTAACCTAATTAAAATGCACTAACCTAATTAAAATTGTAACTTTCTATATATGAACAAAAACTAAACTAATAAAAATAAAAACATATACATTATAGCCACATACACATATACATCACATATGAACAAAAAAATAAACTAATAAAAATAAAAAAGCGGGGCGGCTCGTGGCGGCGGCTCACTAACGGGGCCATGGCGAGGGCGTCGGCGGCGGCGGCGGCGGCGACGGCGACAGGCGGGGGCGGAGGGGGCGACGACGGGCTGAGGCGGAGGCAGGCGGGCGGCGAGACGGCGGGCTCGGGGCAGGGCGACAGCAGGCTCGGGCGGGCAGGGTAGGCGTGGCGGCGACGACGGGCGCGGCGACGACGCGGCGTCGGCGGCGGCGGGGGCGGCGGCGTCGAAGCAGCGCTGGCGGCGACGGGCAGGGGCGACGACAGGCAGGGGGAACGGCAGGAAGTAGCGGACGGCATGTGGTGTGAAGCGTGACGGCGTCGATCTGGGCAACTGGCGGCGTCGATGAGCTCAGCGTCGTCGGGGAAGCTGGCGAGGAGATGTGAAATTTTCACAAGTCCTGGTTATATAGCAAGGGCATTGGTCGGTTCGTGGCACAAACGGGACTTATACTACTAGTCGGTTGGTGCCACCAACGGGACCAAACTGTTTTCAGCAGCCCAAAGGGCGGAAGCGGCGACCTTTGGTCCCGGTTGGAGGCACAAACCGACTAAAGAACCATTAGTCCCGGTCGAGGCACCAACCGTGGCTAAACCCCCTTTAGTCGGTTGGTGCCACCAACGGGACCAAAGGCCGTGTGCTTCCTGCGCCAAATGTTTAGTCCCACCTCGCTAGTTGAGAGGAGCCGCACCAGTTTATAAGGTGCGGTGCGGCTCCCTCTCGAGCTCCTCTCTAAAGCAGGCTTTGGGCCTATCTCGCCACTGTGCTGTGGGCTGCTAGGCCTTCCACGGGCCTGAATCCTGGCCCATAGGGTTTCTAGTCGTATTCATTTGTGGGGGCCCGATGGGTGGCACTTTTTTTTGCTTTATATTTTATTTCTTTTTGCTTTTAGTTTTAGAAAAATATAAACTTTCTATTAGTGCCATTAGTTTTAAAATTTGAAAACATTTTTTGTTTTCTTTGTTGCTTTATTTATTTTATTTTGTTTCTACTTACAACAAAATACTTATTGTTGCTATTTTTATTTTTTTCAAGTTTTTTGTTTTGTTTTCTGCATTATTTATTTTCTTTTGGTTTTTGCTTTATTTTTAATTCTTTTTGCTTTTAGGTCAGCAAAATTATTAACTTTCTGTTAGTGCTTTTAGTTTTAGAAAAATATAAACTTTCTGTTTGTGCCATTAGTTTTAAAATTGAAAACATTTTTTTGTTTTCTTTGTTGCTTTATTTATTTTATTTTGTTTCTACTTACAACAAAATGCTTATTGTTGCTATTTTTTTTTTTTATTTCAAGTTTTTTGTTTTGTTTTCTGCATTATTTATTTTCTTTTGGTTTTTGCTTTATTTTTAAATTCTTTTTGCTTTTAGGTCAGCAAAATTATAAACTTTCTGTTAGTGCCATTTGTTTTAGAACAATTATAAACTTTCTGTTTGTGCCATTAGTTTCATAAAATTTGAATTCTTTGAAATTTGTGTGAATCACAAGTTTGTGAGCTCAACAAAGGCGTAGAGGGACGGTCTTATAAACCGGTGTGGCGCCCTTGGTTGGCGAGGTTTTCAAATTCATAGTTTTTAAATGAACTCTGAAAAAGTTGGCATAGCATGTTCATGAACAAAACGGACAATGGTATCATACTCGTGTGTTACAAAGTTGGCATGGTATCATCATAATAGTTGCGGAGAAAGTCTTCACTTTTCTTCGCTTGTGTCGTTTGCTTATTGCGCCGTAACCATGGATAATCTTCATCGTTTATCAGGATGCTTGGGTCAGCCTTGACTTTGAAGGGGGGAATTTCATGAAACTTTTCATACTCTTCAGACATGTCTGTCTTGGCCTCCACTCCCAAGATGTCCCTTTTTCCTGAAAGAACTATGTGGCGCTTTGGCTCATTGTATGATGTATTCGCTTCCTTATCTTTTCTTTTCCTCGGTCTGGTAGACATGTCCTTCACATAGATAACCTGTGCCACATCATTGGCTAGGACGAGCGGTTCGTCGGTGTACCCAAGATTTTTCAGATCCTTTGTTGTCATTCCGTCTTGTGGGTCTACCTGTACCGCCGCCTCGACAGATTGACCCACTTGCACTTAAACAAAGGGACCTTAAAATCTACTCCGTAGTCAAGTTCCCATATGTCTACTATGTAACCATAATATGTGTCATTTCCTTGTCGGTTGCTGCATCAAAGCGGACACCGCTGTTTTGGTTGGTGCTCTTTTCATCTTGGTCAATAGTGTAAAATGTATTCCCATTTATCTCGTATCCTTTCCAAATCATTACAGTCGAAGATGGTCCCTGGACAACAAGTACAACTCATCACAAACAGTGCTGTCACCTCCGAGGCGTGTTTCCAACCAACTGCTGAAAGTCTGATGTGTTCACATGTAATCCGATCGTCGCCTTTGCTCCGGGTGTTTGGGCGCAGACTGTTCTTGTGTTCATCGACATACGGGTCACCAAGGTAGAGTTACAGTAGAACTGTGTAGTGTGCTTGAGACCAAGAATATCCGTCCCTGCATATTATTGAGTCTCTTCCAAGCGTGCCTTTTCGGTCAGTCTCCCCTCATACCGCGATTTAGGGAGACCTATCTTATTAAGGCCAGGAATGAAGTCAACACAAAACCCGATGACATCCTCTGTTTGATGGCCCATGGAGATGCTTCCTTCGGCCTAGCACGGTTCTGAACATATTTCTTTAGGACTCCATGAACCTCTCAAAGGGGTACATATTGTGTAGAAATACGGGCCCCGAATGACAATCTCGTAGACTAGATGAACTAGGGCGTGCGTCATGATATTGAAGAAGGATGGTGGGAACACCAGCTCAAGCCCGACAAGACATTGCGCCACATCACTCCTTAGAGTTGCTACGATTTCTGGATCGATCACCTTCGAGATATTGCATTGAGGAATGCACATAGCTTCACAATGGCTAATCGGACGTTTTCGGTAGAAGCCCCTCAATGCAACCGGAAGCAGTTGCGTCATAATCACGTGGCAGTCATGAGACTTTAGGTTCGGAACTTTTCTCGGCATATTTATTATTCCTTTATATTGACGAGAAGCGGTCGGGACCTTCATCTTGAGCAGGCATTGAAAGAATATTTCTTTCTCTTCTTTCGTAGAGCGTAGCTGGCGGGACCTTCATCTCGCTCGGAGGCATGCCCTCTTTTTTCGTACAAGCGTTGCAGGTCCTCTCGTGCCTCGGTGTATCTTTTGTCTTCCCATACACGCCCAAGAAGCCTAGCAGGTTCACGCAAAGGTTCTTCGTCACGTGCATCACGTCGATCAAGAGCGGACCTCTAGGTCTTTCCAGAGGGTAGGTCCCAAAATATAGATTTCTTCTTCCACATGGGTGCGTGATTCTCGGCGTCATTCGAACAGCTAGTCCGCCGGGACCCTTTCCAAAGATTACGTGTAAATCATTGACCATAGCAAGTACGTGATCACCGGTATGCATGGCGGGCTTCTTCCGTGATCTGCCTCGCTTTGAAATGCTTGCCTTTCTTTCGACATTGATGGTTGGTCGGAAGAAATCGGCGATAGCCAGTACACATTCTTTCCGCAGCTTCCGGTATATACTATCGGTGTCAAGTAAACAGTGCGTGCATGCGTGGTATCCATTGTTTGTCTGTCCCGAAGGTTCTTGAGAGCGGGCCAATCGTTGATGGTCACGAACAGCAAGGCCTTTAGGTCAAATTCCTCCTTTTGTGCTCATCCCACGTCGTACACCGTTTCCATTCCACAGCTGTAAAAGTTCCTCAACTAATGGCCTTAGGTACACATCAATGTCGTTGCGGGTTGCTTAGGGCCTTGGATGAGCGGCATCATAATGAACTTCCGCTTCATGCACATCCAAGGAGGAAGGTTATACATACATAGAGTCACGGGCAGTGCTGTGATTGCTGCTCTGCTCCCGAAAGGATTAATGCCATCCGCGCTTAAAGCAAACCATACGTTCCTTGGGTCCTTTGCAAACTCATCCCAGTACTTTCTCTCGATTTTTCTCCACTGCGACCCGTCGTGGGTGCTCTCAACTTCCGTCTTTCTTACGGTCCTCACTGTGCCATCGCATCAACTTGGCATGCTCTCCGTTTCGAGCAGACGTTTCAACCGTGGTATTATAGGAGCATACCACATCACCTTCGCAGAACCCTCTTCTGGGAGGCTCGGCGTCAACATCACCGGGGTCATCTCGTCGATCTTATACCGCAATGCACCGCATACCGGGCATGCGTTCAGATCCTTGTAGGCACCACGGTAGAGGATGCAGTCATTAGGGCATGCATGTATCTTCTCCACCTCCAATCCTAGAGGGCATCGACCTTCTTTGCTGCGTATGTACTATCGGGCAATTCGTTATCCTTTGGAAGCTTCTTCTTCATTATTTTCAGTAGCTTCTCAAATCCTTTATCGAGCACTGCATTCTCTGCCTTCCTTTGCAGCAATTCGAGTACGGCATCGAGCTTTGTGTTGCCATCTTCGCAATTGGGGTACAACCCTTTTGTGATCCTCTAACATGCGATCGAACTTCAGCTTCTCCTTTTGACTTTCGCATTGTGTCCTTGCACCGACAATGACCCGGCGGAGATCATCATCATGGGGCACATCGTCTGGTTCCTCTTGATCTTCAGCAGCCGCCCGTTGCAGCACCATCGTGCACATCGTCAGTGCATCTTGATGTTCGATAGCATCACCGTATTCAGGGGCACATAGTTGTCATCGTACTCTTCTTCCTCGCCGTCTTCCATCATAACCCCTATTTCTCCGTGCCTCGTCCAAACATTATAGTGTGGCATGAAACCCTTGTAAAGCAGGTGGGTGTGAAGGATTTTCCGGTCGAGTAAGACTTCAGTATTCCCACATATAGGGCATGGACAACACATAAAACCATTCTGCTTGTTTGCCTCAGCCACTTGAGAAAAGCATGCACCCTTAATGTACTCGGAGGTGTGTACGTCACCGTACATCCATCGCCGGTTCATCTGCGTGCATTATATATAATTAAGTGTGTCAAAAATCATTCAGAACATCATGAATAGATAATTAAGTGACCAAATTAATAGAAGTTCATCATCACATAAAACCAAAGTACATACATAGTTCTCATCTAACAACATAAAGCTCTGCGAGCATCTAAATTAATTAAACCATACATTGAAACTATGTAAAACATTTTAATGTGAAAACAAATACGATCATAATCGCAACCAAGGTAACAACTGATCCAACGGCATAATGATACCAAGCCTTGGTATGAATGGCATATTTTCTAATCTTTCTCATCTTCAAGCGCATTGCATCCATCTTGATCTTGTGATCATCGGCGACATCCGCAACATGCAACTCCAATATCATCTTCTCCTCCTCAAGTTTTTTATTTTTCCTTCAAGAAATTGTTTTCTTCTTCAACTAAATTTAACCTCTCGACAATAGGGTCGGTTGGAATTTCGGTTCAACAACCTCCTAGATAAATAAAATCTATGTCACGTTGGTGGCATAATTTTCATAAACAATAAATGAACCAATAGTTATGAAAAGATAATATATACCACATCCAAATCATAGACAGGGACGAGGGCCGACGGGGCGGATACCAAAACCATCGCACTATATAAGATGCAATAATAAAAGTAAGAAAATAATACAAATAAGAATATTTTTCCTTTCAGAAAGAAGATAAGAACAAGAGGCTCACCACGGTGGTCTTGGCGATGAGATCGGCGCTGGTGATCGACGGCGGTGAAGACGGGACAGGCGTGACGGACCGCTAAACCTAGACAAATATTGAGGAAAATGGAGGTTAGAGGTCGAGCTTGAGAGGAGAAAGCTTAAGTAGTGTGGCTCGGGCATTCCATCGAACACCTTGTGTGCATAGGAGGTGAGCTAGAGCACCACCAAGCCCTCTCCCTCGGCCGAAAAAAAATAGAGCAGTGTGCTCTGCTCTTGCTTGAGGGGCTATATATAGGCAGCACCATTAGCCCGGTTGGTGGCATGAGCGGGACTAAAGGAAGCCTTTGGTCCCGGTTCATGCCACCAACCGGGACCAATAGTGGTGGGCAGGAGCAGGGACCATTGGTCCCGGTTTGTCCACCAACGGGACCAAAAGGTCGAGACGAACCGGGACCAATGGCCCATGTGGCCCGGCCGCCCGGCTCTCCTGAATCGGGCAAATAGCTCCATTGGTCCGGTTCGGATTGAACCGGGACTAATGGGCTAAACTGCCTGGACGATAGCCCCTTTTTCTACTAGTGAGACATCTCCTCTCCATGCTTATGATTATGCATGGTTGTACGTGATCGCTCGTCCAGTGACCATTGACTGCCATTTCTTAATGTGATCTACTTTGTTCGTTTCTAAATGTAATTCTTTTTAGAGATTTCACTACGGACTACATATGGAACAAAATGAGTGAATTTACATTTTAAAATATATATGTTTATATACATCCGTATGTAGCTTGTAGTGCAATCTTTATAAAAACTTATATTTAGAAACGAAGGGAGTACAATGTGCCTTTATGCAGTATCTTAATATTCCTCCCGTGGCTCGGTATAAATGCGTGTATATATTACTTCAGTTGCTAGTTGCTACTGAGGGCATCTCCAACCGCGCCTCAAGAAGCCTCCCCAAACCACTTTTTAGGCGCCGGCGGACAAAAAACGTCCCACTCAGGCCCCCAGGAGCTTACTTTTTGCCGGTTTAGACAAAAATACGGCCGGCGCTGGCAGGCCACACCCAGGCTTTCGGGGGGCATCTGGGAGCACCGGCGCTTTATTTAAGCCACCCAATTGGCCCACGTCAGCCACCCACCCCCCTCTCTCCTCTCCTCTCTCTCCCCTCTCGTGTCTCTTTCTTCTACCTACCCCACGCAGACACGCCGAGCCGCATGGGAGAGCAAGCCGGCCGTGGCCGTGGCCGGAGCTCGCGCGGAGGCCGGAGGTCAAGCAGCAGCAGGCAGGCTCGGCCAGCGGTGAGGCGGGCGAAGCGGGGCGCCAGTGCGGCGGCGAGCCAGATCGAGCGGAGGTGGCCCTCAAGGTGTGCCGAGGCGCCGAGGACCTTCGTGGCGGCTCAAGTCAGCACCTCCCGCCCTCGCTGTGGGGTGCAGGCCAGGGGCGAGGCCACGGCGGACGGTGCGGGGAGGCGGCGGACGGACGTGGATTTTTAGAGCACTTGCACCCAGGCCCTGCTATCCTAACTCTCCAATATCGCTTTAAGATCCGTGCGACACAACTAAGTTTCTATATGAAATTTTCTCTTTTTTGCTTCTCCCATATAGAACATATCTTGAAGTTCAAACCTATGCAGGATGGCAAAGCTTTCTAACTAGAATCTAGGATAAATCTTTCAGAATTTTTGTCCGACATAAATATTAAAAATATGATTTTTAATCAAACAAAACGTATTTTGTATATTTATGTTTGACAAAAAATCTGAACGATTTATCTAGATTCTCTCAGAAACTTTGCCACGCTGTATAGGTTTGAACTTCAAGATACATTCTATGGGAGAAACAAAAAAGATAAATGTATTTGCACGAATCTTAAAGCAGAAAATGGATGGCTAGATAGAGAGGGCCTTGGCGCATGTGCTCTAATATATATTATCGGGCGGCGGACGCCCTCGACCTCCTCGTCGTCTTCTCCGGCGACGATGGCGCCGCACACCGCCGCGGCCTCCAGGAGCCACGCTGTCTTGTGCACGTGGATGTACTCCAGCGTGGCGAGGCCGACGTCGGCGCCCTCCCTGGCGAGGTCCACGACCTGCCCCGCCGCGAGCCCACCCGCGCCCACGGCGCCCGCGAGCTCCGCGTCCGCCACGCTCCGCACGCCCACGGCGCCCGTGAGCTCCGCCACGCTCCGCGTATTGCTCTTGCTGCTGCTCGCTACCGCATGCTACTGGCGTTTCTTGCCGTGGCCGCCATGCACTCCCGTGCGTGCGTGCCCAAGCACACCAGTGGCCGGTTTCGCTCAGCATGGTCTTCAAGGTGTCGAGGTGAGCTGCAGGTAAGCAGCGAGCCGTGCGGCTCGCACTCTTCAGTGAGGCCGCCGCCGACGTTGATGGGGTCCCTGGGGCGGAGCACAGGCGAGGCCAAGGCTCGTCGAAGCCCATGCTCCAGGGCGGCGACGACACGACCAAAGAGGCGGCTGAAGCGCGGCCATCATCGGCTGTGGCGGGGCGGTGGTGCCGGCGTTCGCCATCCCTGCTCCAAGGCGGAGCCCAGGCGGTTGGCGCAGGCTCGGCGGCGGCCACGGACACGGACACGGCCGGGCAGAGCGCGGGGAGCGCGGCCACGGCCTGGCGCGTGCATGGAGCACGACCTCGCCGGACGGGGCGGCGTGCGGCGTGAGCGCTTCGTCCGTCTCCTCAACCTTCTCCACCACCGCCCGTGTGCTCGGCCGCGAGGGCCGCCACGACGTCGTCTGTGACCTGCTCGACGAAATGCCGCAGCCTACTTGAGCCTGAACACTGCTTCTGGGGGGCGCAACGAGTGGAAAAATTTACGCTCCCGGGCCAACATTTTCGCCGGCAGCCCCCCAGGAGGCGAGAAAAATGCCTCGAGGCCAACGGCTGGAGATGCCCTGAGCACTGGCCAATGGAGTGTAGTTGACATCGGGAAGCCAGCTACGTCCATGCATGCACGGATGGCCCGATCGAGGAGGACTGGAGAGGTGAGGAATCTAGCCCGATCGACCATGTGGGCGTGTCATCTGATCTGTGATGCGCCATGCATAGTGTTGACGCGCACGCCTTCTTGTCTCATCTCGACCCTCAACGGTTCGAAGATGGAACTGGTTGCGAGTGTGAACAGCTGGTTCAAATGGTCGATGCATGCAGATCGAGGTTGACCAGAGAAGGCCCATGCGTGCAATGAACTGGTTGCGGATCCGCTTACGAAAGGCTTACCATCCAATGAATTTAAGAAACACTTAGCCGGCATGGATTTAAGGAAAGGCCTATCATTTCTGGATCATGAGAGTCCTAAAAGGAACAAGATTTGTTTCAAAACAGAGAGGTATGTTGTATCTTTCTGATTCTATCGGCAATTGAGCTGTGACGATGAAACATGCTCTATGTATTGATCGGTGATGAAACTAGTAAAGTATAAAGTTAAAAGGAAAGTTGAGATCAAGGAAAGAATGTGTTAGGTTGATCTCCTCCCGATCGAGCCCAACGGCTCGACGGGTCCTTGACTCGCGCCCTGATGGGGGGAACCCAACCCTCTTCTAGTTGGTGGCCCCCTGTCGCCAGCGCTATAAAAGAGAGGTGAGGGCCGGACACACAGATCACGAGGTTGACTGTGCACCACACACCCCAATCCGATCTAGGGTTAGTGCTATGGCAACGGGAAGCTCTGCCGCCGCCACTGCCCACACGACAACGTCACCGCCGCCACAGCTCCGCCATGGCCACCGGCTCAAGCTCCTTGAGCCAAAGAGAAGGTGAACTACAGTTAATCTCTAAGCCTACCCGATCCAAAGCATCTATCAATAGAAACGCCACTCTCTCCGCTCACTGAATTTCCTAGCCTCTATATTATTGTCGTTGGCTCAAGCCATGCTAAATCATTTGGATGCTCCCAGCTAGATAGATGTAGTGTGAACCTACACTTGCAACAATTTCCCTGCAACAGCAAGGCTACGGTGTGCTGGCCCAAAAAAGGAGGCGGATGGTTGGTGCCTACTAAAAAGGAAAAAAAAAAGAACAAGCGGCGGTGTTTGGTATGCAAGTCAAAAGGGTCCCAGATTATTTGTGAATAAGCACCATCCATGCAATGCACCAACTGCTACATATACATACATTCAGAACTCTTGTCTTGTTCTTTGTGTTTGCTTAAACAATCTTGGTCCAAACGGGTAGCTCCCTGGTCCAAGGGTAGGAGATGATCAGCTTAGCTGAAAGGTCTCAATGTGTCACTGGTCCAACCGGCATCTCCGCATAATTGCCATATCCCCTTCACTTTGCACACCAAAGTTCAGCATGCTAAGTATTGATGTACTCCCTCCGTTCACAAATATAAGATGTTCTAACTCTTTTCTGAATCAAATGTATTGATCATTTATAGTAAGAGAGAAAATAAGTTCTAAAGATTTGAATGTCACAATAAATAACATGAGCAACTCTATCTGTATTAATTTGTCCAAGGAAATGCAACAATTAGGTTCTTAAAATGTTACTACTAGTTTAGTCACTATTCAAGATATCTTCTGATATTCTGATAAATCGGCTGATTTATCGCTTACTAGTGTCTGGCCGATAAGATAAATCAGCCGATATGCCAATAAATTGGCTGATTTACCCCTTACCATGGGTTGACCGATAAGTTCCAGATAAGCGATATCTCCAACATTGATTCAGTAAGTGACATATATCCATACAGTTACTACTCACAGGTGATAGTAGCACTCACTTTAGAATCGTTACAATTTTCTTGGAGGAAAAGCATGAGCAATAACCCGGTTCATGATCCCCAAGATCAAGTCCAAGATAACACCAAATGCAATCTCAATTCACAGGGAACGATAATTCCTCTGACCAGAAAGGAGATCCTTAGACCCTGTCTATATGACCGTCAGCACCAACACTTGCTACTCAAATCATTCTCAGTATCTCTCAATTTCCCTTCTTGCTATTCACTGAAATACATATCTCACATCTTCAGTTAGCTATATTCTCACTGCCCTTAGCCTTAGGTCCAATCAATAATTTGCTTCCTTTCATGGATCAGAGAGTGACATTGTTTCCTTTAAGGTTTATTCACTAGTAGAAAACGGAGCTTTAAAACCGGTTTGTAAGGGCCTTTAGTGCCGGTTATGGAACCGGCACTAAAGTGTGGGCACTAAAGCCCCCCCTTTAGTACCGGTTCGGCACGAACCGGCGCTAAAGTGCCACCACGTGGCGTGAGCTCACGCCCTGGTATGGGGGACCTTTAGTACCGGTTGGTGTCTCCATCGGATGCGGATTTTCGTGCTGAATTTTTTGATATATTATACGTTTTTTTCCGACATCGTATGCAAAAGTTATAGCCGTTTTACATTTTCCCTAACTTTTTGCAAAACATGTCCAAATTTAAGTTTTCAAATTTTCCTAACTAGTAGATGTAGTAATATAACTACCTCTCGAAAGATTTTATTTTCTGAAGTTTTTATCATTTTCTTTTGATTTTTTCAAAACTGAAATGGCGATACACCGTGGGGGGTAGAGTTTGAAAATTGCCCTATAGTGCCGGTTTGTGTCTTCAACTGGGACTATAGGTTAAGACTCTGTAGTGCCGGTTGGTGACGCAAACCGGTACTAATGGTTAGACCTTTAGTATCGGTTTGTGTCACAAACCGTCACTAAAGGGCTCGTGGCCCCGGCCTGACGCCAGCCTGCCACCACCCCTTTAGTACCGGTTCGTGGCACGAACCGGTACTAAAGGTTCATTACGAACCGGCACTAATGCATAGCCATTCGAACCGGCACTATTGATCACATTAGTGCCGGTTTTTTTTACAAACCGGCACTAATATGCTTCACGTTTGACCCTTTTTCTACTAGTGATTTGATTAATCATGTTAGTTATTTGGACCACTAGACTGACGTTGCATATTGTAGGGCAAGTTTTTTATATATTGTTAAAACAATGTGCATCCAAAGCAAAACCCATTGAAGCATTCGACAATAAATTTTGGTGCAACAAGATAGTTGAACCATGAAGTCAGTACGACAATGCTAATTTGCCAAACATGGAAAGCTAGATTCCAAACCCTGGATACAATCAATGCTAAATGATCAGGCATGATTATGCAAGTAATCGAGTAGTATAAACAAACACCTGAAGTGACTTTTTGTGTATCCTCCTTTGCTCCACAACTTCAGATTAAATGATTTTAATGTTCACTATACATTTTTTAATAACATTCATCGATACTCTTTAGGTCACAAAGGATTTTATTCGAATAGTATACTCTGGCTTCATGAGTACAAATAATTCATAAATTATGTTGAGACTTTTTTATTATCCAAGTTCATCACATACTATGCATGGCGCTATGGATATATGCAGATGAATAAGACTGATTTACTTAGCACTCATATCTTCGGAAAATGGAGTTTAGGGAAATTCACATTGACAAGGATTGTTCTGCTCCTATTGACATGATACCCATAAGGACATGTGAGAGCATAATCCGGAGCAACAATAATTGCATCACTAAGCTAGCACCGATCCTTGAACAGAACACTTCATAGTTGAGCATGTGCTCTTAACATATTAGTTTGCCTGAACAATGATGCTATTCATCACTCAGGGTGCAGAATAAGTTATTCTTCACCTGAGGTAATCTTACGATCACTTTATAATTAAATTACATTTGGAATTCAAATAGTTACATTTATATTGATTCACTACATAAAATTTGGTATAAAAAAATAAAAATATAGGTCATAAGACAAGAAAATTTGCAGTTTATATATATTTTACATTATGTTTTTACCTTTGTAATTTTACCTAACATAAAATATATTTTTACGGTGATTTTTTTTACAGTCTCTTTTTACGTCAGAAATAAGACAAAACTTATGAAACGTAAAATTACGGTGCATTGGTGGTAAAATAGAGGGGGTGAAGAATAACTATTCCTCACCCAGGGTGACGAATAGTCAATCCCTATATATATGTGTGTGTGTGTGAGAGAGAGAGAGAGAGATATAATTCTGTAGGATTTTGGTTTGATGCAAAAAAAAATATATATATATACATGGGAAAATTGAGTAGAAAATCCATATGTTTAACTTCCGCATGTTATTACCTCCTTATTAAAAAGTTGTTTAAAGAATAGAGCAAACTAAGCTCTAACTTACGTAATATAGTAGTTCTGTATTTGCAGATTAAATTTATAATCCTCAACTTTGTTACGAGAACACTGCATTTTCCTAAGGTAAGAAATGGAAGTTATCTCGCAACATTTTCATGTTCATGAGCTGTAGAACCAACTATCTGCTAAAGGAGAAACTTACTGCTAAAAAGACGTTCACTGATGACAAAACTTAAATATTTTATTTACACATTATTTGTTTTTTGGATCAGGTTATTAAGTCATCAGGCTACAAAAAATACATATTTATGACTATTCATTCAGATAACTGTCTCGCATGTCTATTGCCCTATCCGGTATGTAGGTTAAAAATTTCATAACTTCTCTATCAGTTTAGATGTTGCTTCACCTACAGTTTATTAATTCCTATTCAAGTAGAATATAATTTTTTTAACCACACATTTTTAAAAAGCATAAATATGTTTGAGCAAAAGTAAGTTCTCAATGTGATGCACCAAAGTTTATATTCTAAAAAATTGCAAGACGTGTGCAGAATAAATCATCAATCATGTCCTAATTTGTTTTGTGACACTTAATCAAGATTATCTTTAGAGATTTTCATCATAGATGCTTAAAATATAATGTGATTTTTACAAATCTGATTCATATTGTATGCACCAACGAGCTAATGTCCATGCCATTTAGGTCATAGTCTGTCATACATAAGAATATTTCTTTGGACTACACATATTCTATTTTCCGTTTAATTTATATAGCATAATTAATTAAAATATAACAGATGCATGGTTATGCAACTATATTTTATCTGAAACTTTTATACTTCTTAGGAACTTATGTTCATCATAGTGTACTGTTAACAAGTATATTTTTTCTAACTTAGCTATCGAGAATTGCTACATATTTTACAATGTTTTTGTAACTTAGTTGAAATTATACTTGTGTCACACTACAATGAATGGTATCTATAAAAAATCATTGCTTGCTTTTTTTATACTTGCATAAACTAAATAGTTGTACACGTTTATTGTAGAGATCTTTATAGTATAGGTCTACCAAATATCGTAATAGAATTTTTTTGTGTATGATTAGGTAAGCAGATTTATAGAAAGTTCCACATAATAGACATGATTCTTTATCTGTTTTTCATGGTCAAATGTCTTTGAAAGTTTCAACAATCACAGGTATGTATCTGACATGATTATTTACCTGTTTTCCAAGTTTAAATAATAATTTAACAATGTGTGCATGCATTGGGTTCAATATTTAAGTATCATCGCCAATAGTAATCACTTGCAGTCTGATAATTGGCTTTATTCTAGAATGAAAATAAAAATTACTCCAAGAACTCACATATAAAAATTGACACTCCAGGAACTCACATATAAAAATTATGTCTGTGAAACTAAAGACCTTCATGTAGCCGATGTTGAGCTTGACCGAAGTGTGTGTCTGTTGCATGGTCATGTCGCTGTCAGTGCAACTTGGCTCGATAGATTAGAAAGTGGAGGTTGTAGAGATCAAGTCCAGTAAAGCAGAGCAGGCAGGTCATGATGCACGCAAGAAACACAACAGAGAAAGCAGTTCTTGATTTAGACACATGGTTCGAGAGAGAAGAGTTAAAATGCTTTGAAAAAAATAAATTTAGGAAGAAAAAACACAGACAAAACTCACCCCATGCTTCCGGTATGTGGAAAGAAATCGCACCAAAACTCCTAGATTGCGACAGGTGTTGCACATGCAGTGCACCATGTATCACCATATAGAGGAAACCTTCGCAAATGGAACCCCTTAAATAGTGATTTTACACTCATTTAGGCTATAAGAGATTACCTTTAAAAGAATATATTGGGCTATGGGAGACTGGTTCTGGAGTCCAGATCAGGCATGTATTCGGCCATGAACATTTGCATTCCCAATCAAACAAACACCTGCACACCATTCTAGCTGGTGAAGTGAGCCGAATTATGAAGCCGTCACGTCAGGCCTGGTGCTCTACGCTGACATGGGTATATCTCGCCCGTAGTGAGATGAACTGCCGTCACGCTTCTATAATATGAGGCTAACGGGCCGGCCCAATGTTGGGAAGCTTCTATGAACCTGTTTGGACAAGGTTTAAAGCATTCGTGTGACCTTTTCTTTCTTTATTTCTACGTGTTTATATCGCTTTTCATTATTTTCTTCTTTTTTCAAATACAGGTCGATTATATTTTAATACCCACTGTGCATTTTCATATACACACGAAACAATTTTTTGATACATGTTGCACATTTTTTCAATACACGACGAACCTTTTTTTCAAATAAACATTTGAACTTTTTTTAGACAAGAAATTGTTTTTCAAATATATGCTAAACTTTTGTATACAAGATTTATTTTAAAAATATACGTTGATTTTTGGAATGGAAAGAAACATTTTCTAAAAAATGATGTGCACATTTTTACACTATATACATACTTCTTGAAGATATCACAAACATATTTTCGAAATGCATGAACATTTCTTTGAAATGACACAAACAATTCTTTTAATGGTACAACATTTTTTGATCTAAAAACATATTTTAGAATGCATGAATATATTTTTGGATGGTGCAAAACCTTTGAAAAAATGTGCATTTTTTACATTGTTTAACATATGTAAATGTTACATACTTTTCTCATAACACGTGAAGTCTTTTTAAAACTGCACAAACATTACTTTTAATACTATCAACATGTTTAGAAAGTAGTGTGAGCATTATTTTTTCGCTGCATGGATATTTTTTTATATCAAACAAAGAGGAAAAAACAAATAAAAATAAACAAAATCAATGAACAAACAAAGTGATGGGTTCCTGTTGGACCGGCACAGTAGAGGCTCCCATGAGGCGAGCGCATGCTCTGTTTAATTGGAATGAACAATAAATCAAACAAAAATGAAAAATATTAAAAAAGTTCTTAATTTTTATAGCAAACCTTGAAAAATGTTTTGCATGCTTGAAAAATTCCACCACGAAATAAAATTCGTGGAAGTCATGAAAAAAAAAACAAATTAGCACCCCAAACGCTTCCGAAAATAGCATTTTTGGAGCATGGATTTTTTTTCCACAACTTCCATGAAAGTTATTTTATGGTACTTTTGCAAGCACACAAAACATTTGTCAAAGTTAAAAAAATAAAAAATGTTTTTTTTATTTTACTGTTCATCAGGGAGCATTTGAGCTCGCGTGCAGGTACTCGATCCACGTCGCGCGACATCAATGGATTAGGAAGCAGCACAGTAGCTGGTGTTTGATCTTGGTTCCTCTCCGTCGACCAACCCAATCAGTCAATCCCATTTTACATATGCCCCTCTACTTAATCTGATATCTTACTTATTAGCTACTCCCTTCATTCAGAAATAGGATGTTTTGGATATTACAATATAGACTGCGTAGGACTGAAAATTTGACCGTGCTATCAACACCATGCATGGCTGCGTTTGACCTGAGCTGGGCTGCTGCCGTACCTCATCGATCAAACCCGGTTTGATTCATCTCAAGTTTTAGCAGCCTGCATGAGACTGTTCTGCCGTCTTGTGCAATGCAATAGAACCATTTTTTTCTTCCTTTTGTTTTGGCACGCAGGGCGTGCATGTGTGACTCTTGGGAGATGGGTTAACAAGATGCTAATGTGCTAAATTAACGAAGCAATGCCGAGGCGTTGGCACAAGTCATGCGGGCGTGCGCCCAAACTCGAAGGAGTGACCGACAAACATCTCCTCTCATCCATCCCATAATGCCTATTGTGCAAACTCGATCGTGCAACGAACTGTTGACTACTGGGCAGTATACTCTTATTCTTTGTGTGATCTGCGAGGTACGTTTACCCTCCTGTAACTCGGTGTATGCATACGTAATTCCAGTTGACATCGGTCGATTCATGCACCGGATGGCTCCGACGGTCAAGCAAGATTGGGGAAGAATTTTTCTAGTTCTAGGCGGAGAGCAATGCTGACTGACGAGCAGTCGAGGACGCGCTTGCCTCCATCGTAGGTCTCTGCTGCCCTCTGCGCATACCACAACGCGCTTCTTCTGCTGTGCACCTATCTGTAGCCGTGACCACCAGCACTACGTTACCGGTACGACGCGCATGGATTGGCTCGTGTTGACGATGGAGGGCTTGACCAATGATCTGTACATGGCCGTGTCACTCTCAGTCCATGCAAAAAAAAAGCAGAGCAGAGCACGCAGGTACCGACGGAGGTACCATAAAGACGTGTCGGAGAGGAGCATAAGACTCATGTGACGGAGTGAAACCGACGGAGGTACCGTAAAGATGTGGAGAGGAGAGTGACTAACTGGGATGATTACCTGGGCCGACACATTAGGTGGTACGATGATGGCCAGAAGCACCGTCTTCGTCTCAGGCCTCGATGGACGGCGGAAGACATCGCGGAGCTGGAGTGGGCTGACCCCGATGAACAGGCATACCAGACCGGCATCAGAGACATGCACAGTGGATTTAGGGAGTTTGCACCCCTCATCAACAGAGTGGTAAGTTTGAACCGACGGTCGTATTTAAAATATTTTATTCGTCATCGTGACTGACTTATGCCGTTGCAGTCCGGTGAGCTGAACAGATGCATCTTTGAAGCCTCAGATGCACTAGGTGATCTTCCCGGGAGCCTACAATCTGAGACCATAGTGAGGGGGACGATGAAGGTACAATTTCAGCCTCCTCGGAACAGATGCATCTTGTTCACTTGCAGTCAGTCGATCTGATACTTATTATGACCTTGCTTCATTATGAGTGCAGAAGTTCATGCAGCGTTGTCGCAAGCTGGTAGGGCTGCTTGGGTGTGCTGGAGCTGGGTCAGTTGAAGCTTATCAGCCTGTAGCCACACAAGGTCTCATCGCCTCATCGAGCCATGCTCCCTCGTCGTCCAGGTTGGTTGGGGAGGAGGAGGAGGAAGAGGATGAGGATGAGGAGGCCACACATGAAGAAGAGGAGGAGGAGGAGGAGGAGGATGAGAGCAACGAGGAGGAGGAGGAGTACGATGAAGATTATGGACCTCCACCAACTCAAACATCTCAGGCATCTCAGCTGCCGAAGAGGAATCCGAAGAAGAAGGATTTGCTGAGTCCGGACCCTTTCCAGAGACCGGTTCCTCGCCGGCCCAAGAAGAAGACCGAAGAGACTCGTTCAAAGAGTAACGAGGACCGTACCTCCAAGAGGGGAAGGAACAAGTGATTATGCTCTTCGATACTTGGCTCTTTTAATTTGGTTGAACTTTTCTAGTGGTTGTGAAACTATGTGGAACTATGTGTTTGCTATTTGTGGATCCATGTGTTTGAAATGTTCTATTCACTTCAAGTTATCTTAATATGGATCTACGTGATGCCCAAATTTAATTATTTAAAATCTATGATATTGTTGTCATATTTGTGGAACTTGCTGTGATATTGAATTTGAAAACAAGCAACCAAATGAACTTGAAAAAAACAAAACAGAGGACCCTATCACAGCAACTTTGGCGGTAGGGTTACTAACTCTACCGCCAGGCCCTTTGCATATTCGTTCTGAAACTTTATACGGCAAAGCGCAGACCCTACCGCCAGCGCCACAGCGGTAGGGTCGACAGCCTACCGCCATGGGTCCTAGCATATTTCGTTACAGAATGCATACACGGCAAAACCCTGCCACATCTTACCGCCAGAGCCCCTGGCGGTAGGGTTAGACAGCTTACCGCCAAGCTGTCTGGCGGTAAGGTACTTATCCATGTCAGCGCGCGATGACGGCCGCCGTCCCCCTCCGTCACACCCTACCGCCAGATGTGCTGGCGGTAGGCTGTCTAACCTTACCGCCAAGAGCTCTGGCGGTAGCAAAAGGGTCAAATCTCGAAATTTTTAGCAAGAGGGGTCAGATCCTGAAATTCTTTCCAAAAAGGGTCAAAACACGAAATTCAATCGCCAGAGGGTAATTTGAAATTGGTGCAACTCAGCTCTGTTCCAGCGCCTAGATCCTGTCAGAAAGGCTAGCGCTGACAGCCGGGATACAAGGGGTGGCAAGCATCTACGGGGGGACAGCCCGCGTAAATACCGGGAGGAATCTGGCCAATATGAAAAACGGATGGTGAGGATATGGTCCACAGAGTGCTCGTCCACCGAACGGCATTTTCGCGGAGGATGGTGCCTAATAAAAAGGAAAAGAACAACAGTGGTGTCTGGTGTGCAAGTCAAAAGGATCCCTGGCATGGCAATGCCATGATTATTTGTGAATAAACACCATCCATGCACCAACTGCTACACATACATAAGTACTTACAGAACTCTTGTCATGTTCTTGGGACATCTTTGCTTAAACAATCCTAGCTAGCTAGCAAGCTCCATGTGTAGGAGATGATCAGCTTAGCTGAAAGGTCTCAATGTGGCACTGGTCCAAACGGCATCTCCGCGTAATTGCCATCTCCCTTGACTTTGCACACCAAAGTTCAGCATGCCAGGTACTCATGTACTAGTACGACACATGCACTTTTAGATCCGTTCTGCTGACCAATCGCTTCATCCACCATACTTCTCTCTTACTCGTACTATATATGGAGAGAGAGAGAATACATGTTCTGAACATCTGAATGCCACAGTAGGTAGATAACATGAGCAACTCTATTTGTATTAATTTGTCCAATCAAATGTAGCACCTAGGTTCTGACAATGCTACTACCATTTCAGTAAGTGACATATATCCATATAGATTCGTTTCGAGCTCGCACGATGTGGGACAGGGCGACGCGCGCGGGCGACGCCGCAGGCGACGACGGGGATGACCTCCCCCACCGGGAATCGGCGGGTAGGAGGCCGCTTCTGGGCGTTATGCGACGACGTCGGCGAGGCGGAAGACGAGTTCGCCGACGCCGTCCGATGCGATCTGCGAGGCATTCCGAGTGGGTTACTCTGAGAAGGATGTGGCGAGACTCGTCGGCCTGGCGATTCCCCTAGATGATCCGTCCCGGCAGGGACTTGAAGATGACGCAGTTGAGGTTGTCCGCCGGGTTGTTCACCGGCGCACGTCGGTGGGGGCCGCTTCCAAAGGCATGTCTCCCTAAACCTTCTCTGTCTGATTTCTTCGAGGCCGGGGCGTGGAAAGTAGTTCAGAGAAAGAAGAAAACGAGGCGGCGGCGGCGGCGGCGCCAGCGCCGGCGACCGGCGGATCAGCCGAGATCCGAGCCGCGAGGGCTCTTCGTTTGAATTCCCTTTTGGGCCTGGGTGGGCTCGAACAACGTGGTTTGATTCTGGGCCGGTCTGCCGACGGGTATGAGGCCCATGACCAGGCAAAGCAGAGTGGGCCGGGGTTAGCTGGGTATGAGGCCCAGGCTAACCCGGACGCTACGTCTGCTGAGGCCAAAAGCCCGTGCACGCGATCGACCGATCGTGTTTCGCTTCGCCCCGTGCTGCTGCCGTAGCTGTGCCCTAGGCTTCGTCGCCGCGGGGGATCGCCGGGATTTGCCAGCTTTGGTCCGGGCCGGGCCACTCGGATTCCTCCTCTGATGGCGGGACGGGGTGGCGCTGCAGCGACCGGTCCGAAAACTCCGGTGGTTGCCGGGGCGGCGCCGGCTGGCCGTGGTGGCGGGGTTCCTCAAGGGCAGCGGCCGGTGTTGCCGGCTGGACGTGGCGCGCCGCCGGGGCCGCGACCCGCGTTGGCAGCTGGGCGCGGCAATCCGCCAGGGCTGCGACCTGCGCCGGCCGTGGGGGCAGTGCCGGCCGCTGGACGTGGCGGCCTGAGGCCCTGACCGACTCAGGGGCGAGGTCTGGCCGACTCAGCCCTGGCCGGCTGCTCCTTCTGCTGTTTTGGGGCACGGTGCTAATCCACAAAGACTGCCGATGCTCGGGGCGGTTGTGGTTGCACCTCGCAAGCAGGCTGCAGTGCCGACTCAGCAGTCGCATGCCGCGCCTCCGCCACATTACGTCGCTAGGCCGACTCAGCATCATGATGTGATAGCGCATAATCCGCCAGCGCATCCTGTGGCGGGCGATGGAGGTGCGGATGCCGCTCGGGTACCGGCTAATCGCGGCGGGAATGGTCCACCCCGAGGAAAGTGGCGTGATGATGGATACAATGCTTATGGGGACGGACAACATCGTGGCTCATCGTCTACGGGTGGCGGGCGTGGCTATGCATGGCAGAGTGATAGGTCAGCTGATCGACCTTTCTACGACCCTCCGGGAGGTTTTCTCGAGGGGCCGTCTGGCCCTGACTATAGGCAGCGAGGCGGATATTGAGGTCATCGTGGGGGTTGCGGTGGTCGCGGTGGTAGGAACCGTTACCGCCAGCCTCCAACGCATGCTATGGTGGAACCGACGGCATCCTCGGAGGTCGATGCTTCCGTCAGGCGACGGAGCTCTCCGGGCAGGCTATGGATGTGGTGACTGCTCTGGCTTCTGCGGATGTGCCGCTTAACCCTTAGTGACGGGGGCTGATGGGGCTATCGACAAAACTGACGCGGAGAGAGCCTCCAAGTGGGCGCGTAAAAAGGAGAAGATGTTGTGCTACCGTTGTGGCGAGAGAGGACACTTTATTGCTGAGTGTGAGACCGAGCTTTGTGATACCTGTCTCAAGCCTGCGCATGACTCGGGGGAGTGCCCCATTCTGCGAGATCAGATGCCGAGTATCACCATCTATGGTGTCTACTGTGCTGAACTGATGTTTTTTGAGTCTCCCAGTGCGAGGGAGATACCTGACGAACCCTAGAGCACAATTACTGAGATTGTCAAAGTCACTAAGAGTGATGTGTCTGAGGCGCAGATTATACACAGACTCACTGAGCTAGTTCCAGGTAACTTTGTGTGGGAGCTCATCCGCCTCGAGGATAAAACTTATAAGGTCGACTTTCCTACATCAGAGGACTTGGACCGTATGATGAGCTTTGGGTTATGCAGAGTACCTGGTACTGAGTGCATCCTCGAGTTCCATGAGTGGAAGCGAGTTGAGCCGCAGCGCAAGCCCCTTACCCAGCTTTGGTTGCGTTTCTCGGGGGCTCCTTCCAAGCCGCTTCATGATGCTCGAGTTGCTGCTAGCTTGGGGATTTTGGTCAGGAAAACCGAGAAGGTTGATATGGCTTTCACCAGAGCTAATGGAGTGGCCCGCTTGCTGGCGAGTGTCCTCGATATTGAGTCCGTGCCTGATGTGGTCAAGTGGACCTACAGGGGCGAGGTCTTTAACCTTGAGATTGAGTTTGAGGATACAGATCCTTTTGTCGAGGCTTTGGCAAGGACGGATGTGGATATGCATGATAAGAATGATGGTTCGGGTAACACGGAAGCGCGTGGGGACGATGTTGAGCATCAGCCGGCCAACGAGCCGAGTTCCACGTTGCAGGCGCCTGGGTCTGGGGCGGCTACTTCTGTTACGGTACCTATGAGCACTCTGAGATTCGGTTCGTTTGAGCCTGCTTCTGCTCCTCCTAGGCTCTGGAGTGATCGGGTGGAGTCTGATGACGTGCTAGAGGGGACGCTTCCACCCTTAGACTTTGCAGGGGTTGACAGCTTTATCGAGAGGGGGGACGACCGTGGGCAGGCGGCCCCTTCTTCCCCTTCTCCTTCCGATGCTACGCCACGGTTGAGGACCGAGGTGGTGGTGTCTCCGGTGCCGTTCGGCGATGTGTCGAGGTTGAGAGGGACACCAGGGCAGGAGGCCTCAGTTCTTTCTTCTCCTGCGGTGGTTAGGCCGACTTCACCTACGGCATCGGTTGGCTCTGAGGGCCGGCAGTTACCTGCTTCGCCGCAAGGGGTGGTCCTGACGTTGCCGAATCTTGTGGGTGCATCACCCGCCGGTTTAGCTGCTGGTCTTGGCGAGGGGCGAGGGCAGGCGGCCCCTGTTCTCACCTCCCCTAGCTAGCCTTTGAGCGGGTCGTCGTCTCAGCTGCCATGGCAGATGGCCCAGCGCTCTTCCCCCTTGCGCTCATCGGGGTCGGGGCCGGTGCCAGGTCTTGGGGCTCCTTTGCATCCGCAAGGTGGGGGTGGGGCGGGAGGCCTTACCCCTATCGAGGCTACTAGGGAGGAGGTTATAGCATTTGGAGGCATCCCAGATCCTGTTTCTAAGGGGCGGCGGATGAGCTGTCGCATCCAGGACTAGCCGGATGTTGATGACATGCAGCTGAGGTGCACCAAAGGGCGACCAAGCCGTGATATTGAGGTCACAACTGGTATGTTGTTCAACACCTCCAATTCTATTCTGCATTTTTCGATAATGAGATTATTCTTAATGCCAATCAGCTAGGAGTTTCATTAGGTAGTAATGATAATGAAATCTCGCATTCAGTTAATGACCTCCTGGATCTTGAAGCGGATCGTGCTTTAGATATGATTCGCAATTTAGCAACTATTAAACCTATGAGCGATTCCGACATTGCTCAGTTGGGAGCCAGGTGTTAGATTCGCTTTGTGCAGATATTGTCCCTCCCTCCCGAGACCGAGGAAGAGGAAGATTCTTTACCTCTTGGGGATAGTGAACCTATAGAGGATCCTTGCGGTAGACTCCTTGACCCGGTTGTGAGGACGGGTGGAGGACTTACCCAAGCCTAAGCGCAAGTGGAAGCATAAAAATTACCCAACGTCGGCTGTGCGTAGAAGTGCTAGGAACCGGTGTGAAAAAAAATTTCATGATGAGTTATGAGAGGAATTTTTGGAATAGCAGAGGTCTGAGGACTTGGCTAAAAGAAGGTTTCTAGCAGAGGCTTCTATCAAACATAGGTTGGATTTTATTGCTCTTTCTGAAATAGGAAGAGGCAATTTCTCTCCTCAATTCCTAAATGCGTTGTCGGGAGGGTCGATTTTGATTGGCATTGTCTCCCTCCGAGAGGAAGATCAGGTGGAATCTTACTTGGGGTTAGATGCGAGACGATGGAAGTAATGAAGTGTGGTCATGGGAGATTTTGCCGTCAAATTTTGGGTTAGGTTGAAGGTCGACGGTTTTAATTGGGCCCTAGTGGCGGTGTATGGGGCCGCACAGCCAGAACTCAAACCGGACTTTTGGCGGATCTAGTCCGTATTTATGGTCTGAGTAGCTTTCAACCCTAGTGGGGTGATTTCAATATTATTAGAAGGAGAGCGAAAAGAACAATGATAATTTTGATGGCGGATGGTCGTTCATGTTTAACACCATTATTGAAAGCTTGGATCTGAGAGAGATAGAGCTTTTGGGTAGAAAATTCACTTGGGCTAATACTTTGCCCACTCCTACGTTTGAGAAGCTTGACCGTGCCCTTGCGGCGTTATTTGGGAATGAAGTTTCCTCTAGTCACCGTCCCAGGCTTTATCGCGTGGAATCTCGGACCACACCCTTTCTTGGTTGACTCTGGTGAGGCAACGCATGTGGGAATAAGAATACCTTCTCTTCGAATTAGGGTGGTTTGAGAGAGAAGGTCTTTTTGATCTTATAGCCAAGGAATGGACTAAAGATTCAGGAGGAAGGACTTCAATTGAGAGACGGCAGAATAAGATCGACACTTGAGAATTTTCTTGCGTGGGTGGGCTAAGCATCTCGGTGGGGTTTATAAGGTTGAAAAGGAAAGGCTCCTTTCCTTACTCAGGCCTTAGATGTAAAAGCGAGTCCACGATCCTAGATTCAGCGGAACGTCATGTTAAATTAGATGCGGAGATGAGATTGAAAGAGCTCCTGCGAGAAGAAGAATTGAAGTGGGCATAGCTGGCGAAGGTGCGCAAAGTGGTCAGGGGGCGCTAACACTCAATTCTTTCATATGATCGCCAACGACAAGCATAGAAAGAAAAGGATCTTTCAGCTTGAGCAAGGCGAAGGGACAATTGTAGGACAGGAGAACTTAAAATTATACATCACTAATTATTATAAGCAGCTTTTGGGCCTCCGGAGGATAATTTTATATCTCTAGATGAGTCGCAGAATGATGGCGTCCGCAGCTTGCTTCGATGAGAACGATATTTTAACCGCCCGTTCTCCGAGAAAGAGGTGTTTGAAGCTATTTCTCAAATGAAGAACAATAAAGCTCCGGGACGGATGGATTTCAAGCGGAGTTTTATAAAAGGTGATGGCATATTATCAAAGGGATTTGCTTCCGATGTTCCAGGATTTATTCGCTGGACAGCTCCACTTGTTTCATGTGAATTTTGGAACTATCACTTTGCTTCCTAAGAAAACAGAGGCGGTGATGCAATTGAGCAGTTCAGACCCATCTGTCTTCGAATGTAAGTTTCAAAATTTTGACCAAGGTTGGGACAAATTGACTCACAGATTAGCATTTTTGGTGCAACCGTCCCAAACTGCTTTCATGCGGATAGAAACATCCTTGAAGGGGTGGTGGTCCTGCATGAACGCTCCATGAAATCCATACGAAAAACCTCGATGGGGTAGTTTTCAAAGTGGATTTTGAAAATGCGTCGACAAAGTCAAATGGCCATTCCTCCAACAAGCGTTGAGGATGAAAGGTTTTGATCAAGCCTGGAGACAACAGGTAGAATCTTTCACGCATAAAAAGGAAGTGTTGGAATTAAAGTGAATGATGATATAGCTTGCTATTTCCAAACACATAAGGGCTTGAGACAAGGAGATCCGATGTCCCCTATTCTGTTCAACATTGTTGTTGACATGTTGACGATTCTAATAGGGAGGGCTAAGGATGCTGGCCAAGTAGGTAGTTTGGTACCTCATCTAGTTGATGGAGGTGTATCCGTCCTACAGTACGCTGATGATACAATCATCTTTATGGAGCATGACTTGGCAAAAGCGAGAAACATGAAGCTGGTGTTATGCTTATTTGAACAATTGACTGGACTAAAGATCAATTTCCACAAGAGCGAATTGTTCTGTTTTGGAAGACCCAATGTGGAACAAGAGGCGTATAAGCAATTGTTCGGTTGTGAATTGGGGGCTTTACCTTTCACGTATTTAGGTATACCCATTCATCATCGTAAGGTAACAAATAGCGAATGGAAGTGCATTGAGGATCCATTTGAGAAGAAATTGGGCTGCTAGAAGGGCAAACTGATGTCGTATGGATGCCGGTTAGTCCTTATTAATTCGGTTCTCACAAGTATGCCCATGTTTCCTTTGTCTTTTTTTGAGGTACCAGTGGGGGTTCGGAAAAGACTAGATTTCTATCGATCCCATTTTTTCTGGCAAAGTGATGAGCTGAAGAGGAAGTATAGATTAGCTAAATGGGACATTATTTGTCGACCGAAGGACCAAGGGGGTCTAGGTATCAAAAATCTTGAGGTGAAAAACAAATGTCTTCTTAGCAAATGGTTGTATAAGCTTTCTCGAGAAACCGAGGCCACATGGGCACAAATTCTACGTAATAAGTACCTTCAATCCAAAACTTTATCCCAGGTGACAGTGAGGCCGATGGATTCGCCTTTCTGGAAAGGACTGATGAGAGTTAAATTGGTCTTTTTTAATTGGACCAAAGTTGTTGTCGGTAATGGTACTTCTACGAGATTCGGTCCCCTTGCGCCATCGGGTCGGGCCGGTGCCAGGTCTTGGGGCTCCTTTGCATCCGCAAGGTGGGGGTGGGGCGGGAGGCCTTACCCCTATCGAGGCTACTAGGGAGGAGGTTATAGCATTTGGAGGCATCCCAGATCCTGTTTCTAAGGGGCGGCGGATGAGCTGTCGCATCCAGGACTAGCCGGATGTTGATGACATGCAGCTGAGGTGCACCAGGCGGGCGACCAAGCTTCGTGATATTGAGGTCACAACTGGTATGTTGTTCAACACCTCCAATTCTATTCTGCATTTTTCTGATAATGAGATTATTCTTAATGCCAATCAGCTAGGAGTTTCATTAGGTAGTAATGATAATGAAATCTCGCATTCAGTTAATGACCTCCTGGATCTTGAAGCGGATCGTGCTTTAGATATGATTCGCAATTTAGCAACTATTAAACCTATGAACGATTCCGACATTGCTCAGTTGGGAGCCAGGGTGTTAGATTCGCTTTGTGCAGATATTGTCCCTCCCTCCCTGAGACTGAGGAAGAGGAAGATTCTTTACCTCTTGGGGATAGTGAACCTATAGAGGATCCTTGCGGTAGACCCACTGACCCCGGTTGTGAGGACCGGGTGGAGGACTTACCCAAGCCTAAACGCAAGTGGAAACGCAAAAATTACCCAACGTCGGCTGTGCGTAGAAGTGCTAGGAACCGGGTGACGAAAAAAATTTCATGATGAGTTATGAGAGGAATTTTTTGGAATAGCAGAGGTCTGAGGGACTTGGCTAAAAGAAGGTTTCTAGCAGAGGCTTCTATCAAACATAGGTTGGATTTTATTGCTCTTTCTGAAATAGGAAGAGGCAATTTCTCTCCTCAATTCCTAAATGCGTTGTCGGGAGGGGTCGATTTTGATTGGCATTGTCTCCCTCCGAGAGGAAGATCAGGTGGAATCTTACTTGGGGTTAGATGCGAGACGATGGAAGTACGAAGTGTGGTCATGGGAGATTTTGCCGTCAAATTTTGGGTTAGGTTGAAGGTCGACGGTTTTAATTGGGCCCTAGTGGCGGTGTATGGGGCCGCACAGCCAGAACTCAAACCGGACTTTTTGGCGGATCTAGTCCGTATTTGCGGGTCTGAGTAGCTTTCAACCCTAGTGGGGGTGATTTCAATATTATTAGAAGGAGAGACGAAAAGAACAATGATAATTTTGATGGCAGATGGTCGTTCATGTTTAACACCATTATTGAAAGCTTGGATCTGAGAGAGATAGAGCTTTTGGGTAGAAAATTCACTTGGGCTAATACTTTGCCCACTCCTACGTTTGAGAAGCTTGACCGTGCCCTTGCGAGCGTTGACTGGGAACAGAAGTTTCCTCTAGTCACCGTCCAGGCTTTATCGCGTGGAATCTCGGACCACACCCCTTTACTGGTTGACTCTGGTGAGGCAACGCATGTGGGGAATAAGAATACCTTCTCTTTCGAATTAGGGTGGTTTGAGAGAGAAGGTCTTTTTGATCTTATAGCCAAGGAATGGACTAAAGATTCAGGAGGAAGGACTTCAATTGAGAGACGGCAGAATAAGATACGACACTTGAGAATTTTCTTGCGTGGGTGGGCTAAGCATCTCAGTGGGGTTTATAAGGTTGAAAAGGAAAGGCTCCTTTCCCTTACTCAGGCCTTAGATGTAAAAGCCGAGTCCACGATCCTAGATTCAACGGAACGTCATGTTAAATTAGATGCGGAGATGAGATTGAAAGAGCTCCTGCGAGAAGAAGAATTGAAGTGGGCATAGCTGGCGAAGGTGCGCAAAGTGGTCCAGGGGGACGCTAACACTCAATTCTTTCATATGATCGCCAACGACAAGCATAGAAAGAAAAGGATCTTTCAGCTTGAGCAAGACGAAGGGACAATTGTAGGACAGGAGAACTTAAAATTATACATCACTAATTATTATAAGCAGCTTTTTGGGCCTCCGGAGGATAATTTTATATCTCTAGATGAGTCGCAGAATGATGACGTCCCGCAGCTTGCTTCTGATGAGAACGATATTTTAACCGCCCCGTTCTCCGAGAAAGAGGTGTTTGAAGCTATTTCTCAAATGAAGAACAATAAAGCTCCGGGACCGGATGGATTTCAAGCGGAGTTTTATAAAAGGTGATGGCATATTATCAAAGGGGATTTGCTTCCGATGTTCCAGGATTTATTCGCTGGACAGCTCCACTTGTTTCATGTGAATTTTGGAACTATCACTTTGCTTCCTAAGAAAACAGAGGCGGTACGAATTGAGCAGTTCAGACCCATCTGTCTTCTGAATGTAAGTTTCAAAATTTTGACCAAGGTTGGGACAAATTGACTCACGCAGATTGCGCATTTTTTGGTGCAACCGTCCCAAACTGCTTTCATGCCGGATAGAAACATCCTTGAAGGGGTGGTGGTCCTGCATGAAACGCTCCATGAAATCCATACGAAAAACCTCGATGGGGTAGTTTTCAAAGTGGATTTTGAAAATGCGTACGACAAAGTCAAATGGCCATTCCTCCAACAAGCGTTGAGGATGAAAGGTTTTGATCAAGCCTGGAGACAACAGGTAGAATCTTTCACGCAAAAAGGAAGTGTTGGAATTAAAGTGAATGATGATATAGCTTGCTATTTCCAAACACATAAGGGCTTGAGACAAGGAGATCCGATGTCCCCTATTCTGTTCAACATTGTTGTTGACATGTTGACGATTCTAATAGGGAGGGCTAAGGATGCTGGCCAAGTAGGTAGTTTGGTACCTCATCTAGTTGATGGAGGTGTATCCGTCCTACAGTACGCTGATGATACAATCATCTTTATGGAGCATGACTTGGCAAAAGCGAGAAACATGAAGCTGGTGTTATGCTTATTTGAACAATTGATCGGACTAAAGATCAATTTCCACAAGAGCTAATTGTTCTGTTTTGGAAGACCCAATGTGGAACAAGAGGCGATAAGCAATTGTTCGGTTGTGAATTGGGGCTTTACCTTTCACGTATTTAGGTATACCCATTCATCATCGTAAGGTAACAAATAGCGAATGGAAGTGCATTGAGGATCCATTTGAGAAGAAATTGGGCTGCTAGAAGGGCAAACTGATGTCGTATGGATGCGGTTAGTCCTTATTAATTCGGTTCTCACAAGTATGCCCATGTTTCCTTTGTCTTTTTTGAGGTACCAGTGGGGGTTCGGAAAAGACTAGATTTCTATCGATCCCATTTTTTCCGCAAAGTGATGAGCTGAAGAGGAAGTATAGATTAGCTAAATGGGACATTATTTGTCAATCGAAGGACCAAGGGGGTCTAGGTATCAAAAATCTTGAGGTGAAAAACAAATGTCTTCTTAGCAAATGGTTGTATAAGCTTTCTCGAGAAACCGAGGCCACATGGGCACAAATTCTACGTAATAAGTACCTTCAATCCAAAACTTTATCCCAGGTGACAGTGAGGCCGATGGATTCGCCTTTCTGGAAAGGACTGATGAGAGTTAAATTGGTCTTTTTTAATTGGACCAAAGTTGTTGTCGGTAATGGTACTTCTACGAGATTCTGGGAGGATACCTGGCTAGGGGATACGCCTCTCGCGCTTCAATATCCTTCTCTATATAGTATTGTTCAACGGAGAGATGCAACCGTTGAGGCAGTATGTCAGTCCACGCCTCTAAATATCAGCTTCAGGAGAGCGTTAGCCGGCAATCGTTGGGAAGTTCGGCTTCATCTTGTGTGAAGATTGATGGATGTTCAACTCTCTCAACGTCCGGATCTATTGTGTTGGAAGCTTACTAGGAATGGAGAATTTATGGTTAAATCCATGTATCTGGATGTTATTAATTCTAGTTCTATTCCTACTTCGCAACATGTTTGGCATGTCAAAGTTCCCTTGAGAGTTAAAGTGTTTATGTGGTTTGTGCACAAACAAGTCATTTTAACTAAGGATAACTTGATTAAACGCAACTGGATTGGATCCTCTAGATGTAGTTTTTGTGACAGGGATGAAACAATCAAACACCTCTTTCTCGATTGTCCTTTGGCAAAGATTCTTTGGCAATCAGTGAACATAACCTTTAATATTACTCCTCCGAATAATATTAACACGTTATTTGGGACGTGGTTGGATGGGATTGAGCCCCAAACAGCGAGACACATTCGTGTAGGAGTATGTGCTTTATTATGGGCTATTTGGAATTGCATAAATGATTTGGTTTTTAACAGAACAACAAATACTCATTTTTTGCAGGTTATCTTCCGAGCCACTGCGCTGATCCGTATGTGGTCGTTACTCACTCCGACGGAGGCCAGGGAGCGTTTGGTTACTGGATCTATCCGACGGGAGATGGTAGCATGGGATATTTTCAGCCGGTTTGGATGGCGGTCATGTAATAGGATAGGCAATTAGTTTTCCTATCTTTCTTTTGCCAGCCGGTTGTGGCTTTCATATTTTGTTCTTTTGCTCTTTGTGAGCAGCTTTTGTTCGAGACCTTAAAACTTTTGTTGAACCTATTTGCTTGCTAATAAAGGTGGCCGTATGCATCACTTTGATGCAGAGCCCGGGGTTTTCCCCCTTTTCTAAAAAAAATCCATATATTACTTGCTACTTAGTACAAGTGAAAGTATCCACTCGCTTTAGAATAGCTACAATTTTCTTGGAGAAAAAGCATAAATCCTTATCAGATAACCCAGTCCAAGAACCGCAAGAACAAGTCTAAGATTACACCAAATGAAATCACAATTCGCAGA
The DNA here is from genome assembly GCA_021605205.1 of Aegilops longissima. Lineage (NCBI taxonomy): Eukaryota > Viridiplantae > Streptophyta > Magnoliopsida > Poales > Poaceae > Aegilops > Aegilops longissima. The sequence continues at coordinate 640,419,879 of CM038676.1, read as the reverse complement.
GAACGATAAATTCCTCTGACCATAGGGCCTCATTTGGTACAAGGGGATTTGAGAGGTTTTGAGAGGAGGGGATTCAGGAGGATTTGGTGAATCCCTTCCTTCCACCCAATCCCCTCAATTCCCCTCACATTCCCAAGTTTCCAATCCCCTTTCGTAGAAACTTGTTTCATAGACGGGGTTTGATATAATAGACTGATGGCAATTGTGCAATTAAAAATTCAATCTTTGCAAGTTTAACAACTTTAACCATGTTCTGTTATAAGAACAACATGTCCTCACAATATTTTGTTACAAGAACAACAGGTTACTCCCAGATTATAAATTGCTCCCACATTATTCTATTACAAGAACAGCATGTCCTCACAATATTTTGTCAACATTGAGTGGTAGCCATGTTTGTGTTTCGGTAGCTGCATTTCATGTGGCCGTTGGCAATCGAGCTCTTTCCTCTGTTACCATGTAACTCCAGCCTAGGAAGCGGCAAATCCTCATAATAACTCTGCATGAAAACATCGATCTTGAGTCCACAGGAAAAAACACAAAATCAACATCATCAGCACACACATCTACAAGTTGGAAATTGTACAAAGAGTTCCGACTTCCAAAAAATAATGAACTAAAAATCATCATCACACACACACATCTAAAAGTTGGAAACTGTACAAACAGTTCCGATTTCCAAAAATATTCGTGGAGGCATGGAGAAGGCTGATGGTGACGGGGCGTGGATGAGGCTGCAAGGTCCACTGAGGGAGAACAAATTAGCAAGGTCCAACACATAGATTCAGTTCCACGGAAATGGATAGCTAGCTAGCTAGATGAAAAGATAGTAGTGGACTACAAGTTACTAGTATGCATGATGCTCCAAAGATAACCAGCATACTAGTAAGCTAATGCAACGCAGAACAGGATTCACATAGAAACAAATAGGTGATCGGTGCTCCCAGATAACCAGCATGAGGTGTACTTCAGAACAACTAGATCAGAATATTGGTAAGCAATGTAGAGTACGATTCACAAACAAGCAAACAAATAAACAAGGGATGGGTGCAAACATCATCATCATAAGTTATTCTAGACTGCTATCCTAGTTCTGTGACGAAGCAAATGGCATCACACAAGACAGTTAAGTATTAAAAGCATAGCATTGCCCAGAAATAGTATGTTGCAATTTCAGGAACAAATGGATAATATGCAAAGCAACATTACTAGTACCACCTCATTATTATTGCGGAAGGACATCAGATTATATTGAAATTATCGAGTGGTACAGAGAACCCCAATAAGGAAATAAATTACACTTGGGTCCCTAGAGAACCGACCAAATCCTCAAACCAACTCCGGCTGGCGGCGCGCTACCGCCGCCGCTCCCACGCAGAGCCAGCGAACCCTTGTTTACCGCTGACTGATTAGAAACAGATGGGAAGTCTTTAGCCTCGGCCTGAGAAGACCAGCACGCCAGAGAGAGGAGACCGGGCAATGCTCCACCATACTGCTAGCAAGAGATGCAACCTGACATCCACGAAGATCTGTTGTACGGGCGACGGATCCGGTCGGCGGCAACCACTAGCTCACCGTTGCACCCCAGCAGGAGGCTAGAAGCCACATCGCCATGACGAAGACAAAGATGAGGGACAGAAATCACATCAGCCAACCATCGCCTCCACTGCGACGACCTCGCCAGGAACACCCAGGCACAACGGATTGACGGATCAAGACACGTACAAAACCACTTCTCACAATCCCTCGCCGCCAATCAGAACCACTTATTCACCCACAGCCGACTGCCACCACCTTCAGAAGAGTGCCGACAGTGAACCTACCCCTACTATATATGTATACCACCGGAGCAGAGCACCGCGGTACCACCTCATTGACTAGAAATGAAACTACATGATACATAATTCTGGATGAGTCATTGTAGTTTACAGATCTTATGATTAAGCTTATTCAGTAAACATATCTCAATTTTGGGGATCAGCGTGCAATCAATTGATGGAATTCAATCGTCAATTGCAGCATGAAACTAAACTGTAATTGTACTAAAAAATTTCTATGTTTCCTTTTATGATGCAGTTCGGTTCAAAAGCTTAAAAAACTACACTAGGCGTTATGCTAGTACTTAACTCACACCCATGCATGATGCGATTCGGTTCGGTTGTCCCACAGATTAGATATCTAGATTAATGAAGCCAATCAAGATAGCCACAACCATCCTGGAATAAATACAGATGGTACCATTATATATAGCAGCAGATTAGTCTGATCGGACTGAACTGAAATCATAAGTTTACACAATCGACTAGCTAGAGATCAAGATCATCATATACAAAGTCAATTGACCGATAAAGAGAGCTCGACTTGGATCAACAATGCAGGGGGTTCAGGGAATAGCCGAAAATCCAGGGGAATTAAGGAGCACATGTACATCCATCGGAAATAAAATGCAACTCTTACCTAGGGGAGAAGCAAGCTTGGGCTCCGCGGTGGAAAGCTGGGGCGGTAGTGCAGGTCGACGAACAGGGGGAGCTCGGAGGTGGCTGGGGTCGTCGGAGAGGGAGAGCGGAGAAGGGGAGGGGGCAGTGGCGCAACAGCGTAACCCTAGTCCCCGCCTCTGCTCGCGGAGCGGAGAAGAGGAGGGGCGGTGGCGCGGCGGCGTAAACCCTAGTCCCCGTCTCTCCTTGGCGGCGGGGCGCCTCTTCTCGGTGGCGGCGGGATGACATCGTCGCTTTGCCATCTCGTTCCCTGCGTGTGCCCTCGAGGCTTGGGAGACGCGTGGATAGAAGGGGGTCGAAGGGGGATGGTGGGGATTGGGCTGTCCAAACCAGGTGAAACAAATGGGCCGTCGAGGTTTTCAGAGGTTTTTGGGCCCCGCGGGGTTGATCCTCTGGAAACCCCCTCAATCCCCTCGAACCAAATGAGGCCTAAGGCCTCAGTTGGTACAAGGGGATTTGAGAGGTTTTGGGAGGAGGGGATTCGGGATGATTTGGTGAATCCCTTCCTTCCACCCAATCCCCTCAATTCCCCTCACATTCCCAAGTTTCAAATCCCCCTTCATAGAAACTTGTTTGGTAGACGGGGTTTGATATAATAGACTAATAGCAATAGCGCAGTTAAAAATTCAATCTTTGCAAGTTTAACAACTTTAACCATGTTCTGTTACAAGAACAACGTCCTCACAATATTCTGTTACAAAAACAACAGGTTACTCCTAGATTATTCTATTACAAGAATAACATGTCCTCACAATATAATGTCAACATAGAGTGGTAGCCATGTTTGTGTTTCGGTAGCTGAATTTCATGTTGCCGTTGGCAATCGAGCTCTTTCCTCTGTTACCATGTAACTCCAGTCTGGGAAGCAGCAAATACTCATAATAACTCTGCATGAAAACATCGATGTTGAGTCCACATAAAAAACCCAAAATCAACATCATCAGCACACACATCTACAAGTTGGAAATTGTACAAAGAGTTCCGACTTCCAAAAACATAATGAATTAAAAATCATCATCATCACACACACACATCTACAAGTTGGAAACTATACAAAGAGTTCCGATTTCCAAAAAGATTCATGGAGGCGTGGAGAAGGCTGATGGTGATGGGGCGTGGAAGAGGCTGCAAGGTCCATTGAGGGAGAACACCCAATTTTTACAAACTGCGACATTCACACTCGTTTTAGATCACAGTCTATCATAGATAAGAATATTTCTTTGGATTACACTCGTTTTATTTTTGCATTTTATTTATATGGCATAGTTAATTACAATATAACAGATGCATGGTTATGCAAATATATTTTATAATAAACTTTTATACTTCTTAGGAACTTATGTTCATCATAGTGTGCTGTTAACAAGTATATTTTTTGTAACTTAAGTGTTGAGAATTGCTACATATTTTACAATGTTTTTGTCACCTAGTTGTAATGTACTACATTATTGAAATTATACTTGTGTCGTACTACAATGAAATTATATCTATAAAAATTATTTTTTGCTTTTTTATACTTTCATAAACTAAATAGTTCTACGCATTTATGGTAGAGATCTTTATAGTATAGGCCTACCAAATATCATAACAGATTTTTTGTGTGTGTATGATTAGGTAAGCAGATTTATAGAAACTTCCACATAATAAACTTGATTATTTATCTGTTTTTCATGGTCAAATGTGTTTGAAAGTTTCAACAATCACAGTTATGTGTCTGATATGATTATTTACCTGTTTTCCATGTTTAAATAATAATTTAACAATGCGTGCATGCATTGGGTTCAATATTTAAGTATCATCGCCAATAGTAATCACCTGCAGTCTGATGTCTGGCTTTATTCTAGAATGAAAATAGAAATTAATTCCGAGAACTCACATATAAAAATTGACGCTCCGGGAACTCACAATATAAAACTTATGTGTGTGAAACAAAAGACATTCATGTAGCCCATGTTGAGCTTGACCGAAGAAGCGTGTCTGTGCACGGCCCTGTCACTGTCAGTCCAACTTGGCTTGATAGATTGGACAGTGGAGGTTGTATAGATCAAGTGCAGTAGAGCAGAGCATGCAGCTCACGATGCACGCAAGAAACAAAACCGAGAAAGCAGTTCTTGGTTTAGACGTATGGTTCGAGAGAGAAGAGATAAAATGCTTCATAATTCGGCATCTATCGACACGACACTCGCTACTCAAATCACTTTCAGCATCTATCGACACGACGTGAGCATTCATATTACAAAAACAGGGATCGACGGAGACAAAGCGACTCCTTCAGATTAGATAAAAGGAAGGCTACACTTTCCAAAGAAGAGAAGTCCAGAAAAAGATTACTAAGCCTGCCTTTCTATACCCTGTCTCTCAGTGGGGTGTGATCGTCCCACCCATTATATGTAGCAACTATAGTAGCACTTGAAACCTTTGTTAATCAATTATTATATGTGCGGCTTTACGACCCGGTCATGATGGTGGCTTAGCCCGGTAAACCAGCGACGGTTGAAAATTTTGGCATTTCTAGCTAGCTTTAGCTTTTCACAGTGATCAGTAACCAGAACGTGCCTGATCTGGACATGTTGTTACAGTGGAATACATACAGCTATTGTACTATGGCTGCGTGCATCGTTCAGATGCAGAGGCCCGGGGTACATCCTCCATTTCTAAAAAAAATACGGCTATTGTACTGAGCTTCTGCTAGCTGATGCTATTCTAGTAAGACTGCAGGAGTCTCCGTTTGAACATGGGAAAGATTCCAGCTTTTTCGCCCACTTTTTGTGTGTATCCGGTGCTAATTTGACAGGACAAGGTAGCAAATGGGATGTTGTTTTCAACATACATATACAGGTGCTGTTCAGAGATTCTTGGTTCAGACAAGGAAGAGTTTGGAAAATCTGTCTTGGAGCATTATTCTTCTGAATGGAACAGTTTTTCGATAAAAAGGGCACTTCCATTGAATTCTGAATGAACCATGTGGTCGAACTAGAAGGGTTAGGATTCTTTCCTCCCCTACATGGTGTGAATTCAAAGATACTACTACTAAGGGTTCGGTATTCTGAACGAACCATGTACTATGAAAATTCTATCCCTGAAGACCGGATTATAGAAAAACCCGCAAGAACATGGTTCAATAGTTCAGCTTTGAGTGCCTCTTTTAAGCAAATTATAGAAAAATCAACGTATGCTATTGAAGACCGGATTAGAGCATGTACAGCCGGACATTGCAAATCCGGCCCCTCAAACGCCCGCGGACTCGCCCGGACGCGTCCGCGGGCACTGACCGGGCACGCCTCAAGCCATTTTGCATCCGGCTCTCTCATATTTCATCTCCTAGATCCATATACAATACAAAACATGCAAAAGTAATCAACGTACTACATCTACGTACTACCCTAGCTACTCTTCATCGTCGGAGATGTCCACGATGACGGTGCCGGGCGCCAGCTGGACGGGTGGGTAGGAGGGCTTCCGGCTCATCCTCCTCCTGCTCGACCTCATCCATGTAGGCAAAGATCTCCGCCTCGTCTGCGGCATCTTGCGCCTCCATCTCTTGCTGGCGACGGCGTCTTGCCTTCGCAGCTGACTCCGATCGGAGGGAATCGAGGATGGCCTGCTGCTCCGCCTGCAGATCCCCGCCGACAGCGTCCCCCACATCCTCCTCCACCGGCTCATCCTCCTCCGCTGGATCCACTGCATCCGGAGGTAGCGCCACGGCGATCCAGGCTTCATGCCTTGCCCGGATCTTCTCAAGGAGCTCGAGCCGGCGCTCCTGCGTCAGAAAGGGCTCACTCCTCACCCGGCGGCGTGGGGGCATGGCTACTAGGTGGACGGGTGGAGTGGAAAGTGGCGGCGACGGCGGCGGACAAGAGGATGAAAATATGGACGGATGGTAGGGTTTCGGTGCCGTCGGTCGACTTAAATAGCCGGGCAATGCACGAGGCGGCCCGCCGGAGCTGCGCCACGCAGCGCCACCGGTCCGACGGAGGAAACGAGTTTCGGACCGCCGGGTTTGAGGGTGTTTCCGGCTGGGATCCTTCCGTCAGTCCGACGTGGCAGGCGTGCCCGGCGCCCCTATATCTACCTCCTATTTGGGTTGGATATGAGGGGTGCCGGTCAACCCGGATGTTTGAGGGCCGCCAGATAGGCTCGTCAGGGAATTAACGCGTGAGCTTTGACTTTTGGGAGATGTACCAATCGGCATAATGCACGCTCTTGTCCATTAAGGCTGGTCATAGTGGGAGTAACATAGATGCCACATAAGCAAAAGTGATGATGTGTCAAGTAGTTAATGGAGAGAGACAAATAGAGTAACACAATATGTTACCATCACCTAGGGGTTCCCAATGGTAAATGAGTCTATGAAGTAATAAATGAAGTGATGCATGACACTACATATATGTTACTACCAACTATAGAGGTAGTAGTAACATATACATGTTACTAGTCTAAGTTACTCCCCACTATGATCAGCCTAAAAATTCAGGGCTCAAAAGAAAGAGCTAGCAGCACAAATTACGCGCGCGGGCGCTCAAACTCAGAGGAGCGGCCGACAGACATCTCATCTCCATGCTTATGCATGATTGTACGTGCTCGCTCGTGCAATGACCATTGACTGCCACTTCTTAATGTGATCTATACTCCTACGATGTAACCTACTTATATGTGTATCTTAATATTCCTCCCGTGGCTCGGTGTAGATGTATATTACTCCAGTTGCTACTGAGCACTGTCCAGTGGAGTGCAGTTGACATCGGGGAGCTAGCTCCGTCCATGCATGCACGGATGGCCCCGATCGAGGAGGACTGGAGAGGTGAGGAATCTAGCTAGCCCGATCGACTATGTGGGTTGTGTGATCTCTGATGCGCCATGCATAGTGTTGACGCGCACGCCTTCTTGTCTCATCTGTTCGACGTATTTTTGTGATTACCATTTTCAGAAGATATAAGTATAATTTTTTTTTAAATTGCAAGTTATACACATCTATGTTTTATATTGGGTGTATACGTACACACGCATTAGGTGATCCTCGATGCAATGGTACGTGCATGCATGCATTTTGAGTTGCTCACGTACTAACCAATGTATACTTGCCATTGATGCTCCGTGGCATAGACTTATACACACATGCAGGTTACAATAAGAAGGCCGAGTCCACATCTACGACACGCCCACAAGATAACATACTGTATGCACCCGTATATACCGGCCGGCGAGCACGTGTATACGTACTTGAATACCTGAGCTTGTTTCAACCAGCAGACCCCGGAGATAAGATGAAGATGGCGATCGAATGAACCAGGCCCACCGGTCAGCTGTGTAGCTCAGGTACGTACGAGTTGGGTTTTGTTTTTCTTGTGCAGGCGTACGCGCTAAGAAAGGGAGAAGATAAGCACCAACGGAGCTCGTAGACGGGATTTGATCTCTATCTTCCCACGAATATCGGAACAAACGCTCGCGCTCTGCCTATCTCTCTTTCCTATAAATACAGAGGCATAAGGCCATTCGCAGGGCGGGGGGACGCACGGCCAGAGGAGAGGCAACTCACGCACGTACACACCCATTCTCAAGGCAACTCACGCACGCACACATCCATCGCATAACACCTCCAGCACCCATCCAGCCACCACGCAGCACTCCGTTCATTCATCACGCAAGCCTGCAGAGGAACTCCCTCACGCACCGGCTCGCATCTACCCGGCAGGAGGAAAGACGCAGGCACCCGAGCCGGCGTACACGGAGAGAGGAGGCCGGCGTACAGGGAGCTCGGCGGCTGTGACATGGACGCGAAACTCGTGTTCCCGAAGGGTAAAACTTTGATCTAACAAATCTCTTCCCTAGTTCTTTCTTGGCATATAGTATGCACGCACACAAGTCGGGAGCGTTGCCGAAGGCAACGTTCGCATGATTGGACTGCCGCCGGAGATGGAGCCGCCGGACCGGAAGATGAAGTCAACGTTGCCGGGGGTGGTCTTCACCAAGCCAGCGTCACAAAGAACGACGAGGAGGTCGTCATCACCACCTGCTGTCCACCTCGTCACGACGGTTCGACCAAGACGACGACACGGAGCACGCCACGGCGCCGCCCACCGTCGAGGTCGCCATGTCGATGCCCCAGAGGTCGACGCCACGGTGGCCACCCCACTCATCGCCGCTCGACGAGGACGACGCGTCGCCGGAGCTCGTCTTCACCAAGCCCGCGCTATGGACGTCGACGCCGCCGAGGTCGGTGCCCCAGAGGTCGGCGCCATGGTGTCCACCCCCACTCATCACCACTCGATGAGGACGACGCATCGCCGGAGCTCGACTTCACCAAGCCCACGCTACGGACGCTGACACCACCAAGTTCGATGCCCCGGAGGTCAACGCCATGGAGGCCGACCCCACTGAACACCTCCTCGACAAAGACAACGAGTCGCCGGGGCTCGCTCTTGTCAAGCCCGCGATCGAGGCCAACGGCACACAAATCACCATCACCACTCGCATCTACCTCGTCATGGCGGTGCGGTGAGGATGTTGACATAGAGCTCGCCGAGACGCCGCCCACCGCCGGCGTCGCCAAGCTGCTGCTATGGAGGTGGACGCCACGGAGATCGCCATCATCACACACCCTTTGCCCTCTACATCGAGCTCGGGCCCTGAATGACGGAGCCGCGGAGCACACCGTACTATGCTGCCCTGTATCTTGGTCGAGGATGACGAGGCCTAACTTTGATGCCGGCGCGGCGCCTCTCCCACACCTCGGAGGGACTGGATGGTGCCATCCTCCCGAGTACCATCGCTGGGTATGGTCGCCTGTGGTGTACCCTGAGAGCAGCTGAACATCTTTGGCAGAGTACACTACGTACAGGTGCACGTATAAGGCCCAGCACCAGTGCACGCATGAAGACTGATCGCCGGCTGGCTAGCCATCACTAGAGACAGTCTAAGTTTCTAGTCTGCCTCTTGCCGGTGAAATTATCTTTGTGTGTGCTGCGCTCCTGAACGCGTCGCTGTGCACCGCGAGGTGGCCATTGCACGTGCATGTGCCATGCACGTAGTCATTTGATGGCAGGGTGGTACGTTTGTCAACCTTTTGCGCACTGGAAAAGCCATTGGAGCCCTCACGCGAGATGACTCGTGACCAAGCTCTCCTACGTGCTGCAACATCTTCACCATCGTCTACGTCAAGCGCTTAGAGGAGACGAAGACATCTAGTTCGCCGTCGTCACCCGAGCAGGAAGAAGCCGATGTCGACCACGTGGCGGTCCATGGCCTCTCCTTAGAAGATGGTGCCACACCAGGGCGATGCCCGCGCCCTGCTCGCAACACTGCTCCTCTACGAACTCGTGAGACGACGCCTTGACGACACCGACTGCCGTGGACTCGGCGTCTGGCCGGGACGAGGTATCGACCACTCAGGCCATGCTGGCGCGAGCAACGCGGCGGTCACACACCGACGCCGGTCTCCATCGACAATCACTCCCGCAGGGTGTAGACCCTTGTACACCCGAGAAGCTACTGGTCGTCGAGAAGTTCGAGTCGAGCGTGATCCATGCTACCCAACAACAACTCCAACGCCGCCAAGACCGACGAGGCACAACGGCGAGGGCGAGCGTGGCCACCGCAAAGGCTACGCTACACGCGGCGCGTGTACCGACGAGGACACGGGGCTCTGCCGCCGCCCACACACACACATCACCATAATCATGCATGGAGAACGCGAAGCGAAGACGACCACACAGCTCAATCGGAGGTATCTCGCGGAGCAACCCGCGGGAGTAATTAATCGGGAGTCTTCCGAGGCCCCGAGAACCAGGAGATCACACAATCGCCATAGTCAGCCCGGCCGCGCTAGTAGGCCATGGAGCGCACCTATTTATTATGGGATCTTGTAATTTTGTTTATCCAAAGAGATTAATGAAATACATGTTCCCGTATCTCTTTTTCTTTGTGTACCACGGTACACTGGCACGCCCGCATACTCAGTTTTCTTTCCCCGGCGTCTGAGAGAAACACACTCCCTTCTCACTTCTCCTCGGAGTTTTAGATGTTTTTCTCATGTCAAACATCATCTAAGATTGAACTGGTTGCGAGTGTGAACAGCTGGTTCAAATGGTCGACGCATGCAGATCGAGGTTGACCAGACAAGGCCCATGCGTGCATGGCACAGTCAGTGGCTCAGCGCAGAGCTTGGTATACTTTCAGCACATCAAACAATGCGTGCATGTGTGATAAAAACACAATTCACCATGTCGTCGTGCATATGCATGCGTTTGGGGTTTGTATACACACGTAACAGATCAATGCACAGTTCATTTGAGGCTTTTGATGTACGATGTCTTTTTTCTGAAAGATACTTACTACATATAGGAACACCACACCACTCTCTTCGCTCACTGAACTATGCCCCTGCCCCCAGCAAAATGCAGTGTGAACCTAGATGTAGGGCACAAAAAAGGAGGCTTAGAGTCAGATGGTGCAAAATAAAAATAAAAACAATGGCGTGCAAGTCAAAGGGTCCCAGATGTACATAGGCATTATTATTGGTACTCCCTTCGTCCAGAAATACTTGTCATCAAAATGAATAAAATGGGATGTATCTAGATGTTCTAGATACATCCCATTTTATTCATTTTGATGACAAGTATTTTCGGACGAAGGGAGTACAAGCTAAACACCAAGTAGAAACAAAACTCTCGTCTCGTCGAGCTAGCTCCAAGTGTAGGGCGTGATCAGCCAAACAGGATCTTCGCAGAATTGCTATGCCCTTCGCAATAGGGTCATCTCATCCCTTGACTTTGCGCACCAAAGCTCAGCATGCCAATGTACTAATGCACAGAAACACGCACTGCTTTTGGATCCGTCCTGTAGACCAATCACTTCATCCGCCATGCATAATGTTGACGCGCACGCCTTCATAACTACTACCTCTCATATGTAGTTGTTGATCTGCGGATTCTCTCTTACTATAAATGGTGAGAGACAAGGCATATTCTGATCGAGCATCTGAACGAATGCCATGCCACATCACATACATGAGCAACTCTACCTGCAATAATTTGTCCAAAGAAATACAGTACTACTCCGTATTTCAGTAAGTGGCATACAGACACTTTACGATCGTTACAATTTGCTCGGAGAAGAGGAATAAATCCTCATCTGATAACCCGGTCCAACATCTGCAAGAACAAGTCTAAGATAACACCGAATGCAATACTCAGTTCTCAAGAATGATAATTCCTCTGACCATAAAAACGATTCTTGGGCCCTGTCTGCAACTGCAAGGCCGTCAGCTAGCTCCAACTCTCGCAGCTCAAATCACTTTCAGCATCTATCAACAGGACATGAGGTTTCATACTACAAAAGCAGAGTGAGTTCTTCAGATTACAGAAATGCCACACTTTCCAAAGAAAAGAAGTGCAGGAAAAATATTATAGAAGCTACGTTTCTACATCATGTCTCTCAGTGTGGGTATATAAGAGGATTTTGGACTGTTAGAATAGAGATGTTCCCACCCATTACCTAGCAACTAGCACCTGAAAGCTACAGAATTTTTCTGAAGCTTTTCTTATATATGCGGCTTTCAGGCTTTGCGACCGGGTCATGATGATGGCTTAGCCAGGTAAACCAGCGGCAGTCGAAAACTCTGGCGTTTGTTTCTAGCTTGCCTTTTGACAGGATTAGTGGTGATCAGTGTGCAGTGACCACAACGTGCTTGATTTGGACGTGCTGTTGCCTGTTACAGTGGAATGTATACGGCTGTTGTACTGCACTACTGCCCGCTGCTGCTTTTCTGGTAAGACAGCAGGAGTATCCGTTTGAACATGGAAAGGATTCCAGCTCATGGCAAGCTAGCAAATGGAGTGTCGTTTTCATCATATATATGCAGGAGCTTTTCAGAGATTCTTAGTTCGGACAAGGAATAATTTGGAAAATATGTCATTTGAGGAACCATGTGCTAGCACTGGAAGGGTTCATGATTCTTTCCTCCCCTACAAGAAGTGATTTCAAAGATGCATGCCCCTCTGTTCAAAAAAGAGAAGATGCATGCCAGAGATTTAATTCCTTTCTTGGACAGGTAAATTAATCAATCAGCAGAGCTGGCTCGCTATTTGAAGACAGAGACAAGATGGTCACTGGTCCAAGTTGAACCATGCTTTTGAGCTCAGTCCAAGGGCAGAACTTGACTTGGGGTGAGGTTAATTAACTAGTCCCACTATTTTACCGGATGAAGTCAAGCTAGCTACTAGCTCGCATCATGCCTTGCAAGCATCAACCATTGGCCCTGTTTGGATACTCTAACCCAGTTAGAGGTTAGAGTTTGATTCTAACCCTAAACTAACTCTAGCTAAAGAGGTGTTTGGATGACAGGGTTAGATGGAGTGCGGATACGGCGAGGCGTCTTCACGAGTGTTGCGAGAGGGAGGGAGGGAGAAGACGAGAAGCTTCGAGAAAGTGGGGAGGAATCTACTACGGGGAGAGCGAGACAAAAACGTGTTTTTAGTGGCCCCGAGAAGAACTAACCCAAATAAGCACCTCTTGGGTGGGTTAGTTTTTTTTGAATGGGTTAGATGCATCTAACCCAAACTAACCCTTCTGTTTGGATACTTTTAGGTTAGTTGAGTCCAAACTAACCCAAACTAACTCTAACCCATGAATTCAAACAGGGCCAAGGTATGACTCGTTTGTTGACACGGTACACGGATAAAGTTACATACGGTCCTTGTTTCTAGACAGATATGATGCCGCTAGCTAGCTTAGCAAAGTAGAGCAGTAGTAGAAATACTTGTGTCGCGCACAAGTAGTAGGCTCTTTGATCCATGCATCTTTCTGTATCAGCAGAAGCAAGGGGGTGCATGGTCTGCCGGCTGGCGGGGAGAGGGACTTGGGCCGAGTATTGCTAGCCCCGTTCAAAGGCGAGAAGGGTCGTCATGCATGTCCAAGTTTCCCCGGCCGTGACCAAGTGTATGCAACTCGTACCCACTCGGTCAGCATTCTCAGGCGTACTCAGTCTCACTCCGTGCTCTCTCCTCCGTCCATCCAGAACCACCACATGAAACTACCTTTTTTTCTGAAAAAAGAACTTTACCTGCCACCACAAGAAGGAATCTTGCCACAAATCATCGAAAACACTATTGATCTGAATCCAAGCGCGCACTGTTGATCTGAATCCAAATAAGCTCTGAGTTTTCTGACGTGTCGCCGAAGCAGACATGCATATATATCTAGCAGGAGGAGAACGACCATGGTGATCTGTGGTAGCGACCGATGCCGATTAGGTGAGCATGGGATGGGCCCAACTTTTTTACTATCCAAACTGTTCAACAATGTCAAACCTCTGCAGTTACAACGTACGTGCGCCCTCACCACAAAGGTAGCATGGGTGGATAAATAATTAAGGGGTTTGGACTCTGGCTAACATGCTAAACTGAGCACTAAAATGAGGGTACATATGGGTTTGTAACTTAGCAGTTTGGTCTGGCATTTGACTTGCCTGCTCTTGTGTTCCTCTGTGTAAACATATATATTATCCGATGCTAGCTACCAGGTCGCATCAGCTAGCAATTGTTTCCGGGACAAAATAAAGTATCCTTGTTTTTTTCCTCGAGGAAGATAAATAAAGTGTCCTTGTTAATTAATTTATGGACATCAGTTGTCCTCACGTACCCTGTTGCATCTGACGCAGATCTGCATTTGACTCTGGTTTGGCCGGTTGCAACAGTTTATGTTTTGTCTGACAACAGCAGGGCCGATGACTCTCGGCAAACTGCCGAGTTAGTAAACAGTGACAAAAGATTCCCACTCCGTTTGGAGTAGTGCTCCTATACCATTGTTAATTAACAAGTTTTTCACGTACTATGTCAGCCATGTCTCTGTGACAACTCTGAATCTCGTTTGCAGCTGAAACTGATCAAGGGCTTCCATTCAGGCGAAGCGTTGATGGGCTTCAAGTCTCATTATTGACATGGTTGTTGAACGTTGAGTAAGCATCACCAGCTTAAAATAATTTTGTTGACGCGTAGATTGTGGTCGTGGTGTGTCAAGACCGAGTCGTGGTACGTTGTAGATCCGAGCACTTGATAATGTAAAGTACCTCGGTACATAGAATCGTTACAAACATAACAGTTCGATAGCAGTTTTTGTCTATTCGATATGTGTCTGAATCCATGAAACAGTTAATTTAAGTACTTTAAAGTTCTTCCCGAACTATTCCCCTCTCCCTCCATAGGCAACCTAGAGGCTATTAGGGTTCCGGCTCCCCTGGCCGATGCTACGTCCGGTACGAACCTCATTGGCGGAGGCAGGATTTTTGAATTGGGTATACAAAGAGCATGAAGCCTGATGTTTTACTAGCTAATTATAAGATTGACTCGGATTTTTTAGCTCCACTCTCCAAAATAATGGGTCCTTAAGTGGCTCCATCCCCCCGACGACACACCTCTGATGGCCCTACGAGCCTTCGAGATGTTGCGGACCCCGGCCCCTCGCTCCCATCGTTTAAAGGTAATCTTAGTGTCTTCATCAGGGTAGTGAGGCAGCGGCGATGTCTTTTTGGAGGTCGCTTCATATCTGCGTCCCAAGCGCCTGAAAATGGAGGTGCGCTTGGTCCATTGTCAGTTGGACCATGTCCTCAGAACTCATGTGCTTTGTCCGTTAGGTTTGCTTGGCCCACTTCTGATGTCCGGATTTGATGCCAATTTGAGGGACGTGGTTCTCCATTAGATTTGATAATTGAATTATTCGATGAATGCAAATCGCCAGCTAGATAGTCATTGAGTGGGACTGAGCAGACCCCCTAGCGAAAAACTACTGGGAAATATTATCTCGGCTGAAGGGGGATGGGCGACGCGATTTGTGAGCCCGTCACTGCGCGGTGGTCGGCGTGGTTCGCCGCCGATCTGAAATCGGTGACGACCCCCAAGTACCACCGGAGCGTGGTGGTGCTGCGCCCGCACACCACGACGGTACACCTCATCGACGAGCGCGGGTGCACGGTTGATAGGCGGTCGGGGGCGGGTTCGTGTTGGCCCCTGGGGCTACGGTTGTGTTCCCCTGTCATGTTCCGCACATCGAGGAGGACATCACCGGCGGGGATGGCGTCTCGGGAGACGCCGAAGGAGGAAATGCGGCAGGTGGGAGAGCAATTAAGGCGGAGGGGGGATTAAGATCGAAGAAACCCGCGCAGGTTATTCCCCATCCCACTCTTCCTCTCCCGCATGCCTCATCCACTGCTCTGTCTGCTCGAGCTCGCGGCGGAGATGGTGGAGATCAGCGAAGAGAAGATGCAGAGGTTTGCGGGCAGGGATGCGCGCCTGCGGATCCGCCTGAGAAAGATCGGGGCCTAGTATTTGAGCAAGCGCGAGATGTATGCGGAGGCGGAGGCGATTGTGGAGAATCTGACGGAGGAGGAGGAGAGATCGTTGTTCGGGCACGGAGGGCGCAAGCACCCGCTGCAGGTGCTGTTGTGGGCGGCGGATCAGGCAGACTCGCCGGTGAGGGCGATGGCGAGGAAGTGGGTGGCCTTCACCATCTTCGCGACCGCGAATCTCGCCCCCGCCATGAGGGAATCGGCGCTTCGCCCTCGAGAGGGGGTCCTGGCCCTTCCCGCTCCAGGGTCGGCCATGGCCCCGATCGACATCCGCGAGGATCCGGTGGATCAGGCGCCGTAGGAGGCGGCGTGGGCGCCGTGCCGCTCTGCTCGTCTCGCCGCAACACCATCAACCTTGGAGATTCCAGAGCCTCGTAGTTCAGCACGCCTCGCCGAGAACAGAGTCTGAATCCTTCACTGGATGGCAACCGCTTTTGGGTGCTAGCTAGTGAAGATTCAGATGACGTTTCTGACGAGGATCTCGCTAATTCAGGTATGATCTACCCTTCTGTTCTTAAATACCTGACACACACTTGCGATTGTGAGGGCAATCAGGGGGATATTGATACTCAGCGTCGAATTAGACGAGTTAATCGTAGGTTGAAACAGAGGATGAACACATATGTTCAGAGCCTTTTGCTTAAAAATGAAGAAGTTGGGGATGGAAAACAGAGAGATGTAAATCAAAATGAATTCATTCACATTGATTCACCCCAACTGGGGGAAGTTTCATAACCAAAAAATTGATATGGCATTGATAAGGATTAGGGATAAGATACCCAAGATATGGGATCTGCCCAGATTTCCTGAATATTTGTCAGATATAGACACTGACTATGAGGGTTGTGAGGTTGATGATAATAGAATTGATAAGAGAGACATGATTCTCTATGAAGAAACATCAGTTGATAGAAAAGTTAGGGTGAACAATATCTGGAAGAAGCAATGGAGGAAAGTCGGGATTATAAAAGTGGATACGAGTCAGGAGCAGAAAAGTTGCAGGTGAAATGGGAGGACAGTGTGGGGGAGAAGAAGGATGACCAGGTGGGCTCTGGAGGAAAGTGGCCCAGTAGTGGGGTATGCAAAAAAAGCCCAGATACAGATAGTGGGGGAGTGGGCCTATATATAGGGGGGTCCCATCCTTCATCCCTGATCCCGATTTCCTCCACCTACCAAACCCTAGCGAAACCTTGATGGCGACTAGTAAAGAAGAGGAAGCGATGAGGAGGGATCTACCTTGGGAAGAATAAGAAGCAATGGCTGGCAGAGAAGAGAGTTGGAGGCCAAGGCCAGGAAGAGGAACCAATCCAGGAGGGAGAGGTAATTTCTATGGCAGATCTGAGAGTTTTGGGAGAGGTTTCAATAGGCAAGAAGAGAGAGAGAGAGAGTTGGATGGATACGGCAGGAGGAACAAAGAGGGGAGTTTCAGAGGAGGATCAGGGAGCAACAGCAGTGGTTCTGGTGGGGATGGAAATTCCACCGGAAGTGGTAGAGATGGAGACAATAAGTTTGGCAGATTTGCATCAGACAGAGGTGGAAATCAACAGGAAAGGTACCAGGCTGGGATGAGTGAAAACAGGCAGGAGAGTAGGTCTGGGGTCAACACAAACATTGCACAGCTAGGGACGCAGGGAGGACCAGTTTAGTTGGCAGGAGGGTTCCCTATGATGAGCAACAGTGGTTTCCCTCAGCTTGTGCCAATGGGGATGGGGCTTGGGCAGCTTGGTTTCATGCCACAAGAGCAAATGACACAGCAGTATCAGTTTCTCTTGTCCAATATGCCAAAACAAGAAACTCTGCAGCCACAAGTAGGTGCAAGAGTGGAGGGAGCTAAAGAGACAGATAAAAAGAAAGAAATAGGAAATCCCAAGGAACTTTTCTGTGTTAAATGCAAAGAACAAGGGCATGTAAAAAGTGACTGCAAGAATAAGGTCTTCTGTATGGTATGTCAGAGGCCATCTCACAATACTAAAGAATGCACCATTCTGCAACAGCCAAAACCAGTTGCCAAATATGTTGGATATGGAGCCAGGGAGTTGGGATGTCTTCTGGTGCAGAACACCAAAGAGATTGTAGCTACAGAGCACATTAACCCCATGGCCTTGGTAACTGTGCAGGAGGGACAGCTGAATGACACCACAGTGGCCTATGGGTTCAACAGAATGTTTGATTGGGGGTGGACTTGGAGAGCCAAGTTTCAGAGCCCAAAAACTTTCCTCATGAGATTTCCTAGCAAGGCCAAATTGATGGAGTTGAAAAACTTTGGCAAATTCACCCTGCTTGGCACAGGGGCTATGGTGGAGGTTGACTTCTGGAGTCCAGATGATAAATCAAAAGGGAAACTTCATTCAGTTTGGATCAAGATGTGGGGTGTCCCTGACACCCTGAGGCATTACAAGGGTGCATGTGAAATTGGTTCAGCTTTGGGGCCAGTGGTTGAAGTAGATGTGGAACACATTTATTCTAAGGAAGAAATTAGAGTGAAAGTGGGAGTAAGGGACTTGCACAAAATTCCTGCTGGCACTGAGATAACTACTAAAGATTTGCTGCTTTATGATATTGGTTTTGAGTTTGATTCCATAGCAGAACAGGGGTGGTACAAGTTTGAGAAGGGAATAAAAGTAAAATCTTTGACTACCTTGATTTGGAGAGCTCTGAAATACAGAGGGAAAATGAGATGCAGAAAAAGAGTAAATAATCTGAGTTTGGGAAGTCCTTTGTTAGCTTGGGGAGTCTGGGGTTGAAACAATATGAACAAGTGGTGCTTAAAGCAGGAGACATGGGTCAGAAAAATGAGATGCCCAAGGAAAAGACAGGAACAGGGTCTACTGGAGAGGGCCAGGGTGAAGAAGAAAGTTTGAAGGCTAGGCTTCAGAAAGTAGAGGAGCTTGTAGCAAGGCAGACTGCTCAACTTATGCTGGAGGGAAAAAAGAGGAAGGAATTGGACATCCTAAGAAAAACCTTAGAAAAGGAGGTCAAGAGAAAACATGAACTGCTGCAAATCAATATGAAGGCAAGTGAAGAGGTGAGAGGGTCACAGTCAGGGGAGAAAATTTTTAGAAGTGAAGATGAAAAAGAGGACACTGAGGGAGGAGCAGTAGCAGAAGGCAGTCTGGAAGAGGGAGAGGGAATGACAAACTTGGAACTAATGGAACAGGCTGTGGGACTAGGATATATGGAGCCTATGGATTACACTACTAGTCAGGAAACTGAATCTTTTGAAACAAAAATCAAGAAGGCTGGCATAGGAGAACTGGAATCCCAAGAAGAAGAAGAATTGAGAAGATGCACTAGACTGAGAGGCAAAGAAGACAAAAAATCACTGATTTGGCTAAAGAGAGAGTAGCACAGAAAAAGAACTATGGTGAGTTTACTCCTTCTGATATTGTTTCTAGATCCAATAATATCTTGCAGCAGATTGCTAAGGGGGTTGGGGTTAGTTTGGGAAATAAACCTGACACTGTTAATCATAATTTGGAATTGATAAAAATGGCTGAACAAGCAAGGATTGATATGTGGTTACCAGACTACAGTAATAATAAAAAACAAACCTCTCTGCCTGAGGAGCATAATATCATTGATACTGGAGAACATTCTCTGGAAGATTTGCTAGAGCATGGGGAAAATGAGAGAGAAGAAGAAGAGAATGAAGAATGGGAATTAATTAAAGAGTTTTTCTCATCAAAAAAAGAGAAGAAGAGAGGTAAAACTACCAGAGGTTCTGGAGTTAAAATTGCCTCTGCTATCAAAACCCTAGAATCTTCTGATAGGAAAAAAAGAAAAAAAGATGAGGGGTATCTGTTGGAATATGAGAGGATTTGGGGGAGATATCAAAAAAAGATTTTTGAGGGAGATGATCATGGATATGAGAGTTGATTTCTTGGGTCTGTAGGAGACCATGAGACAACAATTTTCTAGAAATGATCTGCAACAAATTTGTGCAGGAAGGGATTTTCACTGGCATTTTACTCCAGCTAGGGGAAAATATGGTGGCCTTCTGTTGGGAGTCAATTATACCACATTAGATGTGATTTCTCACGATGAAGGAGACTATCACATAAAAATGACAGTCCAAGATGTTAAAAATAGGTTTATTTGAGATTTAGTAGTGATCTATGGAGATGCACAACCAGAAAGGAAAGCTCTATTTCTGGCTGAGTTATCCAGAGTATTTCAAAACTGTGTTAATCCAATTTTGGTTGGAGGTGACTTCAATATTATTAGAAAAGATAGTGAGAAAAATAAACCAGGATCCCCTGGGCATTGGAGTTTTCTTTTTAATGCTATTCTGGAACAAGCTGGGGTGAGAGAGCTTGATATGAATGGGAGACAATTCACTTGGGGAAATAATATGCACAACCCTACTTTTGAAAAACTGGATAGGGTACTTTGTAGCACTGAGTGGGAAGAGACATACCCCTTAAACCAAGTAACAACTTTGACTAGAGATAAGTATGATCACACTCCTCTTTACTTGGATTCTGGAGATTTCCAAAAAACTGAGCCAATTTTCAGATTTGAAAATGCCTGTTTTTGAGAGAAGGGGTTGATGAAATTGTACAGAAAGTTTGGAATGATCCTAACATTAAGGAGGACAGCATAGATAGATTGTTGGGAAAGTTTAGAAATCTAAGACCTAAACTTAAAGGGTGGAACAGAAATTTGAATGCATGGTATTTTGAACTAAAGAAAGATATCCTGCTTAAATTGGATATTATTGATAAAAAATGTGAGGTTAATGGCCTTACATCTGCTGATAGAAAAGAGCAGATAGATTTAAGAGCTCAGCTTGATAGACTCCTTAAGCAGGAAGAGGCTAAATGGAGACAGAGAGCCAAAATTGATGATATACTAGAGGGGGATAGTAATACTAAATTCTTTCATGCCAAGGAAAATGGGAGACTTAGAAGGAACAAAATCAACAGATTAGAGCAAGTTGAGGGGATAATAGAAGGGGATAAAAACTTGATAGACTATATCACCACTTTTTACACAAACCTATTTGGTCCACCAGATAATTCTTCTGTTTCACTTAATATTGATAATCCCATTAGGATTCAAGAGGGATATGAAAAAAATTTAGTTGAAGAATTTTCTTTGGAGAAAATTAAGAAGGTTTTCTTTAAAATGGCACACAATAAATCCCCTGGACCAGATGGCTTCACTGCTGAATTTTATCAGCATTATTGGGATCTGATGAAACTTGATCTAAAAGCTTTGTTGGATGACTTTGCCAATAGGAAAATTGATATTAGTAGACTAAACTATGAGATTATAACCCTAGTCCCAAAAGGGATAGATGCTAATCAAATACAGAAATTCAGGCCAATTTTCTTGCTAAATGTCTGCTTCAAAATCATCACAAAAGTGTTAATGAATAGGCTGAACTTGGTAGCTGCTGATGTTATTTCTCCTGTTCAAACTGCTTTTTTAAGGGCAGGTATATTATGGAGGGAGTTTTGATCCTTCATGAGGCTTTGAATAGCATAAAAAAGAAAAAACAAAGTGCTATGCTTCTGAAAATTGATTTTGAAAAGGCCTATGACAAAATCAAATGGTCCTTCCTCTTTCAAATGTTGAAATTGAAGGGATTCCCAGATAAATGGATTGATTGGGTCATGGAGACTGCTAGAGGGGGGAAAGTTTGTGTCAAGTTTAATGAGAACCTAGGAAAATACTTTATCACTCATAAGGGATTGAGACAGGGGGACTCTTTATCCCCTGTGAACTTTGACCTGGCTGCTGATGCCCTTGCAATTATGTTAGACAAAGCCAGAGAAAATGGGCTGGTGAAAGGGGTCCTAAATGAATACATACCAAATGGGGTTAATATGTTACAATATGCAGATGATACCATCTTCCTATTGCAAGATGATATAAAAAGTGCACACAATTTGAAATATATTTTATGTCTGTTTGAGCAAATGTCTGGTTTGAAGATCAATTTTCATAAAAGTGAGCTTTTTTGTTTGGAGAGGCAGTTGATAAGAAAGATGAATATGCCAGAATTTTCACATGCCCAGTGGGTACCTTGCCCATGAAATATCTAGGGCTACCTATAGATAAGAATAGAATTTATAACAAACATTGGAAACCTCCAGAGAGTAAGATGGAGAAAAAATGTGAAACTTGGCAAGGCAGATTGCTTGCTAGTGCAGGGAGAGTTACATTGATTCAGTCAGCTCTCACAGGCATACCCTATTTTATGATGTCCTTTTATGGGCTCCCCATTGGGGTTGACAAACGCATGGATTTTTTCAGAGCCAGACTTCTATGGCAAGAAAATGATCAAAAAAGAAAATACCATTTGGTGAAATGGTCTGAGATGTGTAGGCCAAAAGATATGGGGGGCCTGGGGATTCAAAATCTTGCATGCATGAACAAAGCACTGCTGTGTAAATGGTGGTGGAAATTATACACAACTGAGGGGTTGTGGCAAGACATTATTTGGAAAAAAATATATTAAGAATAGGAATCTGCACTGTTCTGGCCAAACAGGGAGATTCCCAGTTTTGGAGGGATATACTGAAACACAGAGACCATTTTGTTTCTTTGTGCAAATTTAAAATTGCGAATGGAGATAGAACTCGCTTTTGGGAAGATTGGTGGATTGGCACCGCTCCACTAAGCAAAATTTTCCCTAGGCTTTATGATCTTTGTTTTGATAAAAAGAAAACAGTTAAAGAAGTTTTGGACAATGATCTAGATAATGTGCAATTTAGAAGAACTTTACTGGGAGACGCTAGAGAGCTGTGGGGACATCTTAAAGAAGCATGTAGATCGGTGACTTTGAATGAGGATAAAGACGAAACAAAATGGTCTTTGACTAAAAAAGGAGTTTATACTGTAAAATCTTTCTACAGGCATCTGATTGAAAATGGTGTCAAATATCCACACATGTATATGTGGAAGATTAAAATGACATCCAGAATCAAGGTGTTCATGTGGTTGGCTCTTAGAAAAAGTATTCTTACAAAAGATAATTTGCTTCGTAGGGGGTGGAAGGGAGATGATAAATGTCCTTTTTGTGGACGTAAAGAAAATATAAATCATCTTTTTCTGTCCTGTTCGGTTGCTAGATTATTGTGGAACATCTTAAAATGTGCTTTCAATCTGAGAGACATTCCAGAAGTTTGGTCATGATAGGTGTTTCAGCGATTTGCTGGACTATTTGGAAACTAAGAAACAGTGTTATTTTTGACAGCAATAGGGTAAATGACCCATGTGTTCCTGTTACCCTGTTTCTCAAAAACTTAAATGATTGGAATATTTTGCAGACAAATCCCGCAAGAAGTAAGATGATGGAGGCTGGAGTGAAGCAAGTAAGTAAGGTGGCGGAAGAAGTGTTCAAAGCAGCTTGTGGGTGGCGCCTGAAGATTGGGAGAATCCAGGGGTGACTACATGAAGATCCCGTTGCTGCGATGAAAGAACTTCTGCCATTACATTCTAGCTTGCTTTCTTTTGCTTTTCAGACAGTTTATGGTCTTGTGAGAATCTATGATAAAACCGTAGCCCTGGTGTATGCCTCTGTTCTAAATAACAGAGTTGTAAGCATTCCGGGGGCTGGATTCCTCTCTGAATTCAGGCCTCGGACCACTCCCGTAGGTTCTTTCGCCTTGAGGGATTTTGGGAGGGGAAAGGGATGGCTTCTCCTCCTTCCTCAGTTTGGCAATTGCAATTTCGTAGGGGAGTGGAGTGTTATGCTCTGTCTTTTAGTTTTCTTTATGCTTTGTAGTAAGACATGGTGATTTCTTTTAATGGAAATCAGAGAGAATGCTCTCTTTTGTCAAAATAAAATTGAGGGACGTGGTTGGATGAGTGCCTCCGGTATCCTGTCAATGGACGCCTCATATTTCTCGCTCAAGTTGTAGCTTACGGCATCTCCAATGCTATCTCCTAAAATGCAGACACTATCTATGTCCTGTTGATCTAATATAAATCAATGTTGATCATTTTGTAAGTCACATATTCACTCACATATCTTGTGGCTAGTTTACGCATTCTACATGGTCAGTTATTCAAATAATGTCCAATTTGTCTCCGACAACATGTGTTGTCGATATTTTTGGTCATTAATTGGATGGTGTTTCAAATAGGTTTCAAACACTAATAAGGGTGGGAGTGTACGTCTTGTTATGGTCATTTTTGCTATGTAGAAATAATCTGGCCTTTAATAGCAAAAAATGTTCTCCTTTGCAGGTTATTCTCCGATGTAACACTTGCTTCATATGTGATTTATGGTACATCGAACGGAGTGCCAACAGCTGTTCAAGATGATGTATACGCGATTGAAGAAGGTGGATACGAAGGTTTTACCCAACATGGTTGACAACATAATCTCCACATCAGTTCACAACCCCCTTTGACATAGGCTTTAGTGTTTGTCATATGACTTCAGCTGCCGATATGTCGATTTTTCTTTTTCTTTTTGTCTGATTGTTGGTATTGGTTGTTGTATCTTATGTTGGGGATCGTTGCAGAAATTAAAATTTACTACGCATCACCAAGATCAATCTATGGAGTGTTCTAGCAACGAGAGGGATAGGAGTGAATCTACATACCCTTGTAGATCGCGAGCGGAAGCGTTCAAGTGAACGGGGTTGATGGAGTCGTACTCGTCGTAATCCAAATCACCGATGACCGAGTGCCGAACGGACGGCACCTCCGCGTTCAACACACGTACGGTTGGGAAGATGTCTCCTCCTTCTTGATCCAGCAAGGGGAAAGGAGAGGTTGATGGAGATCCAGCAGCACGACGGCGTGGTGGTGGAAGTAGCAGGGATCTCGGCAGGGCTTCGCCAAGCTCAGCAAGAGGGAGAGGTGTTACGGGAGGGAGAGGGAGGCGCCAGGGGCTAGGGTGCGGCTGCCCTCCCTCCCCCCACTATATATAGGCCCCCTAGGGGGGCGCCGGCCCTAGGAGATCCAATCTCCAAGGGGGGGGGGGCGGCCAAGGGGGTGGCTTGCCCCCCAAGCCAAGTGGGCGCCCCACCCCTAGAGTTTCCAATCCTAGGCGGGGGGGCAGGCGCACCAGCCCACCAGGCTGGTTCCTCCCACTTCAGCCCATGGGGCCCTCCGGGATAGGTGGCCCCACCCGGTGGACCCTCGGGACCCTTCCAGTGGTCCTGTTACAATACCAATTACCCCCGAAACTTTCCCGATGGCCGAAACTTGACTTCCTATATATAAATATTTACCTCTGGACCATTCCGAAACTCCTCGTGACGTCCGGGATCTCATCCGGGACTCCAAACAACTTTCGGGTTACCGCATACTAATATCTCAACAACCCTAGCATCACCGAAACTTAAGTGTGTAGACCCTACGGGTTCGGGAGACATGCAGACATGACCGAGACGACTCTCTGGTCAATAACCAACAGCGGGATCTGTATACCCATGTTGGCTCCCACATGCTCCTCGATGATATCATCGGATGAACCATGATGTCGAGGATTTTATCAATCCCGTATACAATTCCCTTTGTCAATCGGTACGTTACTTGCCCGAGACTCGATCGTCGGTATCCCAATACCTCGTTCAATCTCGTTACCGCAAGTCACTTTACTGCATCCGTAATGCATGATCCCGTGACCAGACACTTGGTCACATTGAGCTCATTATGATGATGCATTTCAGAGTGGGCCCAGAGATACCTCTCCGTCATACGGAGTGACAAATCCCAGTCTCGATTCGTGCCAACCCAACAGACACTTTTGGAGATACCCATAGTGCACCTTTATAGTCACCCAGCTACGTTGTGACGTTTGGCACACCCAAAGCACTCCTACAATATCCGGGAGTTGCACGATCTCATGGTCTAAGGAAATGATACTTGACACTTGGAAAAGCTCTAGCAAACGAACTACACGATCTTGTGCTATGCTTAGGATTGGGTCTTTTCCATCACATCATTCTCCTAATGATGTGATCCCGTTATCAATGACATCCAATGTCCATAGTCAGGAAACCATGACTATCTATTGATCAACGAGCTAGTCAACTAGAGGCTCACTAGGGACGTGTTGTGGTCTATGTATTCACACATGTATTACGATTTCCGGATAACACAATTATAGCATGAACAATAGACAATTATCATGAACAAAGAAATATAATAATAACCATTTTATTATTGCCTCTAGGGCATATTTCCAACAGTCTCCCACTTGCACTAGAGTCAATAATCTAGTTACATTGTGATGAATCGAACACCCATAGAGTTCTGGTGTTGATCATGTTTTGCTGTAGGGAGAGGTTTAGTCAACGGATCTGCTACATTCAGGTCCGTATGTACTTTACAAATATCTATGTATCCATTTTGAACACTTTCACGAATGGAGTTGAAGCGACACTTGATATGCCTGGTCCTCTTGTGAAACCTGGGCTCCTTGGCAAGGGCAATAGCTCCAGTGTTGTCACAGAAGAGAGTCATCGGGCCCGACGCATTGGGAATGACTCCTAGGTCGGTAATGAACTCCTTCACCCAGATTGCTTCTTGTGCTGCCTCCGAGGCTGCCATGTACTCCGCTTCACATGTAGATCCCGCCACAACGCTTTGCTTGCAACGCACCAGCCATCGCTCCACCATTCAAAATATACACGTATCCGTCTCGTGACTTAGAGTCATCCAGATCTGTGTCGAAGCTAGCATCGACGTAACCCTTTACGACGAGCTCTTCGTCACCTCCATAAACGAGAAACATATCCTTAATCCTCTTCAGGTACTTCAGGATATTCTTGACCGCTGTCCAGTGTTCCATGCCGGGATTACTTTGGTACCTTCCTACCAAACTTATGGCAAGGTTTACATCAGGTCTGGTACACAGCATGGCATACATAATAGACCCTATGGCCGAGGCATAGGGGACGACACTCATCTTTTCTCTATCTTCTGTCGTGGTCGGGCATTGAGCCGTGCTCAATTGCACACCTTGCAATACAGGCAAGAACCCCTTCTTGGACTGATCCATATTGAACTTCTTCAATATCTTGTCAAGGTACGTACTTTGTGAAAGACCAATGAGGCGTCTCGATCTATCTCTATAGATCTTGATGCCTAATATATAAGCAGCTTCTCCAAGGTCCTTCATTCAAAAACACTTGTTCAAGTAGGCCTTTATGCTTTCCAAGAATTCTATATCATTTCCCATCAACAGTATGTCATCCACATATAATATGAGAAATGCTACGGAGCTCCCAGTCACTTTCTTGTAAACACAGGCTTCTCCATAAGTCTGTGTAAACCCAAACGCTTTGATCATCTCATCAAATCGAATGTTCCAACTCCGAGATGCTTGCACCAGCTCATAGATTGAGCGTTGGAGCTTGCACACCTTGTTAGCATTCTTAGGATCGACAAAACCTTCCGGCTACATCATATACAATTCTTCCTTAAGAAAGCCGTTAAGGAATGCCGTTTTGTCGTCCATTTGCCATAGCTCATAATCATATAATGCGGCAATTGCTAACGGTGAGAAAGTCTCATCGTAGTCAACCCCTTGAACTTGTTGATAACCCTTAGCGACAAGTCGAGCCTTATAGATGGTCACATTACCATCCGCGTCTATCTTCTTCTTAAAGATCCATTTATTTTCTATGGCTCTACGATCATCGGGCAAGTCAGTCAAAGTCCATACTTCGTTTTCATACATGGATCCTATCTCGGATTTCATGGCTTCTAGCCATTTGTCGGAATCTGGGCCCGCCATTGCTTCTTCATAGTTCAAGGATCACCGTTGTCTAACAACATGATTTCCGGGACGGGTTGCCGTACCACTCGGTGCGAACGTGTCCTTGTGGACCTCTGAAGTTCAGAGGAGCTTGATCCAAGTACCTTGATCATCATCATTAACTTCCTCTCTAGTCGGTGCAGCACCACAGAACATCTTCTGAGCTGCGCTACTTTCCGTTTCAAGAGGCAGTACTTCATCAAGCTCTACTTTCCTCCCACTTACTTCTTTCGAGATAAACTCTTTCTCCAGAAAGGATCCGTTCTTGGCAACAAAGATCTTGCCTTCGGATCTGAGGTAGAAGGTATACCCAATGGTTTCCTTAGGGTATCCTATGAAGACGCATTTTTCCGACTTGGGTTCGAGCTTTTCAGGTTGAAGTTTCTTGACATAAGCATCGCATCCCCAAACTTTTAGAAACGACAGCTTAGGTTTCTTCCCAAACCATAATTCATACGGTGTCGTCTCAACGGATTTCGACGGAGCCCTATTTAAAGTGAATGCGGCAGTCTCTAAAGCATAGCCCCAGAATGAAAGCGGTAGATCGGTAAGAGACATCATAGATCACACCATATCCAACAGAGCGCGATTACGACGTTCGGACACACCATTTCGCTGAGGTGTTTCAGGCGGCGTGAGTTGTGAAACTGTTCCACATTTCCTTAAGTGTGTGCCAAATTCGTGACTCAAATATTCCCCTCCACGATCTGATCGTAAGAACTTTATTTTCTTGTCACGTTGATTCTCAACCTCACTCTGAAATTCCTTGAACTTTTCAAAGGTCTCAGACTTGTGCTTCATTAAGTAGACATACCCATATCTACTCAAGTCATCAGTGAAAGTGAGAACATAACGATAGCCACCGCGAGCCTGAACACCATTGGACCGCACGCATCAGTATGTATGATTTCCAATAAGTTGGTTGCTCGCTCCATTGTTCCGGAGAATGGAGTCTTGGTCATTTTACCCATGAGGCATGGTTCGCACGTGTCAAATGATTCGTAATCAAGAGACTCCAAAAGTCCATATGCATGGAGCTTCTTCATACGTTTGACACCTATGTGACCAAGGCGGCAGTGCCACAAGTATGTGGGACTATCATTATCAACCTTACATCTTTTGGTATTAACACTACAAATATGTGTAACATTACACTCGAGATTCATTAAGAATAAACCATTCACCAGCGGGGCATGACCATAAAACATATCTCTCTTATAAATAGAACAACCATTATTCTCGGATTTAAATGAGTAGCCATCTCGAATCAAACGAGATCCTGATACAATGTTCATGCTCAAAGCTCGCACTAAATAACAATTATTGAGGTTTAAAACTAATCACGTAGGTAAATGTAGAGGCAGCGTGCCGACGGCGATCACATCGACCTTGGAACCATTCCCGACGCGCATCGTCACCTCGTCCTTCACCAGTCTCCGCTTATTCTGCAGCTCCTGCTTTGAGTTACAAATATGAGCAACCGCACCGGTATCAAATACTCAGGAGCTACTACTGTTGGGGAACGTTGCACAAAATAGAAAATTTCCTACGGTTTCACCAAGATCAATCTATGAGTTCATCTAGCAACGAGAGAGAGGAGGGCATCTACATACCCTTGTAGATCGAGCGGAAGCGTTCAAGGGAACGGGGTTGAGGGAGTCGTACTCGTCGTGATCCAAATCACCGGAGATCCTGGCGCCGAACGGACGGCACCTCCGCGTTCAACACACGTACGGTCAGCGTGACGTCTCCTCCTTCTTGATCCAGTAAGGGGGAAGGAGAGGTTGATGAAGATCCAGCAGCACGACGGCGTGGTGGTGGATGCAGCAGGGATCCCGGCAGGGCTTCGCCAAGCGTCTGCGGGAGGGAGAGGTGTAGCAAGGGGGAAGGGAGGCGCCAAATGCAAGGGTGCGGCTGCCCTCCCTCCCCCCCTCTATATATAGGGTCCCCAAGGGGGGGGCGTCGGCCCTAGGAGATGGGATCTCCTAGTGGGGGCGCCGGCCAAGGGGGTGCCTTGCCCCCCAAGGCAAGTGGAGGCGCCCCCTCCCCTAGGGTTCCCAACCCTAGGCGAGGGGGCCCCAAGGCGCACCAGCCCACCAGGGGCTGGTTCCCCTCCCACTTCAGCCCATGGGGCCCTCCGGGATAGGTGGCCCCACCCGGTGGACCCCCGGGACCCTTCCGGTGGTCCCCGTACAATACCGGTGACCCCCGAAACTTTCCCGACGGTCGAAACTCGACTTCCCATATATAATTCTTTACCTCCGGACCATTCCGGAACTCCTCTTGATGTCCGGGATCTCATCCGGGACTCCGAACAACTTTCAGTTTGCTGCATACTAATATCTCTACAACCCTAGCGTCACCGAACCTTAAGTGTGTAGACCCTACGGGTTCGGGAGACACGTAGACATGACCGAGACGGCTCTCCGGTCAATAACCAACAGCGGGATCTGGATACCCATGTTGGCTCCCACATGCTCCTCGATGATCTCATCGGATGAACCACGATGTCGAGGATTCAAGCAACCCCGTATACAATTCCCTTTGTCAATCGGTATGTTACTTGCCCGAGATTCGATCGTCGGTATCCCAATACCTCGTTCAATCTCGTTATCGGCAAGTCACTTTACTCGTACCGTAATGCATGATCCCGTGACCAGACACTTGGTCACTTTGAGCTCACTATGATGATGCATTACCGAGTGGGCCCAGAGATACCTCTCCGTCATACGGAGTGACAAATCCCAGTCTCGATCCGTGTCAACCCAACAGATACTTTCGGAGATACCTGTAGTATTCCTTTATACTCACCCAGTTACGTTGTGACGTTTGGTACACCCGAAGCACTCCTATGGTATTCGGGAGTTACACGATCTCATGGTCTCAGGAAAAAATACTTGACATTGGAAAAGCTCTAGCAAACGAACTACACGGTCTTGTGCTATGCTTAGGATTGGGTCTTGTCCATCACATCATTCTCCTAATGATGTGTTCTCGTTATCAATGACATCCAATGTCCATAGTCAGGAAACCATGACTATCTGTTGATCAACGGGCTAGTCAACTAGAGGCTCACTAGGGACATATTGTGATCTAAGTATTCACACATGTATTATGATTTCCGGATAACACAATTATAGCATGAATAAAAGACAATTATCATGAACAAGGAAATATAATTATAATACTTTTATTATTGCCTCTAGGGCATATTTCCAACAGTCTCCCACTTGCACTAGAGTCAATAATCTAGTTACATTGTTATGAATCGGAAACCCATAGAGTTCTGGTGTTGATCATGTTTTGCTCGCGAAAGAGGTTTAGTCAACGGATCTGCGACATTCAGAATCATATGTACTTTGCAAATATCTATGTCTCCATCTTGAACATTTTCACGGATGGAGTTGAAACGACGCTTGATGTGCCTAGTCTTCTTGTGAAACCTGGGCTCCTTGGCAAGGGCAATAGCTCCAGTGGTGTCACAGAAGAGAGCGGCCCCGACGCATTGGGTATGACTCCTAGGTCGGTGATGAACTCCTTCATCCATACTGCTTCATGCGCTGCCTCCGAGGCTGCCATGTACTCCGCTTCACATGTAGATCCCGCCACGATGCTCTGTTTGCAACTGCACCAGCTTACTGCTCCACGATTCAACATATACATGTATCCGGTTTGTGACTTAGAGTCATCCAGATCTGTGTCGAAGCTAGCATCGACGTAACCCTTTACGACGAGCTCTTCGTCACCTCCATAAACGAGAAACATGTCCTTTGTCCTTTTCAGGTACTTCAGGATATTCTTGAGCGCTGTCCAGCGTTCCTTGCCGGGATTACTTTGGTACCTTCCTACCAAACTTACGGCAAGGTTTACATCAGGTCTGGTACACAACATGGCATACATAATAGATCCTATGTGAGGGAGTCCCGGATTAGGGGGTGTCCGGATAGCCGGACTACCATCATCGGCCGGACTATCATCATCGACCGGACTCCAAGACTATGAAGATACAAGATTGAAGACTTCGCCCCGTGTCCGGATGGGACTTTCCTTGGCGTGGAAGGCAAGCTTGGCGATACGGATATGTAGATCTCCTACCATTGTAACCGACTCTATGTAACCCTAGCCCTCTCTGGTGTCTATATAAACCGGATGGCTCTAGTCCGTAGAACAACAACAACCCTTACAATCATACCATAGGCTAGCTTCTAGGGTTTAGCCTCCTTGATCTCGTGGTAGATCCACTCTTGTAAACATCCACAATATCAATATCAATCAAGAAGGACGAGGGTTTTACCTCCATCAAGAGGGCCCGAACACAGGTAAAACATCGTGTCCCTTGTCTCCTGTTACCATCCGCCTAGACGCACATTCGGGACCCCCTACCGAGATCCGCGGTTTGACACCGACATTGGTGCTTTCATTGAGAGTTCCTACGTATGTCGTCACCGATAGGCGTGATGGCCTCTTCAATCGACAACGACGCAGTCTGGGTGAGACTTTTCTCCCGGACAGATCTTCAGATTCGGGCGGCTTCGCGCTGCGGGCCAACTCACTTGGCCATCTGGAGCAGATCGAAGCTACGCCCTGGCCGTCGAGTCAGGTTTGAAGCCTAAACTTCACGGCCGATATCCGCGGGACTTGATCTTCGATGGATCTGAGCCACAGCCCCGGCGTGCGCGCTGTCACGATGGGCATGACCTAACTCTGTCGCGGACAGCACCTTTGAGGTCCGCACGAATCCGCTCCGACCCATAGTCCGGAGCCGATCGCTCGGATCGAGGGCGGATGGCTGGACACCGCCTCGGGAGCTGCAACTTCTACGGCGATGGGCGAACACTTACCTTGTCCCGCATAAAGCTCATGACTCGAGGTGCGGACTCTGCGGACTCGAACCTCCTGCGCCCGCCGGTCGAATCCGATTGGCGCCGATCATGGAATTCACCGCTGCGGACATCTTTCAGCACTTTCGCCCTTGGCGATATCATAAATTCATGAAGCATCTCTCGCTATCCGGAGAGCCTGGCGAACTAAGGCCAGGATGGTTGGGACGCGGACGACGAAGAAATTCAGAGCCCACCCACCACCCACTTCGTAGCCACCGTCGACGATCTAACCGACGTGCTAAACTATGACTCCGAAGACATCAACGGTATGGACGACGATGCCGGAGACAATCAAGAACCAGCGCCTACAGGGCACTGGAAGGCCACCTCGTCACATAACTTACATATGGTGGACACCCCAAAGGGAAGCGATAACGAGGAACAACGGGACGCGGCAGAGGATAATCCCGCCGATAAACAACCAAAACGGCGACGTAGACGCCGCCCTAAGTCCCACCTCGACCAAAGCAGCATTCCTAACGACCCAGCGATAGAGCAGGGCAAACCAGCGGACGACGAACAGGACGAGCCGGATAATCAACCCCTTCACAGAGCAATCAACAGTCCGGACACAACACCGGAGCATAAGAACCTACACAAAAGACTCGTCGCCACTGCAAGAAGTTTGAAGAAGGAAAAACGGAAGCTCAAAACAGCGGAAGACACGCTCAGAATGAAGTGGAGCAAAGTATTCAAGACTGCAGACAAATATGGCAATGGCCATCAAACAAGAAACTACCGAGCGCAAGTTGCTGCCAGAATTTGACGAGGAAGCCATAGAGCCCTCACAGTCAAAAAATAAAGAGGCCGCCTGGCCGGATAGACGGCCAGATGACAGGCCAAAAGCGACAAGCGGGGCCGCACACAAGCCGACTTATAATCCTGGGAAAACGGACGGCCCAACTAGGTCCATCTACGGGTCAAAAAAGAGGGCCCCAGGAAGTAACACAACACGACAAGTGTTCGAAGACAGCGGCACACCCAAATACAGGGGCGCCGCACACCCGCTATGTTTTACCGATGAGGTGCTGGATCATGAATTTCCAGCAGGGTTCAAACCCATAAACATAGAGGCATACGACGGCACAACAGGCCCTGAGTGCGGATAGAAGATTACATACTACACATACACATGGCTAGAGGAGATGATCTCCACGCCATAAAATACCTACCCCTCAAGCTCAAAGGGCCAGCTCGGCATTGGCTCAAAAGCCTCCCAGAAAACACTGTTGGAAGTTGGGAAGAGCTTGAGGACGCGTTTAGAGCAAATTTTCAAGGGACTTATGTCCGCCCTCCGGATGCAGATGATCTGAGTCATATAACCCAACAGCCCGGAGAGTCGGTAGCAAGAATTCTGGAATAGGTTCCTTACCAAAAGAACCAAATAGTCGATTGTCCGACGCGGAAGCCTTAGCAGCTTTCAAACACAACGTCCGAGACGAATGGCTCGCCAGACACCTCGGCCAAGAGAAGCCAAGAACAATGGCCGCTAACAAGCCTCATGGCGTGCTTTTTGCGAGAGAAGACAGCTGGCTAGCAAGATGCAGCACCAGCGACCAGTACATCCGAGATCAGAGATGGAAGCGGAAAGTCACGGCGCAGGAAAGATCAGCGCGGAATAAAGAAAAAAAGCCCAAAGGCACGGCGGTCAACGCCGGATTCAAAAGCTCGCGCCAAACAATAATACACGGCCTCTTAAGGACAACAGAGGCGAGCTATCAAATTTAAACAAAATTTTAGATCGGATATGTCAAATCCACGATACCTCGGAAGGCACGCAAACCATACCAACAGAAATTGTTGGGTTTTAAACAGTCCGGCAGACTCAACGCCGGACACAAGAAACTCGCGCCAAGCGAGGGCGATGACGAACCCCACCAGCAGAGCACGGAAGTCAAAGACTTTCCCACAAGAAGTCAAAACAGTAAACTCGCTTCATGTGATAGTACGGAAAACCAACACGGCACTCGCTAAGACAAGTGTCGCACGGTCCACCCCAGTGGAACACCGAGATGGGATGTC
This sequence comes from Aegilops longissima, assembly GCA_021605205.1. Lineage (NCBI taxonomy): Eukaryota > Viridiplantae > Streptophyta > Magnoliopsida > Poales > Poaceae > Aegilops > Aegilops longissima. The sequence continues at coordinate 640,385,412 of CM038676.1, read as the reverse complement.
AAAACCAATCACTTTCGACCATCTGGATTAGTCCAGAAGTATCCGAAACCCAGGATAGACTGCCCTGATATTGGACCCCATAATAGATGGACTGCAATTCACGCAGGTTTTGATGGACGGCGGCAGTGACTTAAACCTGCTATATCCGGACACAATCCGCAAGTTGGGATAGACCCTACTACAATTCAGCATAGCCGCACTTCCTTCAAAGGAGTGGCGCCAGGTGCACAGTTTCATTATTACTAGAAATTGTGTTCGGGTCACCTGACGACTTCCGACGAGAAAAGCTAACCTTTCATGTCGCCCCATTTAAAAATAGCTATCAAGCTTCACTGGGACGGGAAGCTTTCGTCCGCTTCAATGCAATACCACATTACGCGTCTCTTACGCTTAGAATGCCGGTCCGTGGCATCATTTCATTAAAAGGTGCTTTGAGACCCGGACACGGCTGGACGAGTCCGGAATAAATAAGCTAGGGGCTACCTAGCCGCACACCCCTTCACAAGGGTTTGTACATATAAGCCATAATGAGCTAGCATAGGCTCAGCTTTATTAATCTATATTTCAATTTTTTATGCACTTTCTCGCACGATTTCTTTTCCAACCAAGTTCCTCTCTTTTTACAGATGAACAGCGTGCACATCCGTCGAGGATACGGCTGCGGAGACACAAAGCGCAGCGTGCAGTAGGGACCCGTTGCAAGGACTCTTTTCGGACTAAGACCCTCGTAAACCTTTCTTCTGTCTCTTGTTGCTATAATCCCTGATTTATCATTATAACCAGAGTGGAGGCGGCGTTTTGGCATCGGCGCGCCGAAGAACCTGCCGTGCACAGACACAAGGGGCTTAGGGCTTTGTTTTGCCGCTATTATAAAGACCGAACACCTTCGGGAGTGTTCGCATCTCGAGTTAGGCCTTATATGCATCAGCTCGAATCATGTCTTTGGTCAAATGTTGGGTTTGCCCGGCTCCTGTGTTTTGCTGCCTTACGTTCCGTATCATCGGCTAACGCGGCTCCGGAGAACTCTGCGATTGTGCCCCGTTAATTTGGCGAGCACCTCGATGAAAGCCGAAAACTGTCGTCATGATACAGCGAGAGACTGGTCAACCACTCGATCGACCACGGAATGTTTAGGATTCCTCCGCTTTGTGAAGGGCCGTTTCGGCCAGGCACATCTGCGCCCCAAATTCGGAGGAGCGCGGTGCCCCCAGGGGCTATGTCGTAGCCCCACCCTCGAACTCCATGGCTAAGTGAAAGTGATAAAGCATTATAGTCCGGTTGCCTCGTTTGCTACGCTACCACCTCCTTTACAGGACCGAGACGTCGGATTAAGTGTGAAAACGCGCTATTTTTTGCGAACACCCCCGCACCTTGTGCGTGGGGGCTGAAGCCGACGACTGCCATCTTTCAGGTTATACACACATATACATGAACGGCCGCATAGGAGATATTCTCTTACTTGAACGCACAAGTATAAAAGGCGCTTACATCATAAATATTGTTTTACATCATATAAACGTTCATTCGAACGTAACATTTTTTGAGCACTGCGACTCTATTACACAAGCACCACGCAACACTTCGCCAAAATAGTGCTCGGCGGGTAACCGGTTATCATCCGAACCCGGGGTCGCAACAGCGGTGGCATCCATCTCTGTCCAATGTGTCTTCACACGGGCGAGTGCCATCCGCGCACCCTCTATGCAGGCCGACCGCTTCATCGCCTTTATATGCGGCACCGCTCCAAGAAATTGCTGCAATAAGCCAAAGTAACTCTTCGGCCGGGGCCTATCCGGCCGGATATGGGTCACTATATCCGTCATAGCAAGCCCGGACAACCTATTTAGCTCAGCCCACTCGGCCAAACGGTCGGTCAGCGGAAGTGAACGCTCCGGACTATGGAATTGAGACCAAAACAGCTCTTAGTCTTGTGATCCTTACGGCGAAAATGCACTGCGGCATCCGCCGCTTTTCGCTGCTAAGTCCATATAAGGGTCCTCTGGACCCCACAGTTGGCCCAGCTGAGCATACTTTGGATCCGTAAACCTTGGCGCAGCGTAAAAGGCTTACCGGCTACAATATCTCGACTGGCGCAGCTCTTCCTTTATAGCCCGCATTGCAGGCGGGCATCCTTAACCGGCGGTGGCCTTCGCAGGTCTTCTTGCCCGCTAGGCGCTCCTTCCCAAGAGCCTCATTGCGGTCGGTAGCATCTTTTAACTTCACGGCCATTTCGCCATCTCTTCCCTGCTCCGGCAGATGTCGACCCTTTCGGCCGCTAACTCCTCGGCCGCCCTCGAGGCCGCCGCATTACTCCTTCTGGCCTGCTCCTTGGCTTGAGCAAGTTCGGCCCGAAGGCTCTCCACAGCAGCGGCACTATCTGCATTTCACGCACATGTTGTAAGGAGCTGGCTTCGGCTCCCTTACCAAGTGACCGCACAGTAACACTTACCTTGCGACTCATCAAGTCGCCTGTTGACCAGCGTGATGTCCGCATCCGCACCAGCGAGTTGCCGCTTTAGTTCAGCAACTCCATCAGTCCGGCTGGCCCCCGGACAACCCGCCACCTACATCGGCACGGCGGAAATTTAAACCTGCGATTTTGATCCTCGGCACGCTGTCGATTTCGACAACCTACCGAGTCTCAGGGGCTACTATCTATACAGGGCGCATTCTATATGCAAAACTGTTAAACGGTGTGTCATTTTTACGTACCTCAAACCCCTTGACAAACTCCCGCGGCATTGTGCAACCCGCCTTGGGGTGAGCGAAATCCTTTCAATCACCATGCTCATCAATGCGTGGTGATCTTACGAATAAACGCCTTCTCAAGCAGATCCTTGACCGTACACAGTTGGCGCCGAACTATCCGGCTTTTCCTAACCCGGGGGCTCCCTCCGTGACAACACTTCAGGCTCGTCCGCCCTATCCGACGGCGCCCCGGACGGAGGCGTCTCGCTCTCTATCATCTCCGGACGAAGGTCCCCCGAAGACGAGCTCATTTGCGAAGGACGGAGATCCGAACTACAAGGTAAAAACTTTAGTTATCCTCAGAAGCACAAATAGGGATGTCCCTTATTATAAACCTCCTTTCTTTCTACTTACGGCTCGTGGGAGGGCTAACTCTTTAAGGGAGATTGTGCGGCCGGGGCCTCCCCGGACGCAGGACCCTCTGGCGAAGATTTCTTCCCCCGTTTAGGGGCTTTTGCCCCGGTCCCGGAGGCAGTCCTCTTCTCCCCTTGGAGGAGGATTCTCGATCCCCTCTTTCAAGAGCCTCCTTAGGCGAGGCGGTAGCTTTCTGCTTTCCCCTTCGTCTTCCTCTGGGCGCAACCTCAAGCATCCGGACCAGCCACGGAATCCGCGCGGTCTCGGGGGGGGCGGACACCATATCAATTTTGCTTCCGCTATCCACTCCCTGTAGAAGGAAGTTGGTCATAAGGCGAATCATCGAAAGGCAAACAAAGCGGTATGTCGGGCTCGGAACTACTTACTTGTGTATCCCGGCGATTGCAGCTTAGGCCAGCATCCTCGGTCAATTCGGACGCGCCTCTTGTGATCCGAAGAATAATTTGTACATCTCGAGGTGTCATACCCATGAAGTGTTGAAGAATCGTGGGCCCTCGGATTGAACTCCCATAGCCGGAGAGGGCGGCGTTTGCGAGGCGGAGGCGCCTAATCAGCATAACCTGCATTAGCACCACCATATCGACCTCCCTCGTTTGGAGATCTCGAATCCGGCCCTGCGGTAGGGGCACGTCCTTTGCCGGCCCCCGTTGAGCCCTTGGTTGACCCACGACATCAACCGTCGTGGAGGTCCCGGCGGAATAGGGCGGCGGCTTTTGTGCGCGCCCCTCGGAGCGGTAATATAGAACCACTCTTGCTGCCACGGGCCGAGCTCCTCTTGGAAGGAGCCCGGGCCACGGGCATCGGCCCTCCTACTTATGGCCGCCCGCCGCACTCCGCAGCGCCCCGATCATCTTGGCGCCACATTGAAGGTCTTCACCACAGGCGAAGTGAGGGTGACGCGGAGGAAGGCTTCATGACGATAATAAATGCGGAGATATGGAGGATGGACTCGGAGCCAAATCGTGGAATTCCAACCCATAGTAAAACATGAGCCCTCTCACAAAAGGATCCATCGGAAGCCTAAACCCGGCGGAGGTGGGATACAAAATGACATACTCGCCGGGCTTGGGGTGGGATGGCCTGCCCTTGGCGGCAGCAACCTGCGAAATCTCATAAGCCGTGTACTTGGCCTCCGCAGCTTTAGCACGTCCTCCTCCGTGACAGAGGAGGGCATCCACCGCCACGGAGGTCGGAACCGGACATCGTTGAAAGTCCGAAGCACTCGAATCTGGAGCTCTAGGTGCTGGAACTTGGGCGGGAGAGGATTCGATGGAGGATTGAAGAAAAGAAACGAGCCTTGGTCCCGTTATAAAGAGGGAGAATAACAAGAGCCGTCTCCGTGACCGTTTGGGACTCGCCTTCGATAGAGGGGGCGTGGCGATGGGTGCGGTTGGGTTACCCACGTCCGTATTGATGAGAATCCCGGATTAAGGGGAACACGATCTCTGCTTCGACAAGGCGTGCCAAGGAAACCGCTTCGCTAAATCGCTTGAGGTGGTAGAGTAAAAACGATTCAAGTAATGGCTTGGTAGTGGCGTGGCGTCATGCCGCAGAAAACGTCGCAGATTGAACTTGTGTATATATTATTCTCTCTACGGTGGAATGTGGAATTTATTTTGCGAGCGGACACTATCCTGGTGTTCACAATCTTCTATCATTCGAGGAGGAACCCGCCTTGCAATGCCAAGCAATATCTGCGCGGACTTATCGTCATTGAAGCCTGGTTCAGGGCTCTTGAGGAGTCCCGGATTAGGGGTGTCCGGATAGCGGACTACCATCATCGACCGGACTATCATCGGCGGACTATCATCATCCACGGACTCCAAGACTATGAAGATACAAGATTGAAGACTTCGCCCCGTGTCCGGATGGGACTTTCCTTGGCGTGGAAGGCAAGCTTGGCGATACGGATATGTAGATCTCCTACCATTGTAACCGACTCTATGTAACCCTAGCCCTCTCCGGTGTCTATATAAACCGGATGGCTCTAGTCCGTAGAACAACAACAACCCTTACAATCATACCATAGGCTAGCTTCTAGGGTTTAGCCTCCTTGATCTCGTGGTAGATCCACTCTTGTAAACATCCACAATATCAATATCAATCAAGCAGGACGTAGGGTTTTACCTCCATCAAGAGGGCCCGAACCTGGGTAAAACATCGTGTCCCTTGTCTCCTGTTACCATCCGCCTAGACGCACAGTTCGGGACCCCCTACCCGAGATCCGCCGGTTTTGACACCGACACTATGGCTGAGGCATAGGGGATGACACTCATCTCTTCTTTATCTTCTGCCGTGGTCGGGCATTGAGCCGAGCTCAATCTCACACCTTGCAATACAGGCAAGAACCCTTTCTTGGACTGATCCATATTGAACTTCTTCAATATCTTATCAAGGTTTGTGCTTTGTGAAAGACCTATGAGGTGTCTCGATCTATCCCTATAGATCTTGATGCCTAATATGTAAGCAGCTTCTCCAAGGTCCTTCATTGAAAAACACTTATTCAAGTAGGCCTTAATGCTGTCCAAGAGTTCTATATCATTTCCCATCAAGAGTATGTCATCTACATATAATATGAGAAATGCTACAGCGCTCCCACTCACTTTCTTGTAAACGCAGGCTTCTCCATAAGTCTGCATAAACCCAAATGTTTTGATCATCTCATCAAAGTGAATGTTCCAACTCCGAGATGCTTGCACCAGTCCATAAATGGATCGCTGGAGCTTGCATACCTTGTTAGCATTCTTAGGGTCGACAAAACCTTCTAGCTGCATCATATACAGTTCTTCCTTAAGATAGCCGTTAAGGAATGCCGTTTTGACGTCCATCTGCCATATCTCATAATCATAGTATGCGGCAATTGCTAACATGATTCGGACGGACTTAAGCTTCGCTACGGGAGAGAAAGTCTCATCGTAGTCAACCCCTTGAACTTGCCGATAACCCTTAGCGACAAGTCGAGCTTTATAGATGGTAACATTACCATCCGCGTCCGTCTTCTTCTTAAAGATCAATTTGTTTTCTATCGCTCGTCGATCATCGGGCAAGTCTGTCAAAGTCCATACTTTGTTTTCATACATGGATTCTATCTCGGATTACATGGCTTCAAGCCATTTGTTGGAATCTGGGCCCGCCATCGCTTCTTCATAGTTCGAAGGTTCACCGTTGTCTAACAACATGATTTCCAGGACAGGGTTGCCATACCACACTGATGTGGAACGTGTCCTTGTAGACCTACGAAGTTCAGTATCAACTTGATCCGAAGTACCTTGATCATCATCATTAATTTCCTCTCCACTCGGTGTAGTCACCACAGGAACATTTTCTTGAGCTGCACTACTTTCCGGTTCAAGAGGTAGTACTTCATCGAGTTCTACTTTCCTCCCACTTACTCCTTTCGAGAGAAACTCTTTTTCCAGAAAGGGTCCATTCTTGGCAACAAAGATCTTGCCTTCGGATCTAAGGTAGAAGGTATACCCAATGGTTTCCTTAGGGTATCCTATGAAGACGCATTTTTCCGACTTGGGTTCGAGCTTTTCAGGTTGAAGTTTCTTGACATAAGCATCGCATCCCCAAACTTTTAGAAACGACAGCTTAGGTTTCTTCCCAAACCATAATTCATACGGTGTCGTCTCAACGGATTTAGACGGAGCCCTATTTAAAGTGAATGTAGATGTCTCTAGTGCGTATCCCCAAAATGATAGCGGTAAATCGGTAAGAGACATCATTGATCGCACCATATCCAATAGAGTTCGATTATGACGTTCGGGCACACCACGCTGAGGTGTTCCAGGCGGCGTGAGTTGTGAAACGATTCCACATTTCCTTAAGTGCGTACCAAATTCGTGACTTAAATATTCTCCTCCACGATCTGATCGTAGGAGCTTTATCTTTCGGTCACGTTGATTCTCTACCTCATTCTGAAATTCGTTGAACTTTTCAAAGGTCTCGGACTTGTGTTTCATCAAGTAGACATACTCATATCTACTCAAGTCGTCAGTGAGAATGAGAACACAACAATATCCTCCGCGAGCCTCAATGCTCATTGGACCACACACATCAGTATGTATGATTTCCAATAAGTTGGTTGCTCGCTCCATTGTTCTGGAGAACGGAGTCTTGGTCATTTTGCCCATGAGGCATGGTTCGCATGTGTCAAATGATTCATAATCGAGAGACTCTAAAAGTCCATCAGCATGGAGCTTCTTCATGCGCTTGACACCAATGTGACCAAGGCGGCAGTGCCACAAGTATGTGGGACTATCGTTATCAACTTTACATCTTTTGGTATTCACACTGTGAATGTGTGTAACATCACATTCGAGATTCATTAAGAATAAACCATTGACCATCGAGGCATGACCATAAAACATATCTCTCATATAAATAGAACAACCATTATTCTCGGATTTAAATGAGTAGCCATCTCGTATTAAACGAGATCCAGATACAATGTTCATGCTCAAACTTGGCACTAAATAACAATCATTGAGGTTTAAAACTAATCCCGTAGGTAAATGTAGATGTAGCGTGCCGACGGCGATCACATCGACCTTGGAACCATTCCCGACGCGCATCGTCACCTCGTCCTTCGCCAGTCTCCGCTTATTCCGCAGCTCCTGCTTTGAGTTACAAATATGAGCAACGACACCGGTATTAAAAATCCCCAGGAGCTACTACGAGCACTGGTAAGGTACACATCAGTTACATGTATATCACATATACCTTTAGTGTTGCCGCCCTTCTTGTCCGCTAAGTATTTGGGGCAGTTCCACTTCCAGTGACCCTTCCCTTTGCAATAAAAGCACTAAGTCTCAGGCTTGGGTCCATTCTTTGACTTCTTCCCGGCAACTGGCTTAACGGGCGCGGCAACATCCTTGCCATCCTTCTTGAAGTTCTTCTTACCCTTGCCTTTCTTGAACTTGGTGGTTTTATTGACCATCAACACTTGATGTTCCTTTTTGATTTCTACCTTTGCTGACTTCAGCATTGAAAATACTTCAGGAATAGTTTTCACCATCCCCTGCATATTGTAGTTCATCACAAAGCTCTTGTAGCTCGATGGGAGCGGCTGAAGGATTCTGTCAATGACCGCCTCGTCCGGGAGGTTAATATCCAGTGGGACAAGCGGTTGTGCAACCTGCACATTTTGAGTATGTGCTCACTTGTGAACTATTTTCCTCCATCTTACAACTATAGAACTTGTCGGAGACTTCATATCTCGACCGGGCGTGAGCTTGGAAAACCATTTTCAGCTCCTCGAACATCTCATATGCTCCGTGTTGCTCAAAACGCTTTTGGAGCCCGGTTCTAAGCTGTAAAGCATGCCGCCTTGAACGAGGGAGTAATCATCGACGCGATCGCCAAGCGTTCATAACGTCTTGGTTCTCTGGGATGGGTGCTTCACCTAGCGGTCCTTCTAGGACATATGCTTTCTTGGCAGCTATGAGCATGATCCTCGGGTTCGGACCCAGTCCAGTATAGTTGCTGCCATCATCTTTCAGCTTGGTTTTCTCTAGGAACGCGTTGAAGTTCATGTTGACATGGCGTTGGCCATTTGATCTACAAGACATTTTGCAAAGATTTTAGACTAAGTTCATGATAATTAAGTTCATCTAATCAAATTATTTAATGAACTCCCACTCAGATTAGACATCCCTCTAGTCATCTAAGTGTTACATGATCCGAGTCGACTAGGCCGTGTCCGATCATCACGTGAGATGGACTAGTCATCATCGATGAACATCTCCATGTTGATCGTATCTTCCATCGACTCATGTTCGACCTTTCGGTCTCTGTGTTCCGAGGCCATGTCTGTACATGCTAGGCTCGTCAAGTTAACCTAAGTGTTTTGCATGTGTAAATCTGTCTTACACCCGTTGTATGTGAACGTTAGAATCTATCACACCCGATCATCACGTGGTGCTTCGAAACAACAAACTATCGCAACGGCGCACGGTTAGGGGGAACACTTTCTTGAAATTATGATGAGGGATCATCTTATTTACTACCGTCGCTCTAAGTAAACAAGATGCAAAAACATGATAAACATCACATGCAATCAAATAGTAGTGACATGATATGGCCAATATCATATAGCTCCTTTGATCTCCATCTTCGGGGCACCATGATCATCTTCGTCACCGGCATGACACCATGATCTCCATCATCATGATCTCCATCATCATGATCTCCATCATCGTGTCTCCATGAAGTTGCTCGCCAACTATTACTTCTACTACTATAGCTAACGGTTTAGCAATAAAGTAAAGTAATTACATGGCGTTAAATCATTGACACACGGGTCATACAATAATTAAGACAACTCCTATGGCTCCTGCCGGTTGTCATACTCTTCGACATGCAAGTCGTGATTCCTGTTACAAGAACATGATCTCATACATCACAATATATCATTCATCATTCATCACAACTTTTGGCCATATCACATCACAAAGCAATTGCTGCAAAAACAAGTTAGACGTCCTCTAATTGTTGTTGCATATTTTACGTGGCTGCTATAGGGTTCTAGCAAGAATGTTTTCTTACCTACGAAAAAGCCACAACGTGATTTGTCAACTTCTATCTACCCTTCATAAGGACCCTTTTCATTGAGTCCGCTCCAACTAAAGTGGGAGAGACAGACACCCGCTAGCCACCTTATGCAACTAGTGCATGTCAGTCGGTGGAACCTGTCTCACATAAGCGTACGTGTAAGGTCGGTCCAGGCCGCTTCATCCCACAATACCGCTGAAGCAAAATAAGATTAGTAGTGGCAAGAAAGTTGACAACATCTACGCCCACAACATATTTGTGTTCTACTCGTGCAAAGAGAACTACGCATAGACCTAGCTCATGATGCCACTGTTTGGGGAACGTTGCTGAAAATAAAAAACTTCCTACGGTTTCATCAAGATCAATCTATGAGTTCATCTAGCAACGAGAGAGAGGAGTGCATCTACATACCCTTGTAGATCGAGCGGAAGCGTTCAAGGGAACGGGGTTGAGGGAGTCGTACTCGTCGTGATCCAAATCACCGGAGATCCTAGCGCCGAACGGACGGCACCTCCGCGTTCAACACACGTACGGTCATCATGACGGATCCTCCTTCTTGATCCAGCAAGGGGGAAGGAGAGGTTGATGAAGATCCAGCAACCTGACGGCGTGGTGGTGGATGCAGCGAGGATCCGGCAGGCTTCGTAGCGTCTGCGGGAGGAGAGGTGTAGCAAGGGGAAGGGAGGCGCCAAGTGCAAGGTGCGGCTGCCTCCCTCCCCTCTATATATAGGGTCCCCAGGGGGCGCCGGCCCTAGGAGATGGGATCTCCTAGGGGGCGCCGCCAAGGGGTGCCTTGCCCCCCAAGGCAAGTGGAGGCGCCCCCTCCCCTAGGGTTCCCAACCCTAGGCGCAGGGGGCGGGGGGGCGCACCAGCCCACCAGGGGCTGGTTCCTCCCACTTCAGCCCATGGGGCCCTCCGGGATAGGTGGCCCCACCGGTGGACCCCCAGGACCCTTCCGGTGGTCCCGGTACAATACCGGTGAGCCCCGAAACTTTCCCGACGGCCGAAACTCGACTTCCCATATATAATTCTTTACCTCCGGACCATTTCGGAACTCCTCGTGACGTCCGGGATCTCAGCCGGGACTCCGAACAACTTTCGGTTTGCTGCATACTAATATCTCTACAACCCTAGCGTCACCGAACCTTAAGTGCGTAGACCCTACGGGTTCGGGAGACACGTAGACATGACCGAGACGGCTCTCCGGTCAATAACCAATAGCGGGATCTGGATACCCATGTTGGCTTCCACATGCTCCTCGATGATCTCATCGGATGAACCACTATGTCGAGGATTCAAGCAACCCCGTATACAATTCCCTTTGTCAATCGGTATGTTACTTGGCCGAGATTCGATCGTCGGTATCCCAATACCTCGTTCAATCTCGTTACCGGCAAGTCACTTTACTCGTACCATAATGCATGATCCCGTGACCAGACACTTGGTCACTTTGAGCTCATTATGATGATGCATTACCGAGTGGGCCTAGAGATACCTCTCCGTCATACGGAGTGGCAAATCCCAGTCTCGATCCGTGTCAACCCAACAGATACTTTCAGAGATACCCGTAGTATACCTTTATAGTCACCCAGTTACGTTGTGACGTTTGGTACACCCAAAGCACTCCTACGGGATCCGGGAGTTACACGATCTCATGGTCTAAGGAAAAAATACTTGACATTGGAAAAGCTCTAGCAAACGAACTACACGATCTTGTGCTATGCTTAGGATTGGGTCTTGTCCATCACATCATTCTCCTAACGATGTGATCTCATTATCAATGACATCCAATGTCCATAGTCAGGGAACCATGACTATCTGTTGATCAACGGGCTAGTCAACTAGAGGCTCACTAGGGACATATTGTGATCTAAGTATTCACACATGTATTACGATTTCCGGATAACACAATTATAGCATGAATAAAAGACAATTATGATGAACAAGGAAATATAATAATAATCCTTTTATTATTGCCTCTAGGGAATATTTCCAACAACTACGAGTACTGGTAAGGTACACATCAATAACATGTATATCACATATACCTTTAGTGTTCCCGGCCTTCTTGTCCGCTAAGTATTTGGGGCAGTTCCGCTTCTAGTGACCACTTCCCTTGCAATAAAAGCACTCAATCTCAGGCTTGGGTCCATTCTTTGGCCTCTTCCCGACAACTGGCTTACCGGGCGCGGCAACTCCCTTGCCGCCCTTCTTGAAGTTCTTCTTACCCTAGCCTTTCTTAAACTTAGTGGTTTTATTCACCATCAACACTTGATGTTCCTTTTTGATCTCCACCTCCGCTGATTTCAGCATTGAATATACCTCAGGAATGGTCTTTTCCATCCCCTACATATTGAAGTTCATCACAAAGCTCTTGTAGCTTGGTGGAAGCGACTGAACGATCCTGTCAATGACCGCGTCATCCGGGAGATTAACTCCCAGCTGAGTCAAGTGGTTGTGCAACCCAGACATTTTGAGCATGTGCTCACTGACAGAACTATTTTCATCCATCTTACAACTGAAGAACTTGTCGGAGACTTCATATCTCTCGACCCGGGCATGAGCTTGGAAAACCATTGTCAGCTCTTCGAACATCTCATATGCTCCGTGCTGCTCAAAACGTTTTTGGAGCCCCGGTTCTAAGCTGTAAAGCATGCCACACTGAACAAGGGAGTAATCATCAGCACGTGACTGCCAAGCGTTCATAACGTCTTGGTTCTCTGGGATGGGTGCTTCACCTAGCGGTGCTTCTAGGACATAATCTTTCTTGGCAGTTATGAGGATGATCCTCAGGTTCCGGACCCAGTCCGTATAGTTGCTGCCATCATCTTTCAGCTTGGTTTTCTCTAGGAACGCGTTGAAGTTGAGGGCAACATTAGCGTAAGCCGTTTGATCTACAAGACATATTGTAAAGATTTTAGACTAAGTTCATGATAATTAAGTTCATCTAATCAAATTATTGAATGAACTCCCACTCAGATAGACATCCCTCTAGTCATCTAAGTGAAACATGATCCGAGTCAACTAGGTCGTGTCCGATCATCACGTGAGACGGACTAGTCAACGTCGGTGAACATCTCCATGTTGATCGTATCTTCTATACGACTCATGCTCGACCTTTCAGTCTTCCGTGTTCCGAGGCCATGTCTGTACATGCTAGGCTCGTCAAGTCAACCTAAGTGTATTGCGTGTGTAAATCTGGCTTACACCCGTTGTATTCGAACATTAGAATCTATCACACCCGATCATCACGTGGTGATTCGAAACAACGAACCTTCGCAACGGTGCACGGTTAGGGGGAACACTTTCTTGAAATTATTTCGAGGGATCATCTTATTTAAGATACCGTCGTTCTAAGCAAATAAGATGTAAAACATGATAAACATCACATGCAATCAAATAGTGACATGATATGGCCAATATCATTTTGCTCCTTTGATCTCCATCTTCGGGGCGCCATGATCATCTTCGTCACCGGCATGACACCATGATCTCCATCATCGTGGCTTCATGAAGTAGTCACGCCAACGATTACTTCTACTTCTATGGCTAACGTGTTTAGCAATAAAGTAAAGTAATTTACATGGCGTTATTCAATGACACGCGGGTCATACAAAAAATAAAGACAACTCCTATGGCTCCTGCCGGTTGTCATTCTCATCGACATGCAAGTCGTGATTCCTATTACAAGAACATGATCAATCTCATACATCACATATGTTTCATTCATCACATCCTTTTGGCCATATCACATCACAAAGGCATATGCTGCAAAAAATAGTTAGACGTCCTCTAATTGTTGTTGCAAGTTTTTACGTGGCTTCTATAGGTTTCTAGCAAGAACGTTTCTTACCTACATAAAACCACAACGAGATATGCCAATTTCTATTTACCCTTCATAAGGACCCTTTTCATCGAATCCGCTCCAACTAAAGTGGGAGAGACAGACACCCGCTAGCCACCTTATGCAACTAGTGCATGTCAGTCGGTGGAACCTGTCTTACGTAAGCGTAAGTGTAAGGTCGGTCCGGGAAGCTTCATCCCACGATGCCGCCGAAGCAAGATAAGACTAGTAGCAACAAGAAAATTGACAACATCTACGCCCACAACAAGTTTGTGTTCTACTCGTGCATAGAAACTACGCATAGACCTAGCTCATGATGCCACTGTTGGGGATCGTTGCAGAAATTAAAATTTTCTACGCATCACCAAGATCAATCTATGGAGTGTTCTAACAACGAGAGGGATAGGAGTGCATCTACATACCCTTGTAGATCGCGAGCGGAAGCGTTCAAGTGAACGGGGTTGAACGGAGCGGAAGCGTTCAACACACGTACGGTTGGGAAGATGTCTCCTCCTTCTTGATCCAGCAAGGGGAAAGGAGAGGTTGATGGAGATCTAGCAGCACAACGACGTGGTGGTGGAAGTAGCGAGGATCTCGGCAGGGCTTCGCCAAGCTCAGCGAGAGGAGAGGTGTTCTGGGAGGGAGGGGGCGCCGGGGGCAGGTGCGGCTGCCTCCCTCCCCAACTATATAGGCCCCTGGGGCGCGGGCCCTAGGAGATCCAGGTCTCCAAGGGGGGGGGGGCGGCGGCCAAGGAGGTGGCTTGCCCCCCAAGCCAAGTGGGCGCCCCCCCCTAGGGTTTCAACCCTAGGCGCAGGAGGGCCCGGGGGCGCACCAGCCCACCAGGCTGGTTCCTCCCACTTCAGCCCATGGGGCCCTCCGGATAGGTGGCCCCACCGATGGACCCGGGACCCTTCCGTGGTCCGTTAATACCGATTACCCCCGAAACTTTCCCGATGGCCGAAACTTGACTTCCTATATATAAATCTTTACCTCCGGACCATTCCAGAACTCCTCGTCCGGGATCTCATCCGGGACTCCGAACAACTTTCGGGTTACCACATACTAATATCTCAACAACCCTAGCGTCACCGAACCTTAAGCGTGTAGACCCGACGGGTTCGGGAGACATGCAGACATGACCGAGACGACTCTCTGATCAATAACCAACAGCGGGATATGGATACCCATGTTGGCTCCCACATGCTCCTCGATGATCTCATCAGATGAACCACGATGTCGAGGATTCAATCAATCCCGTATACAATTCCCTTTGTCAATCGGTATGTTACTTGCCCGAGACTCGATCGTCGGTATCCCAATACCTCGTTCAATCTCGTTACCGGCAAGTCACTTTACTCGTACCGTAATGCATGATCCCGTGACCAGACACTTGGTCACATTGAGCTCATTATGATGATGCATTACCGAGTGGGCCCAGAGATACCTCTCCGTCATACGGAGTGACAAATCTCAGTCTAGATTCGTGCCAACCCAACAAACACTTTCGGAGATACCCGTAGTGCACCTTTATAGTCACCCAGTTACGTAGTGACGTTTGGCACACCCAAAGCACGCCTACGGTATCCGGGAGTTGCACAATCTCATGGTCTAAGGAAATGATACTTGACACTTGGAAAAGCTCTAGCAAACGAACTACACGATCTTGTGCTATGCTTAGGATTGGGTCTTGTCCATCACATCATTCTCCTAATGATGTGATCCCGTTATCAATGACATCCAATGTCCATAGTCAGGAAACCATGACTATCTGTTGATCAACGAGCTAGTCAACTAGAGGCTCACTAGGGACGTGTTGTGGTCTATGTATTCACACATGTATTATGATTTGCGGATAACACAATTATAGCATGAAAAATAGACAATTATCATGAACAAAGAAATATAATAATAACCATTTTATTATTGTCTCTAGGGCATATTTTTCCAACATCTTAACTATGCAAAGGCCGAGTGTTACTCACTATGATTTGTATCCGCTTGATGCTACATTTTTTCAGTTAATAAAAACAGTCTTTATTATCTGGAAATAAATCTTCTGGGTATGCCCTCCTTTTCGGAAAAAAAAACTCACATAATCGTGTACTCCTGCAAACACGAAGCTTTTCTTTTGCGAGAAAATTTCCAATCTATTCATCTTCAACTATGGCAGTACAACGAATACCAGAAATAATAAAAATTACACCCAGATCCATAGACTAGCGACGACTACAAGCACTGAAGCGAGCCGAAGCCGTGCCGCCGTCATCGCCCCTCCACCGCCGAAGTCGGGCACAATTTGTTGTCGTAGACGGTTGGGAAATCGTGGTGCTAAGGCCCCGTAGGACCAGCGCACCAGAATGGCAACCGCCGCGGATGAAGAATAACATAAATCAGAAGGATCCAACTCGAAGACACACGAACGTAGATGAACAACGACGAGATCCGAACAAATTCATTAAAGATAGATCCGCCGGAGACACACCTCCACACACCCACCAACGATGCTAGATGCATCGCCGGAACAGGGTCTAGGCGGGGAGACTTTTATTACATCTTCAGAGAGCTGCTGCCGTCTCGTCTTCCTGAGCGGACACAAGCCCTAGTAAAACTAAAAGAAACAACTAAACACGAAGCAGACAATAGCAATATCTCATCCATGCAATATTCGTACTCGTCGCACGGGGGGAGGGGAGGACGGTTCGTGCTGGGGCACGGACGCACGTGGCTCCTGCAACCGAAGTGCTGTTAACGGTGCCGTGCGATCGATCGATCCATGGACCCATCGCCACAACGCCACCACTCCCGTTCCCGTCGTCGTCCCCGTCGCGCTGCGACACAGCAGTCGTACGGCGCCGGCCACGCCAATAACTGCGCGCGAGCGAGGTGCACTTTGAGTCTTCCCGAAGGCTGGCACGTACTACCTGCCGGACGTCTCAGGCGATGTGACCGTGACGTGACACGAACGTACGTCAAACCGGCCGGGGCACGGCGAGGTTGATCGTTTCCTCCGCCGCGGTACGTGATCAGGCATGCATTTGACCTAGACCTGGTCATGCACAGCACTCTCGTAGCCTCGTAGTCTGTCTTTATGATTACAGTTTTGTTAGAACCCATCTAGATGAGATATAATTTGGTCTCATTCACCTTTTATATCATTGGATATAATACTATAAGATGCGTGTGTGCTGACGTAGGTTATTTTTATTCTTGTTTTCAAAGTGAATGAGACCAAATTATATCTCATCTCGATGAGTTCTAGGTACTCCCTTATGATTAAGCACTGAAGTAAGTACTCCTCTCGTAGTCCCAATCAACACCCGCACAAGAAACGTTCTACTAGCTGGTGCTGCGAGCCGAGTTATGTAGCCGGCCGCCAAGCTGGGTCGGTGTCTCACGGTTGGCTGCCCGGCCGGCCGGGCGAGAGGCCGGCGACGGAGCTGACTTTCCTTTGGTTCAAAGCTATCCCCCCGGCTTTAATGGCAGGCATCAATCTCCATTTGTGGCGACGTTGACGACTTGAATGCAAAATGCAGTGCAGTTAGCGACGCTGATGAGTTTTGAATGCGAAATGCTTAATGCAATTAAACGATAGGGGACACCGATCGAATGCGTGTCTAGTACTCCACTCTTTTGGCTTGGATTCTTGATAAACTTCTTTCATGGTAGTACAAAGAAACGAAATTGCTTTTGGAGCTCGGCCTCCATGCATGGATGCCTCCAAATTCAAATTTCATACAAATTCACATTTTTACATTAAAAAACTGAAAAAAATACAGATATGCATGAAGGCATAACACATGTGGTGTAAGTTTTCTACGTTGAACTGTGATCTGTACAAAACGACGTTTTCTAGCCACTTACTACAAGAGACCACCCCCCCTCTCCCCTAATGCGGCTCAGGATGACGCCGCTGGTCCCATTCCCCTCCTCTCCCAGACCGTTCATGCCGGGGATCACCGACGTCATCCGTGACGTCAAGGCAACCAAGTTTTGGATAGAGAAGGAAAGGGAGGCACAAGAAGAAGCCGGTGGGTGGGCCCTCATCCAACTTAACGTTTTAATCTAACAACATTAATATTTTTTGCCATGTCGATCTGACGAGTGGACCTAACTTGTAATGATCAGGTAAAACTTAACCAAACCGGCCATTCGGATTTTCCTAGGTATCAGCCAAGATTAGCCAAGATTTTGAAAGTGGTATTTGTGTGCCTATTTACTCAAAGATCTTATGTTTATTTTGAGACAAATTAACATGTAACAAAGGTACTTTCTCCTCCCTCGCTAGTGACACGAGAAAAGCCAGGCAATTGCTTCCTCTTCCACCCACTAGCGAAGCCAGGGTTTCCCTTTCCTCCACTGGCCACTTCGAAGTGTTCGCTTTGCTTCATGTGGCGTTGTTTTGGTGGACGTCCGACGCCCATTGGAATAATGGATCCATCAGTCTCTTCCCTCCTTGACGATGACGCCGGGTTGAGCAACGTGGGTGGTCCTTGTATCTACGGATCCGACGGTTTTCTCAATCACTGTCTGGCTACTGTTGTGGTGACGATGATGTTCATGTCCCCAACGGGGATGATGAATCTTACGGTGTGCCGACCCAACTGGATCTCATAATGTGTAGTGCAAAAACAAGGTCAAGCCAGCTTCGGATGGGAAGAAGAGGTTGTCGCACGCTTTCGACTCACTCCAATAGGTGAGGTTCTTGGACCTGGATGTAATTTGTGATTTCTTTGGGTAGCTTTGTACTTCTGTTGGTCCTCGAATATAGATTGAGGGGGGGTGCTTTTGAAAGGAAATCACATGTAGGGAATTCAATAATCTAACCTAGGTATTCGTATAAGTAAACTAATTGTGAAAGAAAAATAGGTTTGACTCCATCCTGGTCCCAAAACGACGCGATCCGTGGACATGTACATATTTTGATGATTATCTGTCTGAAAATAGAAAAGGAAAACTCGATAAATCAAAACGGTGGCCAGCCTCATCTATACCTTGTGAACAGTAAAATAAAATAAAAAACTGAAATCTGTAGGCATTTAAGATGCTCGTGTGTGTGCGCAAGGAGCGTAAACTTTTTCATGTTGTTTAGATATCTGAGAAGCTCGTACCAAAAAAAAAACATATCCAAATAGAGTTCCTTTTCAAAGTTTCGTGGACACTCAATATTTATTTATTTTAGACTTTTTTAGCAGTATTTATTTATTTATTTTAGATGAGCACGGTGCAGAATAGTCGCTCTCAGGGAAACCTGGGCTTCAACTTACGTGCGTATACATGGTCAGAGTAGTCTACGTGCACCGTCGTAGTCAGTGTCTTTTTGCGAGAGAAGCGTACGTCGCTGCACCGCGCGTGCCTTGAATGCTTTTGACCCTAGCCCGGTAGCCCCCAATAGTCTCCTCCCTTCCGTTCTTGCAATCACACACTACTAGCTCTAGCTCTAGCTACATGATGGTCTCTCCCATGTTACGTGTCTGGACCGGCCTCTCTCCTGATCCGTACCATCTTTCAACATCATGTGTATATGCCGAATTGCTGACACATACTCCATGCATGTGTATCGGCAAATTAATCACGTTTTGCAACAGTTAGTACTTAGTGAAGGTAATCATCAAGTGAACAAAAGGACTAGTAGCTTGATCGAGGTCCCGGTACTTTGCTGCACTTTTGCATAATTCATGATTATCAAACCGAACGCGAGAAGCAAAATTAGGATCCCCCACCCACCCCATACACACACATCAATCAACTAATTTCTGTACCGATCATGCATTGCATTGCATGGACCAACGTACCGCAAGAACACCGTCCTGATTTCCCATCATGGCAGAGGGAGCAAATAATGCTGTGGTACGTACATCATCTTGTCATCAAGAAACGATCAATTAATCTCGCATGCATGCATGCAGTCCTTGAAAGCTATTAAGCATCACATAATTTTTGTACTTGGTTCAAAGTCAAGGAAACGGAGCAAGATGATCAAGCAAAATCATCACCACACTACCCATCAGTGCAGCAGGTAGCACTACTAGATAGATAGATACGGCTCGAAGTGCAAAGATGCACGAGCTCATCAGAATCAATCAGGTACACATGCACGCACGCATGCATGCATGCATAATTTACAACGACTCTTAGTACTAACACTACCCTAACATGCAACTACTGCTCACGTACGTGCGCAAGCATCCTCTCTCGTGCTGCTGCTAAGCTAGATCGTGTCCTCATCGTTCATCAATTATAGATAGATAGATATCAGTACCATGCAAAAAAAGTCAATTGACAAGCAAAGGGCGCCGAATCGATCGATGGATCGCTGTCAGGGCTAGCTGGAAGCTCGATCTCTCTCGATCAATGGCGGTTGTGGGCGTTGTTATTGCTGTTGTCGCTGTGGGCGAAGGACGGCGGCATGAGCATGTCCTGCAGCAGGCCGTAGTCCTGCGCCATCAGGTGCTCCATCCGCAGCGGATCGGCACTACTGCTGCTGACAGTATGGGTACTGTTCCCCGTCGTGCCACCGGCCATGGCGGCTGCCAGGCGACGATCAGCAGGAGGCGCCTGCTGCATGTGGCTGCTCGCCATGGCGTTCGCCTGCCGCATCGCCATCCCCGCCGCGGCGACCTGCTGCTGGTGCTGCATGGCGGCATGTTGCTGCTGCAGGAAGCTGCCGAGCGCGTCGCCGGGACGGAAGGCGGCGGGCGGCGCGGGCATCCGGAACATGCCGGGGTGGATGAGCCCGTGGCCGCCATGCGCGTGGGCGTGCGCGGCGAGGAGGTGGTTGGCGCCGCGCAGCGTGGCCGGGATGGGGTGGGTGTGCTTGCCCTCGTAGGTGGTGATCACCACGGCGGCGTCCTGGTACGACCGCTCCACCCGCTTCTTCACCGGGCACTTCTGCGTCGTGCATCGGTAGTAGCTCCTGCATCATCCGAAGTTAGTCGCATGCATGCATCGCTCCGTACTTATCGTAACCCTAATCGTTGGGTACCTTGGGAAGGGGCTGTTCTTGACGGCCTTCTGGCCGTACTTGCGCCAGCGGTAGCCGTCCTCGAGGTGGTCAACCTCGCTCTTGGTCATGAACGCGAACCGCGCCTGCCGCGGCCGCTTCTCCCCCTTGACCTTGGCGGCCCCTTTCCCCTTCGCCGCACTGCAATCAATCAACTCTCGATCGGTCAATCTTATACAACTTGTGCCCACAGATACTACCAAGAAATCAAATCAAAGTGCACTAGTGCAAAGCAAATGATCGATCTAGTACTAGAAAATCGGATTGGAGACACCAAAATTGACGATCTATAGCCTTTGTGGAAATCATGCGTGCATGCATGTTCATACTATACCAGAGAGATTATATAGTGTTAGTTGGTTAGTTGCATGGTCCGTTCAAACATAGTGGCTGTACGTACGTATACAACATGTCTAGGTAGGTGTGTGCGTGTGTGTACAGCACAGCCGGCGCGCGCATACATACTGCATGCATACACACATGGATGATTCAAGTTCACACCGTACACCACCAACTATCCTAATCTTTCTTTTGTTTGCTACTACAGTAGTAACAGTTCTTATTTGTACTCATGGATATGGATGGATTTGGTTATCGACCCATCATGCTTATATGGTCACTCGCAGAAGTACATCGCGATGTGACCATAGAAGCTGTGAAGTAATTTTCCATGAAAGTGAACTATCAAGTGATCGGTGTTAGTAGCTTAGATATCTGATAGTTGATGGATCAATCGGAGTATCTTTAGGACCTGGCTAGAATCTCTTAAGTCATTTCCTAATTAACGTGATATTGTTGGTGGATTAATTAACAAGGACGCAGCAGGGGTTGGTGCAGTCAAATTCGAAGACTTGAAATTAGTGGATGTCATGTCGATGAACACAAGATATGAAGAAATCATGAAAGGGAGAAAAGCTGAGACTCTAATCAAAAAGCTGTGGGCATATATATGCAACAACAACCATGCATTAATCAAACTTTTGCAGCTGATCGAACCCTAAAGATGGAGCCCTTTTTGCACCAGTAGTAGTACTACAATTTTGTATTCGATCTAGGACCAACAGGTTAGCTGGTGGGAAACCCTAGAAACAGATCGAGTTCATACGGTGCATTGACCGAATAGAAGACGAGATTAGAATGGAATGGAATGGATCGAACACATGCATGCTGCATGGTAGATCTAATTAAATCGGATCGATCAACTGGCTTTACTAAATATATATCCACCCAGCTATATATCTGGCACGAACTGGTTAATGATGTAGTATTATCCAGTGGAAAGGGGATTGGCTAGCCCGGCCGGTTAGAAATTTTTTGGATCAGTGAAGAACGAATCAAGCTACCAGCAAGAACAATCTAACGTGAACACGAACAAAATCTAGCACATGGCAGATGAGAATCATGAGTGAACTGTCTGCAAATGAATCAACCTCTAGGTACATATTTGATCTAGAACTCCGAGCCAAGATTAGCAAGTAAAGTTTTTGCAAGAAATCAAATCAGATCTTACCCTTTCTTGGTCTTGTCCGCCTCTCCATCGGCCGCCGCCTCCTTGCTCTCGTCGTCGCCTTCGCCCTCCTCCTTCTTGCACTTCCCGGCCTCGTCCTCCACCGCGCCGCCGCCGCCGACACCGGCCTCGCTCGACGTGGACGACACCGACACGCTGTGCGCCGTCCCGCCCGGCCCGCCGCCAGGCACAACAACAGCGCCGGCGGCACCGTCGCTCGCCAGCATCTCCCTCTTCACCTCCTCGCCGCCGACGCCGCCGCCGCCGGCCGGCGAGCCGATGAAGTCTCTGGCGAAGGCGTCGTCGTAGTCCATCCCCGGCGTCTGCAGGTAGTCCGCGAAGAACCAGGGCGTCTGCGGCGGCTGCATCTGCATCATGGGCGACGGCGAGGCGGCGTCGGCCGGCCGCTGCGCGAAGAGCGAGGCCAGCTCGTCGTGGAACTGGAAGTCGCCGGAGAGGTGGCGGCGGTGCGGGTCATGGCTCGCGCCCGACATGGGTGGACGGATGGATCGGCGAGATAGCTAGGCGGCTGGATCGACCGGATCGAAATCGCGGATGCCTTCTTGGTTCTTGCCGTACTAGCGGATGTGTAGAGGTGGTGGTGGTGCAGTGGAGGGGGGAGGCAAGGGGAGGAGAGGGGTGTGTGTGAGGGTCTGAGGAGGGAGAGAGAGGAAGCTTAGCTAGCACGACGAGTAGAAGGCTGGGCTAGAGTGTGATTGTGTGTGGAGAAAGATGGATGGTTTCGATGGATGAGATGAATAGGTGGTTGGGTGGGGGGTGCATGGTCAAGGCCTTCTTCATCTTTATTTCTTTCTTCTTGCGGGGAAAGTGCTCCTCCTTCCGGAATGGTTCTACTTAACTATTCATTTACTTCGTCAATTGAGGCTAATATGCATTACTAGTGGAATAAACTACATGCACACTTGCTCGGATATTTTGGTCTCACGTGCAAGCTACCTAGCATGGCTAGTTTTTTCTACTAGCTAGAGTAGGTTTTACCAATTCAAAATGTCGCATGTTACCTATTCAACCCCTGTTAAACGTAGTTTTTAGTCCATCACGCGGTGCATGAAGGCCGGAGGAATATTGCAATTTCAATCCAAAAGAATGAAGAAACATTTGCTTAATTAGCAGTCGGATTTGCTGGGAGGCGACATGGTGAAGAGCAGGTAGCATCAGTGCACACTCCAAGTGGTAATAAACACTGGGGCGTTGTACGGAGCAGCGCGAGGTCGCACACGGCTCTCCCCTTCCCGACGAGTCAGCCATGGATGACGGCCACGCACCGGCGGGCAGCCGGTCAAACCGGCGCGCCGGGTCAACCCGTTCAGACCAGACACGTGTCCGGCCCCGCTTTGACCCTGGCCCGGCCCCCGTGGCCCACGACGGGCCACGTCCCGGCTGGCGCGAGCGTGACGCCGCCACCGTGCATGGCGGGCGGGATCCTCCGCCGTCCGATGATATGATCCCAGGGCCGCGGGTCTCCGGCGGTGGAACGGAACGGGACAGGACGGGCCAGCCGTCGATCTCGATCACGAGGGGAGGGAGGCTGGTCGCGGGCGGGCCGACCATGCGACGGTGAGACTTCCTGCATGGCCCTCTTCTTGCCAGCAAAGAGCGCGCGTACGTTGGTCTCGGGCGCCGGCGCGCGCGGCCGGGACGGACGGCGACCACGGCGACGGATGTGATGCATGCCCACCGTGTAAATGTCCACGTGCGTCCACCGATTTATCGAGCGTGCACGCTACACCGGTGCATATGTTTCCAATCCTTACTTACGATGCTCAGTTTCTCCAAAAAAAAAAAAAAAAAAACTTAGGATGCTCAAAGATTAAAAAAAATTTGTTTCCCGCAAAAACAAAGCATGCAAGGGCGTTACGTCAGCCAAAAAAAAAGGTGCGATGCAGCGGTTCTCGACGCGAACGAACCTCTTTTTTTTTTTAGCAAAAGAGGGTTTTCCCCTCCGATTTCTATTAAAAAAAACCAGCAAGCATCCGACAGGTTTACCACCGAAATTAAACTAATCCTATTACAGCCCAGAGAAGTATTCAACGACAGAAGGAAATGAAAACCAAGGAGGCCACTGTTTTAAACAGTATAGACTCCCAAAACACTACAGAAGCCGGACCACCAACATAGACGATCTTCTTTCTTTGTCGCTGTTGAATTCGAAGAATTCCAAAACGCCATCCTTGCGGTGCCTTGTAGACATCACTTGCTACTTGCACGATGAGTTTTGCTCCCAGCATCAATATTCTTTCCTTTGGGTCTCTTTTCTGCAAAATAGCCCAATCAGAAGTCCAGCCACACATCATTTTCACAATACCCATTGGGTCAGAAATCTTTTTTCTATCAAATACAATATCATTCCTACATCTCCAAATCGCCCATAAAAGTGCTGAGGTGCCAACCAAGATAAACTTCTTGCTATCTTTCTAGAATTTTTTTATCCAATTCCCAAGGCAGTCATTAAGGCCTCTAGGGTTATGTTTTAAATCAAAGGCTCATCTCACTAATGCCCAGATGATTCTGGTTGCAGAGCAAGAAAAGAACACATGATCAATTGTTTCATCCTTACCAAAGAACACACAACTCTTATCTCCTTTCCAGCCTCTCCTTAATAAGTTGTCTCTAGTGAGCACACTTTTCTTGGCCATAAGCGACAGAAAGAATTTCCATTTAATTTTGGCGGGTACTTTTGTTTTCCACAAAAAATTCCCGGGAAACCCCACATCAGTCTTAATCAGATGTCTATACAAGGATTTGACAGAAAATTTTCTGTCAGTAGTCAGCATCAACATAGGCTTATCACTCCCCCAATACATAAGAAACATCTCACTCTCATGCTATTCCAAAGCTGTTCAGTGTCTCCAAAGAGAGATCTCCTGAAAGTGAAACCACTCCAGCCTTTATCAATAGCATCCCTAACTGAAATCCCATGATCATTACTAATGAAGAATAGGGAGGGTAAGCCTCTTTAATAGGTTTATCACACACCCACCAATCTTCCCAAAACCTGGTATTTTTTCCATCTCCCAATTTCTTCTTAATATGTGGGTAGAAGTATTTTTAACTTTAAAAATGTTAGACCAAAACTGCGACTCCCCATTTTTATGTTTAATCCCAGATAGACATTTGTCCCCAACATATTTCTTCTTAATAATCCCCTGCTAGAATCCCTCATCATTATCTAATTTCCACAGCCATTTAGCTAACAAAGCAATGTTAAACATATCAATGTTAGTGATCCCCAGACCCTCTTGCTGTTTTGGAAGACAACAAGTTTTCCAATTCACCAGATAATATTTTTTCTTATCTTCTTCCTATTGCAATACCAATATGGCTCTGTAGAAGTCTACTTTTTTCCTAACCCCAGCTGGTAGAAGATAAAAAGACATCATGTATATAGGAATATTGGATAAGCAGGACTGTACCAAAGTAACTATACCTGCAATATTTAGCAACCAACCTTGCCAACGGGCACATCTTTTCTCAATTTTCCCAGCTACATTCTTCCACATATTGTTTCTGATTCTTTTATTGGACACGGGTAAGTCAAGATATTTCAGGGGGGTTTCTCCCAGAATGGAAGTGAAAATTTATTGTCAGGCCAGACATCTACTCAAAAGCAGTTAAAATAAATTTAAGATTTCTAGCAGAATTCTCATCATCTTGAATCAAGAAAATGGTGTCATCAGCATATTGCAGCATGTTAACCCCATTTTCATGGTAATCAGTAAGTACCCCTTTAACAAACCCTTCATTTCTAGCTTTATCTAATATAATGGCAAGAGCATCAACTGCAAGGTCAAAGAGCAGGGGAGACAATGAATCACCCTGTCTAAGCCCCTTGAAGGTTTTGAAGTAAGGACCTATGTCCTCATTCACCTTGACCCCTATATGTCCCTCCCTCCTAGTGTGCATCACTGATGTCTCGCTTGAAGCTACATCGGTATTTCCCCAAAGAGGAAGGGATGATGCAGCACATCGGCGATAGGTATTTCCCTCAGATATGAAACCAAGGTTATCGAACCAGTAGGAGAACCAAGCAACACAACGTAAACAGCTCCTGCACAGAAATAACAACAGCTCACAACCAGGCGTGTTAAAGGGGTTGTCAATCCCTTTCGGGTACGGCGCCTCAAGATAGGCAAAGGATGTGAAGTGAATTTATAGTAGATTGATAGATCGAACACAAAATAAAATAAATAAGAATAAATTGCAGCAAGGTATTTTTTTATTTTTGGTTTAATAGATCTGAAAATAAACGGAAGGAAAAGGTAGATCGCAAGGCAAATATATGAGAAAGAAGATCCGGGGGTCGTAGGTTTCTCTAGTGGCTTCTCTCGGGAAAGATAGCAAATGGTAGGTAAAAAAATTACTGTTGGGCAATTGATAAAACTTCAAATAATTATGACGACATCCAGGCAATGATCATTATATAGGCATCACGTCCAAGATTAGTAGACCGACTCCTGTCTGTATCTACTACTATTACTCCACACATCGACCGCTATCCAGCATGCATCTAGTGTATTAAGTTCATGGAAAAATGGAGTAATGCAATAAGAACGATGACATGATGTAGACAAGATCCGTTTATCTATTGCGTAGATATAGATCCCATCTTTTTATCCTTGGTAGCAACGATACATACGTGTTGGTTCCCTTTCACTGGGATCAAGCACCGTAAGATCGAACCCACTACCGGGCACCTCTTCCCATTGCAAGATAAATAGATCAAGTTGGCCAAACAAAACCCAAATATCAGAGAACAAATACGAGGCTATAAGAGACCATGCATATAAGAGATCAAAGAAACTCAAATAACTTTCATGGATATAAAAAGATATAACTGATCATAAACTCGAAGTTCATCGGATCCAACGAACACACTGCAAAAAGAATTACATCATATGGATCTCCAAGAGACCATTGTATTGATAATTCAGTGTGAAAGAGAAATCCATCTAGCTACTAACTACAGACCCGAAGGTCTATAAAGAACTACTCACGCATCATCGGAGAGGCACCAATGGAAGTGGTGAACCCCTCCGTGATGGTGTCTAGATTGGATCTGGTGGTTCTGGACTCTGTGGCGGCTGGATGAATATTTCGTCGACTCCCCTAGGGTTTCTGGAATATTGGGGGTATTTATAGAGCAAAGAGGCGGTCCAGGGGACAGCTGAGGTGGGCACAACCCACCAGGGCGCGCCCTGGTGGGTTGTTCCCTCCTCGGGACTCCCGCCAGGTGCAACCAAGGCCCAACTTCTTCCTTTTGGTCTATAAAAAATCATCGTAATGTTGCGTGGCATTTGGACTCCGTCTGATATTGATTTCCTGCGATGTAAAAAACATGCAGAAAATAGCAACTGGCACTTGGCACTATGTCAATAGGTTAGTACCAAAAAATGATATAAAATGACTATAAAATGATTATAAAACATCCAAGATTTATAATAAAACAGCATGAAATAATCAAAAATTATAGATACGTTGGAGACGTATCAGCATCCCCAAGCTTAACTCCTGCTCGTCCTCGAGTAGGTAAGTGATAAAAACAGAAATTTTATTGTGGAGTGTTGTTTATCATGTCATATCATATTCTTTTCTTTATAGCATGGACATTTGGACTTTTGTGTGATTCAAAGCAATAGTCTAGTTTTGACATAGTAATTTAGATACTCAAGCATATCAACAAGCAACCATGTCTTTCAAAATATCAATGCTAAAACAAGTTATCCCTAGCCCATCATGCTCAAACATTGATCCATTCATGAAACACACTCGAATATTAGCTACACCCAATACTTAAGTACGGTCATATTGCCTCCTAGTTGGTGCTTTTATAAGAGAGGATGGAGACTCAATTTCAAAAATAAAAATTGCATAAAGTAAAAGAAAGGCCATTCATAGAGGGAAGTAGGGATTTGTATGAAGGAAATGTGCCCTAGAGGCAATAATAAAGTTATTATTTATTTCCTTATTTCATGATAAATGTTTATTATTCATGCTAGAATTGTATTAACCGGAAACATGATACATGTGTGAATACATAGACAAACATATAGTCACTAGTATGCCTCTACTTGACTAGCTCATTAATCAAAGATGGTTATGTTTCCTAACCATAGACATGTGTTGTCATTTGATTAATGGGATCACATCATTGGGAGAATGATGTGATTGACATGACCCATTCCGTTAGCCTAGCACTTGATCGTTTAGTATATTGCTATTGCTTTCTTCATGACTTATACATGTTCCTGTAACTATGAGATTATGCAACTCCCGTTTACCGGAGGAACACTTTGGGTGCTACCAAACGTCACAACGTAACTGGGTGATTATAAAGGAGTACTACAGGTGTCTCCAAAGGTACATGTTGGGTTGGCGTATTTCGAGATTAGGTTTTGTCACTCCGATTGTCGGAAGAGGTATCTCTGGGCCCTCTCGGTAATGCACATCACTATAAGCCTTGCAAGCAATGTAGCTAATGAGTTAGTTACGGAATGATGCATTACGTAACGAGTAAAGAGACTTGCCAGTAACGAGATTGAACTAGGTATTGGATACCGACGATCGAATCTCGGGCAAGTAACATACCGATGACAAAGGGAACAAAGTATGTTGTTATGCGGTTTGACCGATAAAGATCTTCGTAGAATATGTAGGAGCCAATATGGGCATCCAGGTCCCGCTATTGGTTATTGACCGAGAATAGTTCTAGGTCATGTCCACATAGTTCTCGAACCCGTAGGGTCCGCACGCTTAAGGTTACGATGACAGTTTTATTATGAGTTTATGAGTTTTGATGTACCGAAGGAGTTCGGAGTCCCGGATGAGATCGGGGACATGACGAGGAGTCTCGAAATGGTCGAGACGTAAAGATCGATATATTGGACGACTATATTCGGAGTTCGGAAAGGTTCCGAATGACTCGGGTATTTTTCGAAGTACCGGAGAGTTACGGGAATTCGCCGGGGAGAAGTATTGGGCCTTATTGGGCCCTGCGGGAAAGAGAGAGGGGTTGCCTAGGTCAGGCGCGCGCGCCCATGGCCTAGTCCGAATTGGACTAGGGGAGGGCCGCACCCTCCTTCCTTCCTTCTCTCTTCCCTTCCTTGTCTCCTACTCCTAATACATGGAAGGACTCCTAGTTGGACTAGGAAGGGGAATCCTACTCCCGGTGGGAGTAGGACTCCCCATGGCGCGCCCCTCCTAGGGCCGGCCTCCTCCTCCCTCCCTCCTTTATATACGAGGGCAGGGGGTTCCCCATAGACACACAAGTTGATCTACGGATCGTTCCTTAGCCGTGTGCGGTGCCCCCCTCCACCATATTCCACTTCGGTCATATCGTCGCGGAGCTTAGGCGAAGCCCTGAGCCGGTGGAGCATCATCATCGTCACCACGCCGTCGTGCTGACGGAACTTATCCCCGACGCTTTGCTGGATCGGAGCCCGGGGATCGTCATCGAGCTGAACGTGTGCTGAACTCGGAGGTGCCGTGCGTTCGGTACTTGGATCGGTCGGATCGTGAAGACGTCGACTACATCAACAGCGTTGTTATAACGCTTCGCTTACGGTCTCGAGTGCGTGGACATACACTCTCCCCTCTCGTTGCTATGCCATCACCATGATCTTGCGTGTGCGTAGGAATTTTTTTTGAAATTACTACGTTCCCCAACATTGTAGAGGTGCCAGAGCTCAAAACGAAGAATTAAAGATAAAAACATTTTGGGAGGTGTGTCCATCCCACCAACGAAAACGATTCAGAGTTCCCAACACTTTCCATGCTAGATATGCCATAGGCGGTTCCCAAATAGAAAATAAAGTTTATTCATTTTTTCACCATACTTTCACTTTCCATGGCTAGCCGTATCCAGGTTGCCCTCCATACCAACACTTTTCAAAGAATTTATTATTTGACATCATAAAGTAAATTTATTTTTGCATTTTGGGATTGGGCATCCCTAAAACCTTTGCCTTACTCTCGTGCAATGACACGTGAATAAACACTCATCATAAGAATAACACATCCAACATGGAAAATATTAGCCACCCATTACCGTTCCGTGAGCGAAACAAACACATAAAAGAGAAGTTTATTTTGAAAATTAGAGATGGCACATGCAAATTTGCTTAACACGGCAAAACAATATCGCATATAGATAGATATAGTGGACTCACGTGGCAAAACTGGTTTAAAGGATTTTGTATACACAAGTATAGGTCATACTTGGTGCAAAATGAATGCTAGCAAAAAGATTAACAAGCGACCAACCAAGAAACGAATAATCTCATAAGCAAGATTAAGCATAATTAACATCAAATAATTCACCACAAGTAGGATATAATTTTCATTGCATGATTATTGACTTTTGTGCATGCATAGCGAATCACAAACCTTAACACCAATATTCTTACTAGAGCACAATTACTCATCAACATAACTCACATATCTCATAATCATATCTCAAAACTATTACTAAGAGTCAAGTTTATTTTGTCCAATGATCTTAATGACATATATTTCTTTCTTTCTTTATCCTTCTTGGATATCTATCACTTTGGGACTAATTTTCATGTGTTGCTTTTCATAAGCTCAAACAAATATAAGTGAAGATCATGAACATAACATATTTTCTTTCTCTCAAAATAATTTAAGTGAAGCAAGAGAAAATTTCTTCAAAATTTTACTAACTCTCAAATAAATCTAAGTGAACCAAGAGAGCATTTCTTCAAAAATAATAAACACACTGTGCTAAAAAGATATAAGTGAATAACTAGAGAAACTCCATTGCTCATAAAATTTTAAGTGAAGCATAGAGAGAAATTCTGGAAAAAAAATATGTGCAGCCACGGGGGCGGTCTGTGGCGTCGCTGTGCAGCCGCGGCCTGGCGCGCCTCCTCCTCGGCCTCGCGCTGCTCCTCCTCGAGGTCGCGCTCGAGCATCTCCTCGTACTCGCCGCGACGGCGCTCCTCTGCCAGCCGGCGCTGACGCCACATCTCGAGGTACGCCTGCTCCTGCGCCGGCGTCGCCCCCAACCAAACCGGTGGCACGGACACCCACTCGCGCACCACTCCATTCCAGGAGAAGCGCGCGATGGGCTCAGCTCGAGCTCCGGCTGCGGCTCCGGCTTGATGGGGGACGGCGGGGCCACCGGCGGCACCACGCTGTTGCCCGCCGCGGAGACGGCAAGGGCCTGCGCCATTGCCGCCTCGTACCGGGCCTCCTCTTCCGCCTCCGCCGCCTCCGCTCTGCGCCGCTCGTCCTCCTCGCTCTCCCGGTAGACGGCCGCAAGGGCCGCCTGGTAGGCATCCTCCGCCGCCTGGTCCTCCTCACGGACGACGAGCGGCGTTGGCTGCGACCTCCGGTCGACCTCGCGCACGCCCCGCCGCCTCGCCTCCTCGTGCTCGAAGGCGAACCACCTCGCCCAGTTGGGCAAGTCGGTTGCGTAGGCCTTGTCGAGGCGCTGCTCCGGCGTCAGCAGCGCCCGCCGGCGCCGCACCTCCTCCGCGTGAGCACGAGCCGTCCGCGGTGCCCCCGGCACTGGGATCCTATCTGGATCCAGATGCCAGTCGTGCGGCAGCGTCACGTCCGGATCTGGCGGTGGCGGTTACGCGATGCCACTCCGCTGGTGCATCGCACGTTGACCCGCTGCCTCTGTCGGTGGCGCCGCGGAGGTGGGAGGAACTCGGAGGGGAAAGGGGTGGCGGGGGACTTGCCCTTGGCCTTGCTACCGCTGGCGCCGGAGAAGAGGCCCATCTCGCTGTGGTTGTGGTGGCTAGGGTTTGCCGGCGACGAGGGAGCAAAGGTGGGCAGATGTGGACGGCGAGTTTGGATGAGGACGGCCCCGCCGCACGGTCGGCTTAAAAAAGGACGAGCGCCGTAGCTGACGCGTGGGCCCATCGTCATAAATTAAGCTGACCGCGTGGGCAGCGGGTAGTTGGATGGCTGCCATGTGGGGACGCGGCGGATAGCGAGAAGGCGCGCGAAGCGTCCGTTCGGCATGCGCGCCGATGCATTTGGGGCGCAAATTTGGGTCGCAAATGCGTCGGAGCGGACGCGACGCAGACGTGATTTGGGTTTGGGTCGGCGCGTTGGGCCGCCACTTTTGTCCGCGCCGACCTAAACGGACGCAGCGGACGAAGGAGTTGCTCTTACTCATGTAATGATTGTTGCAAAATTGACATTTTGGCCAACCCCGGCCAATGTCAGTATGTATAGTTAACTATGACATATCGACGCATATATGATAGGAAGATTCTCACATCTAACAGAATCTCAAGGTAATTAAGTTGACTATTTGAATTAGGACATTAGATGAAATGAATGACACATTCATCTATTCGACACATGACTTGGTCTTAGCACAACACGGCCACATTTCTACGAATCACCAGAGTTATTTAAGCTGTTCATGCTTACTCAACATTCAACAACCATGTCAATAATGAGATTTGAAGATTGCAACGAAATTGACATGCAAATATATAACTTGAATTTATAGTTGGTAATCCACAGACATCTACACCACATATAGTCAAGCGTTGAAGCCCATCAACGCCTGGTCTGAATGCAAGTGCTTCATCAGTCAAGGCACTATACTAACCCGCAAAGAGATTCAGAGTAGTTGAGACGCGGACATGGCTGAAGATCAATTGATCGACGAATTATAGTATAGGAGCACTACGATGGAGCAGGAATCTTTGCCACTGTTCAGTAATTCGGCGGTTTGCCAATAGTCTTCGGCATTGCTGTTGTCAGACAGAACACATAAACAGCTGCAACTTGCAATTGCAACCGGCCAAACCAGAGTCAAATGCAGATCTGCATCAGACGCAGCAGGGCCACTGGTGTCCCCAAATTAACAATGACACAACAACTTCTTCTAGAAAAAAGAAAAGATAATACTTTATTTAGTGACATGATCGATGCGACCTGGTAGCTAGCTCGGTTGATAATATGTTTACGCACATGAACACAACAGCATGCGAGTCAAATGGCAGAGCAAACTGCCAAGCTACAAACCCATATGTACACCCTTATTTTAGTGCTCAGTTTAGCATGTTAGCCAGAGTCCAAACACCCTAATTAATTTATCCTGATTGGCTACCTTTGTAGTGAGGGCTCTTGTACGTTTGGGTTGACATTGTACAAAAGGTTGGGAACTTGGGATAGTAAAATAGTTGGGGCCATCCCATCCTCACCTAATCAGCATCGATCGCTACGACAACAAGCATCATGGTCGTTCTCTTCCTCCAAGATATATGATGATTATTTTTGTATATGTTGTCATTCAGTTTGTGGTAGCATCTTGTATATAGTTTAGGCCCCGTCGACGTGGAACCCCATGCGTCTCTGCTTCGGCGACACGTCAGAAAACTCGGAGTTTTTATTTGGATTCAGATCAACGGTGCACTCATGGATTCAGACCAGTAGTTTTTCGATGAATTGTCGCAGGATTCCTTCTCGTGGTGGCAACCGGCGGCTAGTGAAGTTATTTTTGGAAAAAGGTAGCTTCGTGGGGTGGTTTTAGATAGATGGAGGAGCGAGCACGGGGTGAGACTGATCACGCCTGAGAATGCTGACCAAAGGAGTGTAGGAATTACGTACGCTTGGTCACGGCCGGGGAAACCTGGACAAGACGACTCTTCTCGCCTTTGAATCCGGTGCTGTTTGTGGAATCCGGTGCTGTGCACACGTCCCTCTCTCGGGCCGCCGGCCGACCGCCCTACAATCCGGTCTGCAACAACGAGCTGTTCTTTTTTTTGAGAAGGATCAGATTTATTGCAAAAGTTTACCGAAAGTACAAAGCATCTCCAACATAATAAAAATGACATCGAGAATCTGAGACCATCGAACAATTACCGTCATAAAAAAACAATAACAAGGTACTATTTTCTCCACACGCAAAAAACAAGAAGATGTTATTATTTTATCTATAAACTTAATCGGGATTTTAGTTGAAAGTGGCGTAATCCGGTTTTCTATAGTCATATGTTGATTTTGTGAACTATTTTCTAAACACTTAGAGATATTTACTAAACAAGCACTAGAAACACTGCTGAAAAATAAATAAATTACGTTGAAGTCCCTATGGCCACCATCTTTTTCCCTGAAAGGGTCGATGCCGCGTCGCCGCAAACCTCTCCATTGCTGGAGTTAGCATATCGTCATTGATCGCATGAAGTCACTAAGGCCGCGGTCCTGCTGAATCAACACCCCGATGTGACCGTCGAAAGAGCCGCATTTCAAAACCTTCATTATTTCTCACAAGCTTCATGCCGCATCGAAGGCCGCAACAACATGACAAAGACAATTGCAAAGGGAAACCCCCGCTGACAAACCCTGCAAATCCTAACCAACAGATCAGAATGGCCGCCAGGAATCTACCCCATCAAGCCATCGACGTCGTCGCAGATGACACCGTTGATATGGGAAGGCTTGAGGGGACCACATCCGTTGGACCGCCTGCCCCCACCACGAACGCTTCGCCATGAAACACTAACCTATCTACAAGCCGACATGGAGGCACCGTGTTCCCCACACCTCTCCACCAGAGAGGTAGTCGAAGGGGGAGGGGGCACAAAAGCTCGACGCCGACGGTGTATGGTGAGGAATGGAGGCTCTATTTTATCGCCTTGATGGGGCAGAGGCGAGCAAAGAGATAAATGAACTGATTCCCAACAAGAAAGTGTGTAATTATTCTATAAGCTCAATCAAACTCAAAATAGATAAATTATTCAAACGGGTGATTTTCCGGTTTGGGTTTCCACACAGTATCATCACGGACAATGGCACCAATTTATCCAAGGGAGCTATGAAGGAATTTTGTGAACGAGAGCATATCCGGCTTGATGTTTCTTCTGTAGCCCACCCACAATCCAATGGTCAAGCGGAACGAGCTAATCAGGAAATTTTGAAGGGTATCAAACCCCGGCTTATGGTCCCTTTGGAGAGGACGCCGGGTTGTTGGGTGGAGGAGCTACCATCAGTAATATGGAGTATAAACACTACTCCCAACCGATCCACTGGATATACGCCGTTCTTTATGGTCTATGGAGCGGAGGCGGTTCTTCCCAGTGATATCCGTCATGACTCGCCCCGAGTGGCAGCTTATATTGAGACAGATAGTGAGGCAGCACGGCAAGATGATCTGGATCGACTAGATGAAGAGCGTGATATGGCAGCAGCTCGCTCGGCGGTTTACCAGCAGGATCTTCGTCGGTATCACAGCCGGCGGGTTAAAACCAGAGCCTTTCAGGAAGGAGACTTGGTGCTGCGGCTCATTCAAGATCAGAAAGATATGCACAAGTTATCCCCACCTTGGGAAGGGCCTTTTGTGGTCAGCAAGAATCTATACAACGGTTCCTACTATCTGATCGATGTTCGGGAGCAAAAGGATTCACGCACGTCAGAGGAAGAGACCAACAGGCCGTGGAACATTGCTCATCTTCGGCCTTACTATACCTGAGCCCTTGGCTCCGCTTATGTACATATTAAGACAATGTATATATTTTGAATAAACGCAATACACCGGATCCTCGGCTAAAGCGGGGTATCTGTTCTGCATAAACTTCCGGTTTGGGTACATGGAGATGCTGTCGTGAAGCGGCCTCCGGTTCAGCCTTTAGCCTTGTTTTCAGAAACTTTTGTCATTTGGGGGCTTGGTCGTATCCGAACCAATGCAATGCCTCTTGGCAGGCGAAAGCCACCAGATCATTTGGGGACATGGTCATGTCTGAACCAGTCACGCCTCTTGGTCGGCCTAGGGCCATAGAATCACTTGGGGGCTTTGGTCGAACCCGAACCATTGCAATGCCACTTGATCGGCATCATGCCACGAGTTCAGTTGGGGACCTGGCTGACTTGAACCATCGCTACGCCGTATAGGGGGCTTGGTCCTGTCCGACCATGGTAACACCATCTGATCCGGTTCAGTACAGCCTTTTCTTGCAAAACGATTCTTTCGTTGATTTGGCTTTTATGTGGTTTTGATACCAATCATTTGGCTTTTGTCGGCCTTCTTAAACCGACACATTTTTTAAACCGGATTTATGTTATCAGTACGTTTTTTACGCTGGCGATTTTGTTCCAGTTTGATTTTACTGTTAAACATCCCATTGTGGAGTAACAGGGGGCTTATCATGCCCGGCACGATTTACACGGTGAATCGGTCTTATACACACAGAGATTATTCTCCTTTGACGGTGATGGTTTATAAGACCTCCGCTTCGGGATTGGTTAAGCCAACTATGTGCCTGATGCTGGCAGGTATGTTTGTATCACATAGTTTTGATCATGTGCCTCGGTATTTTCTCATATAAATGTTGATCAGTCTGGCTAGAGGTGTAAACCGCCACGGCGGTTTAAGAACTTGTGATTGCAGGCAAAATATGTTGCAGGATTTACTACAAAAGCCAACGGATCCAGCAGTGCCATACAAAAGTTTACAGACTGAGGTTGTACCGGCATTGTTCAATAAAAGACACTTGCTATCCTATTACAAGGCCTTTCGCGGCCCGGCGCATCACGAGGAGTTGTGCCTTGAAGCTTTGGATATCACCCGGCTTGACGGATTACGATGCTTCACCGGGTTGACGCGAAGTAGAGGGGACGGCGCCCGGCGTCGGTTCAGCTTCTTCCTCTTCCTCACCCAAAGCCCGGAAGTCATTGGTAGACCAGTCAATCCGGGTTAAGGCCTGAAAGACAGCTTCTTCACTTATCAGTTCCGCCGGATCAATGTCAGGGGCGTAAGTGTGCTTACGGATTGGAGGGATCAGGCTCTGCACTTCCGGGATGACAAACTCCACCCGCTTGTTATTGGCGTCATAAAAAGATCGGTGAACCTCCAGATTGGCTTCAGCGGCCAGTTGACTTGCTAACGGACGCATTTCCTTTGTAATCCGCTTCAGGGTGTCGTTGTCAAAGGCTTCGCCGTTCTCCTGAGCGCTGGGAAAACCTTTAGCTATGTCCGCCGGATCAAGATCCGCTATCCATGCCTTGGCACGCGTCAGAGCCAGTAAGGTGCCAGCCCGGGCTGCGGATCGCTTTATCTCTTCAAGCTGCCCTGGAATCATCGACAACCGGTCCAGCGTCTCTCTGATCAGGGACGGCGCCGTGTTGTCATATGAGGTGGCGCATATGACCCGCTGGGCGCCGGTGTATAGCTGCTCGATCAGAGTGTACGAAGCCTTGAGCTTTTTCCGCACGTCGGAGCCCAGATGAGCAATACGTTTGCCTGCACCAGGTTTAGACAGCTCAAGTTAAACCGGAGGACGCATTAACACAAGCATAGTCAGTATCAATTTGCTTACCAAAGATGGCAGAGGTCATGGCATGCACTTGGCGTTTAAGTCCGGTCAGCTCTTCCGTCACCGGTTTAAGGGCCGCCTCAGCTTCCTCCGCCCGCTTTACTAATCCGGCCTTCTCAGTATCCCAGTTGACCCGTTCGGATTTGTACCACTCCTTCAGCTGTTCCATGGTGGTCAGGGCAGTTTTCAGCTCATCCTTGGCTTTGGTGGCTTCTGTTATTTGGGTTTCCAGATTGGTTCGGAGGTCCTTTAGTTGCACAGCCTGTTGGTGTATTTCACTCTGATGACAAAGGAAGCAGGTTAGTGGTTTCATTATGCAAGTCCCAAGCTTAATACAAGTATTCAACTTGGCACTTGGGGGCTAATGGCTAGGTGATCTCATTTTTGCTATGAAGAGAAAACACCTTAAGTCCCGGTTTAACTTTGCAAAGTTAAACCGACCCTTGGGGGCTACTATGCAGTTACAATATAAGAGAAGTCAGTTTATTACCTCATAGCGGTCCTTCATGCGGTTTACTAGGCCAGCTTCAAAGTCGCGGCTTGTGTAAAGCCGGTTCAGAAAGCCGGAATGAAGTTCTTGGGCAGAGAAATTATCGTAAGCCGACATATCAGTCTTCCCCTTGTCCTTGCCCATCATAGTTGGACCATCTTTGATGCTGTGTTTTGTTAAAGCGACTGGTTGGCCAGGAGCAGTGTAGCCAGTACCTGTCACAATAATATCGTCGTTTTCAGCGGTCTTGTTTGGGCTTGCCGTCGTTTTGCTTTGGCTCGGCGGTTCAACAGTCACGACCCGCTCGGCGGACGGATTTGATGGAACAGCTTGGGAAGTTTCCACTTGGACCTCCGGTTCAATCTCTGGCGGATCAGCAGAGTCGTCTTTGTACAGTTCGCCAGAGCTTTCCTTGGCAGTTTCAGGATTTTCATGTGTTTGTTCGGGGACGCTTCCCGGATCAACATCCAGGGTAGGATCAAGAGTTTTTGCCTTCTTGCTCAAGCGAGCCTTGGTGCTGCAATAGTCAGAGTCGGATTAAGATAAATTCGCCAAAATAACGGTGAGTCGAATTGACAAATAGCAATTACGTACCCTGCGGCGATGTTCAGCGGAGGCAGTTGTGTGGTGGATGAACCGCCAGACGAGTTGGAAGAGGCCTGATAATTCGGATCAGACGGATTGAGAGGACATCGGAAGAAACCTTTTAAGGGATAACGCTTTTCGGGAGAGCAAGTCACCTCTGGCCGACGCTTCCGGATAGGTGTGTCTGGTAAACCGGCTGAAGTAACCTGTTGGCCACTATGCCGGGTTGTACGACGCTCGTCAGCCTGTTGTGTCTTCAAGTTAAGATTTGGATTCAAGTAAGCACAGGAATGGTATTTTTTCACTTTCCGGACGGCGCGACGAATTCTCTTAACCGGCGCAAGATCGGAGTCGGAAGAAAGTAAGATTACCTCAACAGGGTCGGCGTGGCTGGCTTCAGCATCATCCTGGGAAGAAAAATTGTCAGCAAAAAGATTGTAAAAGGACCAAGCGTGGGCAGGAAGAAACACAAAGCGGCAAGGCGGTTTACCTCTGCGTCTGATTCTTCGACCTCCGCCGGATCAGAGGATTCGGTGGTCTTTTTCTTGCCCGTTTTCTTAGAGGCCTTTGACTTCACACGAGGCGCCCGAACCGGTTTGGTTCGTTTCCAGAAGGAGCTGTCGGCCTGAGAGGGGGTAAGGATTAATGTGCATCCACGGAGTATTAGGAGCTTGAAAGACAGAGAGTAGAATTTACCGCCGGCGGTTTGTTGGAGGCACAGAATGGAGCCAATCCGGTGAGGCTGCAGACAGAGATTGGTTCATCAAGCATCTTCTTGACGATTTCGGTGACCTCCTGTTCGGTTATAGGCAGCTCGTGACGCCTTTGAGGATCTTTAAGGCTGCCGGTGTACTCGTGCATCAATCCGGGCCGGCGGCTTAGTGGCAAAACACCCCAAGAGACCCAGCAACGTACAAGATCTACGCCGGTTAAACCGTTGGCCATTAGAGCCCGGAGCTTGGTTATTTGCGGTGCGAAGTTCTTCCGTTCCGCGGCGGTTAAGCGGGGAGGCAGCGGATGAGTGTTGCTAAGCCGGTGGGAACGGTAACCCGGCAAGGGGTTTTCGTCAGCAGGGGCAGTGTTCCGGCAGTAGAACCAGGTTTGGTTCCATTCCTTTGGATGGCTGTGGTGCTTGGCGTGTGGAAAATCGGCTTCCTTCCTCTTCTGGATCGACACGCCGCCCAGCTCTGTGTTCGGACCGTCAGAAAACTCTGTGCGGCGGTTCAGATGAAAATAATCCCGGAACAACTCCACAGATGGTTCTTCTTGAAGATAGACTTCACAGAAGACTTGAAAGTTGCATATATTCGACACCGAATTTGGGCCGATGTCCTGAGGATGAAGCTGCAGACTGGCGAGGACATCCCGGAAAAATTTTGAACCGGGTGGACAGAACCCCCGGTCTAAGTGGTGCATGAACACGATTACTTCTCCCGCTTGCGGCTCGGGAGGAAACTCGCCTTCCGGAACACGCCAGTGGAGGACACTTTTTGGAGCCAAACCGCCAGTGGTAACATAGCCGTTGAGCTGCGTCTCGGTGACTCTGGACCGGACCCAGTTGCAAGCATAAAATTGAGGAGCCATTCCGGAAGATTACGGCTGTGAAAGAGGAAGCAAACGGTTCACTATCAAACAAGTCAGGCGTTACAAATATTGTTAAACCGGCAGTTCAGAAGCGGCTTCCTGTCCGGTTTAACTAAGGACTAATGGAGGGTTGGCCTGAAAAAATTGTCAAGTATAGACGGAAACAGGTTTCCCATACAAAGGGAAATAATTTAGATCTACCAGGGTTCAGTAAAAGAAATTTTCTGCGACCTATACAGACCTCCTACAGCACAGAAAGGTTCAGGTATGTTAAAGTGCAAGATCTGAACAAAAGGGGAAAGTGTCTAGAATCGGATAAATGGCGAAAGCGACCGCTTGCACATGAGGGGCGGAGCGGCCGAGCCGGACGGCCATGGTGGAGCTGGTATGAAGGGTCGGCATGAATGTTTATGAGCTAGGCGATGAGCCGAGTTTCCAAATAAGATCTAGGGTTCAAGATGACCTTACCTGACGAACGGGAACCGCGGAGGAGCGATGAACTCTGGTCAGGTCTGGTTGATGCAGCGGCCCGGCTGGGAGCGTCGGTCCAAGGTCGAAGACGGCGGCAGGAGCTTCGAGTTCGGCGGGTCGCGAGGAAGAAGAAGAGAGGAAGGAGAAGAAGAGAATGACCCGACCTGGTCTATTTATAAGGGGCCGGAGTAATCAATGGGCGCGAGAATTGAGGAGCCAAAAGCGGCGGAAGGTGCAGCGGCCGCCTCGATTCCCGGGATAGCCTTAATGAAGGGAATCTTACTGTTTAGATTTTTGTCCAAAAATGACGTCAGGGGGCCCTGACACGAAGATCAGAAGATGATGTCACGGCGGTTCAAGCAGATGGCGGTTTACAAGGAAGATCAAGGGTTGCCTGAAGACGAGGAAGATTAACCTGAACCGGTTCAAGTCAATCTGGGGCCTAATGTTGAGGATACAGCTACGGAGTGTGAACCGCCCCGGAGGGGCCGGTTTACCCTCGTGCGTAATCCAGGCCCATATGGAGGCCTGGAGCCCAGAAGGGAATTAAGATCCATACATGTAAACCGTCCTAGTACTGTAACTTGTATTGTAAGTCAAGAAAGGAGAGACCAAACCGGACTCCTTTATGAGCCGGATTGGGATTCTGTAAGCTTGACGAGGCGTTAACCCGTGTATATAAGGGGCGACCGGCGGCGAGTTAGGGAGAGGAGATTCGACGCGAAGGCAAAGCTATTGCTCCCTAGTCGCCGAATCATATCAATCACATCACAACTGGACGTAGGTTTTTACCTTCATCGAAGGGGCCGAACCAGTATAATTCCCGTGTCTTGTGTCCGCATTAACCCCTCTAGGTTAACCCGAGCGATGGCCCTGCGACTAAGTCCTTTCATGAGGACATCTGCCGTGACAAATCCACGACAGTTGCATTTCTGGGACGAGAGACTAGTTGCTAAATTGGAGCTATGTGGGTTAGGCTTCGTCGGAATGAATAGCCTGCTGAAAGTACTACACGCTTTCCTGAAAATCACCACCCTTTCTGCTAGTTGTTTTTCCACATGCAGAAAGATACATGGATAAGAGAGTGCACGCGACACGAATATTTCTACAGCTCTACTTATCTAGTCTAAGCTAGCGACATCATATCTGTCTAGAAATAAGGATTATTGTAAATATGTACGTAACTTCTGCAAGATTCCAACGCAAGTACAAGATCAAAGATTCTTAATCCAAAGCGCAGGAGTGTACCATGTCAACTGGTCAACAGTTTAAAACCAATAAAGATTCCGTATGTTTGAGAGTTTGCTTATGGCGTAAGAGACCTATTTAGACTGGGGCAGGGAAAATGAATTCAAAACTAGATGGTTGATGCTTGCAAGGCATGATGCAATCATGACTCAAGGAGGCTAGTAGGTAGCTTGACTGAATCCGGTTAAATAGTTGGACTACTAGTTAATTAACCTCACCCCAGGTCAAGGTTCAGCCCTTGGACTGCGCTCCGGCATGCTTCAACTTGGACCAGTGACCATATTGTCTCCGCCTTCAAATTGTGAGCCACTGATTAGTTTATCAGTCCAAGAAAAGGATAGAATTTCCATACAACAGTCAGTAAAATCTCTGGCATGCATCTTTGAATTCACCCTTCTAATTCTACCACATGCATGGCTCATTCAGAATTCAATAAAGGTGTCCTTTTATCGAAAAAATGGTCCATTCAGGAGAATAATACCCTGAATTGCTCACAAGACAGATTTTCCAAACTATTCCTTGTCTGAATCAAGAATCTCTGAAAAGCTCCTACATATATGATGAAAACAACATCCCATTTGCTGCCTTGCCCTGTCAAATTAGCACCAGGCACACAAACAAAGCTGCAGAAAAAGCCCGAATCATTTCCATGTTCAAACGGAGACTCATGCAGTCTTACTCGAAAAGCCGTATGCATTCCACTGTAACAACATGTCCAAATCAGGCACGTTCTGATCACTGGTCACTGTCAAAAGGTGAGCTTGAAACGCCAGAGTTTTCAACTGTCGCTGGTTTACCGGGCCAAGCCATCATCATGACCCGGTCGCAAAGCCTGAAAGCCGCATATATAAGAGAGCTTAAGAAATAGGCCGCAGCTTTCAGGTGCTGGTGGCTACATGATGGGTGGGAAGATCTATTCTCATATTCCGAAATCTTCTCATATTACCCCCACTGAGAGACATGATGCAGAAAGGTG
This sequence comes from Aegilops longissima, assembly GCA_021605205.1. Lineage (NCBI taxonomy): Eukaryota > Viridiplantae > Streptophyta > Magnoliopsida > Poales > Poaceae > Aegilops > Aegilops longissima. Next base: position 640,342,712 of record CM038676.1, on the reverse strand, counting down.
GCCTTATGTAATCTTTTCCTGCACTTTTGTGGTATGAAAGCTCCCGTCCCGTCGATAGATGCTGAAAGCGATTGAGCTGCGAGAGCTGGAGCTGACGGCCAGGCTCAGGCATGCAGACAGGGTCCAAGGATCCCCTTTCTGGTCAGAGGAATTATCGTTCTGGTTGATTGGGATTGCATTTGGTGTTATCTTGGACTCAATCTTGGGGATCTCGGACCGGGTTATCGCTCATGCATGCTTTTTGTCCGAGAAAATTGTAACGATTCTAAAGTGAGTGGCTACTGTCAATTGTGAGGAGTAAGTAATCTATGGATACATGTCACTTGCTCAATAATAGTACTATCATTTTTAGAAGCTGGGTGCTGCATTTCATTGGACAAATTTATGCGGATAGAGTTGCTCAGAACTCTACTGTGGCATTCAGAGGCTCAGAACCTGTGTTCTTTCTCATCTTTTACAGTAAGAGAGAATCCCTCGATCTATCAACATTTATTACATATGAAAATACTTACTGGTATATGAGGCGATTGGTCAGCAGAACAGAACTAAAAGTACATGTTGTGTACCTGGCATGCTGAGTTATGGTGTGCAAAGTCAAGGCATGAGATGACCCCTGTTGCTGTTGCGAAGGGCAATTCGATCTGTGGAGATGCCGTTTGCACCAGTGCCACACAGTCATTGGACCCTTTCAGCTAGGCGGATCACTGTAGCAGTTGGTGGTGCATGGATGGTGTTCATTACTAACAAATAAATCATGCCATGCCTGGGACCCTTTTGACTTGCTCACCTTTATTATTTTATTATTTTTAGGGCATATTCTGCCTCCTTTTCTGGATCAGCACAACGCAGCCATTGCTGGTTCACACTCCATCCTGCTTGCTGCAGGGAACATCCAAATTATTTCAGTGAGTGGATAGAGTGGCGTGTCTATATATCACGGCTGAATGTTACTGTCTCACATGCACGCGTGCACCAACTGCATGCTCTGGTCTGCTGCATTCGATCTCTAGTCTCTACGGACTACGGCCCCGACTGTTTGATCTGTACAACCAAGCCAAGCACATGTTGCGCTGACAATGACAGAGCCATGCGCATGCACTACGTAGAGGTCAACCTCTGCACCGGCTACGTAGAGGGTGATTCACACTCGCAACTAGTTTTCCGCTGATCTTTAGTTTGTACTGTAGGCGACAAAAAACTTTCATGATCGACGTGAGTGAGACAAGAGCACACGAACAAACTGGTCCAGCCAATCCATGCAGACTCATACCGTACGTTGCTGCTGGTCAGCTGGTCACATCGACGATAGGTACGCAGCAGAAGCGCGTTGTAGTACTGTACTCGTATTAGCAAAGGGCAGCAGAGACCTAGGATGGAGGCAAGCGCGTGCGCGTGCCCGTGCGTGGCACTGACACATGCATGCATGCATGCATGCACGCAGCTGCGTGTTTACCGGAGGTCAACTTTCGTAAGGGCAGCTCAAACTCCATGGACCAAATCTGATAGGAACAAGGTGGTGGATCGATCTATTGGCTCTCTGAAGTAATAGCGATATAATCGATTACAGGCGCCTTGCGCTCGAATGGAAGAACAGAGGAGTTAGGGTTCGGGAAAGGGGAAAGGTAGCCGCCGTTTCGTCTGATCCTCTGGATGGCTGGAGCTGCCTCGCGTTCCCCCTCAAGTAGTGATCGGCTGGGCTTCAGCGAACCCACTCTGGGCCGTGGACTCGCGGGTTGGGCCGCTTGGGCCTGTTGGGCCGCTGGGCAGCGTCGTTGCTGGTGGAGTGCTACCCAGTGGGTCCTGCATGTCGGGGTCGCTGACATCAGGGGCGGAGCCAGGATTTAGACATAGGGGGGGTCGAGATGTCCATGAAGCCAAATTTTTTTTGTTCCACACAAACTTCTGTATAGTTTCATATCTAAGCTTGGCCAAGACAGTAGACACAAACACTTTTTTCTAGCAGCTGAAGCATGTGTTAGCTATAGATAATCAAACAACTCTAGAATATCATATGAAATTTAAGTTATACAAATTATTACAATTATTGTATAATCAAATGGTTGGCTTAGTGGCTTTTAGCTTGTGTCTATACATGTTTGAATGGCAATTCATCACTGATAGACCATTCCAAAAAATCATTATATACAAAGTCCTGTGGTTATAATAGGAAAAAAAGATCAATGCCGATAGAATACAAACCTAGAGAATCAAATCGAGCCACTGCTCGTGCCCTCTGCCGGTTGGTCAAAATAGATCGGTTGGACATTGTTGGCAGGCGCACAACAACCATCCATACCAATGCTCGACAACGCATATATCTACTGCTTTGAGCTTTCGATTGATCACGGAGCCTGGGCCTAGAGCGGCGACGCATCACAAATCACACAATCAAAATAAATAAAATCTAGTTCGACATGATACAAGGTGAGGTAGAGAGATCAGTAGACAATTTGATGTGTTGACCTTGACTAATTCATTGGCAGCTTACAGAGTTGATGATTGAAGCAGACTGCATCGCCGTCGGAATCGGATCTTGAGCAGAGGCGCGCAGTCGGCAAGGGCGCACGGCGGCGGCAGCTAACCCACGCAAGCGCTAATGACGGGAGATATTCCCAACGCCCAGGAGACTTAGCGGACACCAATCGCCCAATCTGGCTTGCTATGGACTTGAAAACCCACGCAAGTGCTAATGATGGGCTTTCTCATGGGTCTTTTTAGTTTTTGCAGAGTTCACGTTAAGAGAGATAGGGGGGCAGGTACTTTGTAATGCAATCGCATCACTAATTCATGAGTACATATGTATCGTTCCATCGATCGTTAGGGGGGGCCAGGCCCCTGCTCGCCCCCCCTTGGCTCCGCCACTGGCTGACATCCCCCTCTCCTTGAGACGAGGCTTGCCCCCAAGCCTCAGAATGTGAGAATCTGGCCTTGATGCTGTCCTTGTCCTCCCAAGTGGTACCGAGGGTGGCTGAGTTGGACCATCTGATCTTCACTTGCTCGCGCATGGAGTTGTTCTTCCGGCGCCAGCGAGTTTGCAGGATCTCCACTGGCACAGCAAGATCGTCAGTGCAGTGTGGTAATTGATTTTCGACAACCATACCTGGAAGGAGGGCCCGGCGTAGGAGCGACACGTGAAATACTGGATGGACAGTGGCTTGTGGTGGCAGTTGAAGTTTATACGCTACGTCGTTGATCTTGTCGATGATGGTGAACGGCCTGTAGTACTTGTAGCTCAACTTGTGGTTAGCTCTCGGGGTGGCTGAAGATTGAATGTAGGGTTGCAGCCTAAGAAACACACTCTCCCCCACTGTGAAAGTTCGGAAGGATCGTTTCTTGTCAGCTTGGTGCTTCATGATCTGTTGTGCTCTGTTCAGGTGCTGCTGCAGCAGGGCTTGAACTGTTTCCTTCTCGTCCAGCCACGCCTGGAGCGCTGGAACAGACTAAGTGCTGTTGGCCAAAATCCCCCAGTGTCGAGGTTCATAACCAAACATGGCTCTGAAAGGGGTCATTCCAATGGCTGAGTGATGAGCGTTGTTGTACCAACTGAGCCAGAGGTGTCCAGAAACTCCACCGCCTGGGACAAGCTTGAGTGAAACAACGGAGAAAAGTCTCGACGCACTGATTGACGCGCTCAGTTTGTCCGTCCGTCTGCGGATGGTTGGCTGTGCTGAGTCTGAGTTGAGTGCCGGCTGCACGAAACAATTCCTGCCAAAAATGACTTGTGAACACCGGATCCCTGTCAGAAACTATCGCTCCGGGCAACCCGTGAATCTTGTAAATCTGATCCATGTAAAGCTTGGCCACTGATGCTGCTATGTACGGGTGGGCCAACGGCAAAAAATATGCAAACTTCGTGCGCTTGTCTACTACCACCAGTAAGCAGTTGAACCTGCTGGATTGTGGCAACCCATCCACGAAATCCATGGAGATGAGATCCCAAGGTTGTGCTGGAATAGGAAGAGGTAGCAGCAAACCTGGAGATACTGCGCGATCCGGCTTGGCCTGCTGGCAGGTCTGACAACAACGAACGTATTGGAGTACCTCTGCTTTCATTTTCGGCCACGCAAACAGCCGCCTGATGCGACGGTAGGTTACCGGAAACCTGAATGGCCCCCAGAGGGCTGTCGTGGAAAGCTGATATGATTCTTTGTTGGATTTGCGTACTCCCTCCCAGCCAGATTCTGCCTCGGAATCGAAGAACTCCTTGCTCAAGAGAGAAACGACCTTCGGGATCATCGCGTACTGACAGTTGTTCCAGCAGCCGTGACGCATGGTTGTTGTTGTTATAGCTGTTGACCACATCCTCGAGGCATGCTGGTTGGCAGGAGGACACTGTAAAGAGAGTATCCTGGGTGTTGGATCTGGACAGAGCGTCAGCGCCTGTGTTTTCAGCCCCTTTCTTGTAACGAATGCGATATCTCAGTCCCAAAAACTTGGTGAAAGCCTTCCGTTGCCATGGAGTGGTCAGCCGTTGCTCTTCCAAATGGGTCAAACTTTTCTGATCCGTGAGGATATCAAACTCAGCATGTTGCAGGTAAGGGCGCCACTGATCTACTGCGACAACAATTGCCAAGTACTCCTTCTCGTACGTGGACAACGCTTGGTAGCGCGGGCTGAGCGCTTTGCTCATAAAGGCTATCGGGTGCCCTTGTTGCTGCAGGATGGCCCCTATGCCACGATCACTAGCATCAGTTTCGATGATGAAACGTTGTTGAAAATCGGGCAGCGCTAGAACAGGTGCTGAGATCAACTGTTGTTTGAGGACCTGAAAAGCTGTCTCGGTTGTGTCTGTCCAGACGAACGGGACCCCTTTCTTGAGCAGATTGAACAACGGCCTTGCAATGACTCCAAAATTCCTCACAAACCGCCGATAATACCCGGCAAGGCCCAAAAAGCTACGCACCTCTTTGGTGCAGGTTGGTGCTGTCCAATTTGCCACTGCTATGATCTTGGTCGGGTCAGTTGAAACCTCCTGTGAACTGATGACATGCCCGAGGTATGAAATTTGCTGCTGTCCAAAAACACATTTGCTCATCTTAGCCTTCCAACTGTCCTTCCGCAGTAGCCCCAAAACCTGACGCAAATGAATCACATGATCTTTGAGAGAGACGCTGAAGACTAAGATTTCGTTGAAGAAGGATACGACGCAGACACGGTTGACAGGTTTCAGTGTAGTGGTGACTGCCCCGATGAAAGTTGCTGGGGCACCAGCAAGGCCGAACGAAACCACCTTGAATTCGAAGTGACCTTGATGTGTTTGGAAGGCTGTCTTGTACTCCTCCCCTGGAGCCAACCGAATTTGGTGATAGCCTGCTCGAAGGTCTAGCTTGGAGAACCAGGCTGCTCCGTGGAGTTCATCCAAAAGTCCTTCGATGACCGGAACTGGAAACTTGGCAGCGACAGTGAGGGCATTGAGATGACGATAGTCAATGCACAGGCGCCAGGTTCCATCCTTTTTCTTGACCAAAATGACTGGCGATGCAAAGGGGCTCGTGCTTCTCTGAATGACCCCCGATCTGAGCAACTCCTCCACCTGAGCTTCTATCTCTGTCTTATGTTTGGGCTTGTGACGGTATGGCCTGACATTTACTGGTTGTGCTCCTGGTATTAGCGGAATCCTGTGATCACAAGATAGGCATGGAGGAAGGCCGGTTGGTTCCTCAAAGACGTCTGGGAATTCATCCACAACTGCCTGAATGCAATCTGGAGTTGGGGTGGGGTTGTTGGGTTCCTGCACCCCCACACATAGGTGAATGATGTGCGACACGACCCCTTTGCTGCAGAGCCCCTGCAGCTGAATGCTGTTGATGGTCTCGCAGGAAGTAGACGCGGCATCATGCCCAACCAGACGAAGAGGGCCTGCTGGTGATGGGATCTCCAGGAAACGCGCACGCCAATCGACGATCATAGGACTGTGCTCCTCGAGCCAGTCCATGCCCAGAATTGCGTCATAAGTTCCCAGCGACAGCACCTTCAGATCAGTGAAAAATTCGTGCCCTTGTGAATACCACCCGCAATGTGGAATGAAGCTGGAACAGAGCATCTCGCCCCCGTCCGCCACTCTGACTCGACCTGGTTTGGGAAGGGTCTGCACACCCGAGAGCTGGGATGCGAGTTGTGCGTCGACAAAAGAATTGGAACTGCCTGAATCAACCAGAAGAAGCACCTCACGCCCTTGGATCCATGCGTGAGCTGAAAGGCTTTGGCAGAGACCCCTCCTGTGACAGCAGACAGGGAGATTGCCATAACTGTGTCGTCAGAGCCCTCGCCTTGTTACACCTGGGAGTCGAGGAATTTGTCGAGGCCGATCATGTCGAGCGGCTCCTCGACGACGTGTAGCTGCACGGACGTGGGGCACACGTGATCCTGTCCCCATTTCTCGCCGCACTTGAAACAGAGACCGCGGGCTCGACGGTAGTCTCTTAGCGCCTTGATTTTAGTTGAATCAGTGCGTGCGACTTCCGTCCCGCGCCGATCGGTGGCGACCACAGGTGGCGTGTGGCGCGCCGGAGGTGGTGGCAGCGGCAAGGGTACTGCTGGCCGCAGGCCTGGTTCCGGTGGCCTTGATGTGTGCCCGCGAGCCCCTTCCGCCACTTCTTCTTGCAGTTGTGCGAGCGCATACGCCGTGTCCAAATCGGGCGGCCGCTGCACCATGACCACTGCCCTGATGTCGTTAGCCGGGAGCGGCGGCGGCGTCAGGAGGGACGCCGCCGATGGCCCCCGTAGGATCTGAAAATCGCCGTGGCCATCGGGCCCTTGTGGTTTGAGTGGTGCACCAGCGCCCTGGGGCACCTGATCGGCGTCGACTCGACCTTGGGGTTGCGCTTGTGCTTGCTGCAGCGCCGTGACGGCGTCGCCCAGATCCGCCATGCGGCACTCGAGATCAGGACGCCAGGAGAGCAGATCATCGATCTTCGCCGCCGTGGACTGCTGCGCCTTGGTGAGACCGTCGATTGCGGCCTCGATCTTGGTCTCGAAGCGGGTGAGGAAGGCGGAAACGCTTGGATCCATGGCCTCTCGAGCATGCCGCAAACCCCTCGTCTCGATGAGATGCGCCAGAGCGAAGCAGGAAGGGGTGGTGGCTGGGAGTGGCGGAGCTTCACGGGGGCCAACCTGGGCAGTGCCCCCCAGCTCAAAGAAAAAATTGCATATATACCTATGTATTTGACCAATTTTTCCACTAAAAATCAGCATATTGTTATTTCGTTTGCCCCCCCTAGCCAATGGCCCCTCCATGATTTGAGCCCAAGCTCCGCCACTGGTGGCTGGTCTCTGATACCAGATGATAGGAACAAGGTGGTGGATCGATATATTGGCTCTCTGAAGTAGTAGCGATAGAATCTATTACAGGCGCCTTGCGCTCGAATGGAAGAACAGAGGAGTTAGGGTTCGGGAAAGGGGAAAGGTAGCCGCCGTTTCGTCTGATCCTCTGGATGGCTGGAGCTGCCTCGCGTTCCCCCTCAAGTAGTGATCGCCTGGGCTTCAGTGAACCCACTCTGGGCCGTGGACTCGCGGGTTGGGCCGCTTGGGCCTGTTGGGCCGCTGGGCAGCGTCGTTGCTGGTGGAATGGCTGCCCAGTGGGTCCTGCATGTCGGGGTCGCTGACATGTTTACCGGAGGTCAACTTTCGTAAGGGCAGCTCAAACTCCATGGACCAAATCGCCTGCTAATGTCTGGATCGTGCTGTCCGGACACTCTAGGTCATCTAACATCGTGTAGCAAACATCCACCGCATGGCCGGATCGGATGTCCGAAATTCCACAAATTGCAAACCAAAGCTGGGAGAGGTTTGTAGGCGTCCGGACCTCCACAACCTTCGATACCTAGGGCCCAGACAAAACGCCCCACACCCATTCCTCTCCAACCCACACTTCGCTCTCTTCACCGTATCCATGCCTGTCCGAGTGGACGTGGCCGGTCACTGCCACATGCCACCCAAATGGCATGGCAGTCACACCAATGCAGTGGTTGAGAAAGGTTATTCGGCCCATCGCTAGCGCGCGTGCGCTCGCTCCCTGGGGTGCATTAAGGTCGGTTCATAGTGGATGTGATTGGGCAAGTGGACAGGACTGAGGGTCTACCACCTATGGGCCCAACTGAGGCCCACTGGCCACCGCCTAGAGGATGGCCAAAGTTGTGACCCTCGCCGTGAGCAAGATGGAAACCACCGAAGACTTGGCGTGTACTCCAAGGACAACTCTTGTATCTGACATGTTTATTCCTAGTTGTCAACCGACCATATGTGTAAACCTAGGTACCCCTGGCATCTATATAAGCCGGGGGGTTTAGTCTGTAGAGGCACAATTACAAGCCTTCGGGTTTAGAACACAATATACGATCTTGAGGTAGATCATCTTGTACTCGATACTCCATCACATCAATATAATCAAAGCAGGACGTAGGGTTTTAACTCTTCGAGAGGGCCCGAACCTGGGTAAATATTGTGTCCCCTATATCCTATTATTCATTGATCCCAGATCCACAGCTCGGGACCCCCTACCCAAGATCAGCCGGTTTTAGTGCCGACATGGGCGGCTTCCTACCACTTTCAAGCGGGCTAACCTTCTGTCTTCCTACCCGGCGTTCACGTCGGCACGGCGAATGAGAAGCCAACTCCAGCGGAATGCATTCAAGCCGTCACTCCATCTGCCCAGGCTCCCGCTACTATTTAAAGGCCACCGGCCATGACACAAAATGCACCATCTCCTAGCCTCATCTCCCTCCGTCCGAGCCGCCAAGACAAAACCTCATCCTACTTTGACCTCCGCGAGCTATGGTCGGGACCCGCCATGGAAGGTAGAAGACCCTTCCGTCGGGACCCTCCCAATTTTTCTCTCTAATCAAGATATAGAAGTATCTGCTCTCATGCTGCAACCACAAGTTATAGTACCAGAATATATCAGTAACTTTTAGTTAGCTTATTTATGTTTACATCATCAAGAATTAAACTATGTTATAATCTGAAGAGAAGATGTACAGTGAACAAGTACTAAGTAGTGGACATTCCAAATTTTTTTTTTGAAAAGGGGGTAATCCCCGGCCTCTGCATCAGATCGATGCATACGGCCTCTCTTATTAACCAAATAAAGAGGTTCTGAACAGAAGTCTTACAAACAAAGGAATAAAGACAGCCTATAGCTCACATAGAGCCTCGACTGAAAGGCAAAAATGAGATAAGCCACAAACCGGCTGGCATAATATAAGGAAGGTAAACTAGATGCCTATCCTATTACATGATCGCCATCCAAACCGGTTGAAGATATCCCGCGCTACCGTCTCCCACCGGACAGATCCAGTAACCAAACGCTCCCTGGCCTCCGTCGGAGTGAGTAAGGACCAAGTACGGATCAGTGTCGTAGCTCGGAACAACACCTGCAAAAAGTGAGTATTTGTTGTCCTGTTAAAAACCAAATCATTCCTGCAATTCCAAATTGCCCATAATAACGCACATACTCCTACACGAATGTGTCTGGCCGTTTCGGGCTCCATCCCAAGCAGCCACGCCCCAAATAACGTGTTTACCGATCTCGGTGGAGTAATATTAAAGGCAATTTGCACGGTGCGCCACAACCCTTGTGCCAACGGGCAATCAAAGAATAAATGCTTGATAGTCTCATCCCGATCACGAAGCTACACCTAGTAGATCCTGTCCGATTATGCTTAACTAGGTTGTCCTTTGTAAGAATAACTTGTTTATGCACAAACCACATAAACACTTTAATCTTCAAAGGAACCTTAACGTTCCAGACTTCCTTGGACGTAGGTATCACGGATGAATTAATAATATCAATATACATCGACTTGACCGTGAAGACCCCAGTTTTAGTTAGTTTCCAACACAACTGGTCGGGCTGAGGATTTAGCTGCACATCCATCAGCCTACGGACCAAGTGAAGCCATGCTTCCCATCTAGGTCCAACAAGCACTCTCCTAAACTGTATATTGAGGGGAACAGACTGCATCACTGTGGCCACAAGAGCATCCCTACGCTGAACAATACGATATAGTGTTGGATATTGTGAAGTCAAAGGTGTGTCACCCAGCCACGTATCCTCCCAGAATCGCGTGTCATCTCCATTACCAACAATACATTTCGTTCTGTTAAAGAAAGCGGCTTTAACCCTCATTAGCCCTTTCCAGAACGGCGAATCTGTAGGTCTCATAGTGACTTGGGATAAAGTCTTTGAGTACAGATATTTACTACGTAAAATCTGCGCCCAAGTTGCCTCTGTCTCAGAAGACAACTTAAACAGCCACTTACTCAGGAGGCATTTATTTTTGACTTCAAGATTTTCAATACCAAGTCCTCCTTGGTCCTTTGGTCTGCAGATAATATCCCATTTGGCCAATATGTACTTCCTCTTAGACTCATCACTCTGCCAGAAGAAGCGAGAACGATAAAATTCTAGTCTTTTCCTCACCCCAACTGGTACTTCGAAGAAAGATAGCAGAAACATAGGTAAACTCGTGAGCACCGAGTTAATCAGAATCAACCGGCCTCCATAAGACATGAGTTTTCCTTTCCAACAGCTTAGTTTCTTCTCAAATCTATCCTCGATGCACTTCCACTCAGCATTCGTTAACTTACGATGGTGTATTGGAATACTGAGATAAGTGAAAGGAAGTGACCCACTCTCACACCCGAACAATTGTGTATAAGCTTCATGTTCGTCTTTGGCTCTACCAAAACAGAACAACTCGCTTTTATGGAAATTAATCTTCAGCCCAGACAATTGTTCAAAAAGGCATAATACTAGCTTCATGTTCCTCGCTTTGGCCAAATCATGTTCCATAAAAATGATTGTATCATCAGCGTATTGCAGGATGGATAAACCACCATCAACCAGATGAGGCACCACTCCCTCCACCTGACCGGCCTCTTTGGCCCTCCCAATCAGGATCGCTAACATATCAACCACAATATTGAACAGAATAGGCGACATAGGATCGCCCTGTCTCAGACCCTTGTGCGTTCGGAAATAGTGGCCTATATCATCATTGACTTTAATGCCAACACTCCCTTTTTGCGTGAATGTTTCCACCTGTTGTCTCCAGCGCTCATCAAATCCTTCATTAAGTAAAGCTTGCTGGAGGAACGCCATTTGACTTTATCATAGGCCTTCTCAAATCGACTTTGAAAATAACCCCATCTAGTTTTTTCGTATGAATTTCATGAAGCGTTTCATGTAGGACCACAACCCCTCGAGGATGTTCCTATCCGCATGAAAGCCGCTTATGAAGGTTGAACTACAGCGTGCGCTATCTGAGTGAGCCTGATCGTGCCAACCTTGGTAAATATTTTGAAACTGACGTTGAGTAGGCAGATAGGCCGGAATTGTTCAATTTTCACGGCATCTGTTTTCTTAGGCAACAACGTTATCGTTCCAAAATTAAGTTGGAACAGCTGCAAGTGTCCCGAGAACAAATCATGGAACATCGGCATCAGGTCCCCTTTGATAATATGCCAACACTTCTTGTAACAAGTGGATATTCCAATTAGCTATGTTATATATCAAAGCTATTGTATGGCCAAGATTTCTTGTAGTAATTTGAGTTTAATTAGTAGTTTGGTGCCTTACTATTTCCTACTCCCTCCATCCTGAATTACTTGTCTTAAATTTGTCTAGATTGGATGTATCTAACACTAAAACGTGTTTAGATACATCTGTATCTAGACAAATCAAAGACAAGTAATTTGGGATGGGTAATATTATGCAGTGGAATAAATTTCATAAACCGGTACAAGTAGAGATGCATATGCTTACTGTTATCTCTCCATGTTTAACAATCCTGTAAATATTTGACTACTACATATTTTCTGTTTTGTTTTTTATCCTATATTCTGGACCAAAAAGAAAATCATTAACATGACTCAAAATAGCAAATAGTGCAATCTGCCTTACTCCACTATTTGCTTTATATAGTTTTCGTTATATAATTCTATAGCCGAACCTTTTCACTTCCAAACTGGAATGTCCAAAGTTCACCAAACTTAGCATAAACATCACGCACTCAAGCATCTTGCACCACAAAAATAAATTGGAATTGTTTCTTTTGCTATTTTTAATGATTTTATGTTCATAGGGAGTAGATGAGCTTGGGCTCGGAGATGAATTATCTCATCTTAAGGGGATATTAGTTAGATGCCTCACCGCTCAAGTAAAATGTCAATTACATAAATAAAAAATTTACTCAACTAATGATGTTTGCAAAATCAACATTGTGGAGAATTCCTACCAATACCGTTTTACGTAGTTAATCATGACATATCGCCATATATTCAGAAGAAAGATTATCACATCTAAAAGGATCTTAAGGTACTTAATTCATTAATTTTTAGTTAGGGCATCGGAACATATTCGTAGATTCTACACATATGATGACCGAGTCTTGATACGGCACGACCTTACTCTCTAAGGAATCAATTGATCCTGTTATCGATCCATTTTTGTAGTATAATTGATCTGAATTGCATAGACTACTCAAGGAGTCAACGTAATTATTTAACATGCAATGCTTATTTAACATTGAACAACCGTGTCAACAATGAGTTTGAAAGAGGATTGCAAACAATCCAGATTACCATGGCATGTGCCTATGTGTGCCCTTGATCTTGTGAAAAGCCTGAGAGTGTGTGTGTGTTGGGGGGGGGGGGGTCTAGTTGGGGATTGGTTATACTCTTTTCAGGTTGCCCAATGGAAAATAGTGATAGTGCTCTTTGGGGGTACATGTTTGCTGGACGATCTGAAAACCAGAAATGTTGTTTCCGTTTCGAGAAAAAACCCAGAAATGTTGTTTCAAATAGAAAACCCCAGAAATGCATGATGTTGCTACAGTTATTTTTACCATATGCCATAATCTGAAGTCAAGATAAAAAAGGCATTATAAATGAAAGTGCACAAGGCCACAAGATAAAAGGGTGGTCTAAACAAGGAGGCATGGCCTACGATACCTTCATCTTTGCTTGCTTTTACTTCATTCTGATGATGGTGCCGTTATTCAAAGATGTGTTCTGAATTTGGCTTTAGCATGGGTTGTAATCCAAAAAATAAGTCTCTTGAGTAAGGCGGCTCCGTTTTATGAGAGCTAGCTGTTTTTTCAATGAAAATCAACGAGGTGGCCCGGTTCCTAAAAAGATTGAGATTCGAAGACTAGAAGAATTCATCTATAAATTGAATATATGTAGCTCAACAATTCACAGGCATCTACACCTAAAAATCAGATAGCTAGGTCAATGCCATCCACATGTATAATAAAATGTTGAAACCCATCAACGCTTGGTCTGAATGGAAGTGCTTCATCAGTCAAGACACTATACTCAACGTGCAACGAGATTCAGAGTAGTTGAGACACATCACACATACATTGCTGACATAGTACGTGAAAAATCTAATCTAATCTAATTAATTAATTATAGTATTTGAGCACAACAATGGAGTAGGAATCTTTGTGACTGTTTACTAACTCGGCGATTTGCCGAGGGTCATCGGCACTGCTGTTGTCAGGCAAAACATAAACTGTCTCAACCGGCCAAACCAGAGTCAAATGCAGATCTGCAGAGGCGAGGACAACCGATGTCCACAGAATAACTTACAATGACACTTTATTTAATTTCCTCAAGGAAACAAAAACGAGGATACTTTATTTCTTACCAGAAAGAAATGCCAGTCGATGCGACCTGGTAGCTAGCATTGGATAATAAATATGTTTACACACAGGAACACAACAGCATGCAAGTCAAATGCCGGACAAAACTGCTAAGCTACAAAACCATATGCGCCCTTATTTTATTGACTAATTTAGCTTGTTAGCCAGAGTCCAAACACCTTAACTAATTTATCCCTGGCTACCTTTGCGGTGAGGGCGGATGTACGTCGTAACTGCAGAGGTTTGACATTCTACAAAAGTTTTGAGATAGTAAAATAGTTGAGCCCATCCTCACCTAATCTGCATCGATCGCTACGATAGCAAGCACCATCATCCTCCTAGATACATGGTTGTATTTCTATATGTTTTCAATTTGCCTTAGCATCTAATATAGTTTAGCTATTGTGGACGTGGAATCCCATGCGTCTCTGCTTCGGCGACGTGGTGGTTCTAGATGGAAGAGAGAGCACGGAGTGAGACTGATTACGCCTGAGAATGCTGACCGAGAGCTGTACGAATCAGGTATCCTTCACGGTTTGGATATCCCGAGTCGACGAGGTAATATTTTCCTATATAGAAAGGGCAACAACATTGTTACGCACGGTTGCTGGGAAGCAAGCAAGTAATGGCAGCAATATAAAAGGGCAAAGTAATCATTGGCAATAAGTAACTAATGGGCGCAACATATATTAGTACCCGCTGGAGGTGTAGGGAACTTATCTGCGTACTTGGCCAAGCTATCATTTAAGATCCTTGTGTCATGTGCTGAACCGGGCCAACCAGCCACAACAAAAGTAAACCTCATGTCGAAATCACAAACCGCCATAACATTTTGTGATGGAAATCCATGTCGACCTGTGTGGTTAACAACCTCATCCGCTGGTACTGTAACTGGAATGTGGCAGCCATCTATTGCGCCAATGGCACCTTTGAAATGAGGCCAAAACCTCTCATCTTGAATTCTTTCATGCACGGTTGTGAAAGAATCATCACGAGGTGTTATGTTATGTCCTGCTAACTTGCACAAGCAATTCAATACTTCTTTGAACTTTCGATGAACTGTTTCCGTTGATCTTGAAAACGATTTTCAACTTGAGAGAATGATTGAGGTCCACCAACTATCCACAAGAACATAGCTAAAGACTCTTGTGATGTCACTTTCTACTTGACTTCAATCCATAATGAGACACTAGAACATTATGTAATGACTGAAATACTCTCAAAGAACTTCTCTTCAAGATGTTTGTACCCTCTACGGTTTCTCGAACATCTTTTTCCAGTCCTATCAAAGAACTTCTCTTCAAGATGTTTGTACCCTCTACGGTTCAAACAACCCTTTGGCCTATTACCTTTATCCACCTCATCTTTGCATAACTCACAAAACACGGTTATGTGACGTGCATCCCAATTTGCCTTTTCATTTTCCATCTAATTTACAACAAAAGTTTCAAGCATATAAGGTAATTGACAAACATTCAATGCATATATTGCTGCAATACACATGGCAATTACACGCATATGTTCAGCAAACACAAGCAACCAATGTTCAGCAAACTCATGTTATGCATCTCATATGAACTACATAAATGTTCAGCACACACATGTAAGTAATCAACAGAGAGAAGAATTGGGAACTACCTTGAGTAAGGCCGACGCTGGTGCTGCAGATTGGGTGATAGGAAGGCCGGCGGTGGTGCTGCAGCTCGGGTGAGAGGCTGGCCGGCGGTGGTGGCTAGCTGGTGTTCCCTGCCGCTGATTAGCAGCGGCACCACGGGAGGTGGTGTTGGGGTAGAGCTCCTGTGGCGGCCCGCCGCCGTGGTTGAGTTCCTGTGGCGGCCCGTCCTCGTGGTCGAGCTCCTGCGACGGCCGGCGGCGAACAGAGATGGGTGTGGTCGGGGAGTGAAGGGGAGGGAGACGGGGCTATGGAGATGGATGAGGGGATGGACGCGGCCGGCGACGATGTTGCGGAAGCCCACCGGTGGCGACGTGGGAGCGCGCCGGTGGCCAACTGCTGGGTGGCGGCGCACTGGACGAACCCTAGAAAATCGCCAGAGCTCGTTGGGGAAAGGGGGCCGAGCGATGTTTCTCTCACGGGCTCGGGGGTCGTGGGTTCCGATCTGTTTTGGCCAGTGGCAAACGTGGGTAATTTCATCAAAAGGATGGGGCAAAGCGGGGTGGGCACGCAGCGGCAACCAGGGAAGCACCTCCTTCGCTGCTTTCCCACGTACGTGTATTTTTGGCTGCGCGTTGAAGGAATCGTGGTCACTCGTTTCGGTGTTTGGTTAGGATTCGGCTGCCATGCAACGAAATCTTGGTTTGAATGCAGAACCAAACGGGGCGGTGGTGTTTGGTTCGGCTGTGGATTTCTAAAAGCAGCTGTGGAAAATCTGCTGTGAAAAAGCAGCTGTCGAAAATCTGCTGTGAAAAAGCAGCTGTCGAAAATCTGCTGTGAAAAAGCTGTAGGCCATTTGGCAAACCAGCTGTATGAGCTGTGGCTGTGGAGTTAAATGTCTGATATACCCCTAAGAGCTGAGAGATTGGTTGCACGGTGTTTAATGATAATAACAACGTTACATATTGATTTAGAGCACTAATAAAACATAATTAAATAATTACCCAACTTATATACCATGATCAACTTTATATTTTTGACATAGCGATAGCATTTTTATAAGAATCATTATGTATCACAGGAATAGAAATAGCACACTAGTTATTACAAAATGAACTAGAAATTGAACCCAAATATTTCATCATTGATCAATACATCAGTACAGTACAACCCTTGCATTTTTAAGAAACGACAGCCCAACAACTAGATTACTAGGAGCGGCGCAAAATATTATATACACTTCTACATCCCAACAACTCTATCCACTCGAGCTCATCAAGGAGTTAGCAATCCTGTCACGAACCCTGTTCATGTCGACGATGTCAAGTCTCGCAGGAACACTATCTCCTTGGAGTGACCGTACTCGCAAGTCCTCATCGGGAACATAATCTTCATCTTCATCACATTTGTCAAACTCCTCATCAGGCAACTTGGTCTCACGAATGTAGTTGTGCAATGACATACAGGCAATAATAATCTTTTTTTGTCTACGAGGGGTGAAACTAGGCATACCCTTCAAGATGCGCCATTTAGCTTTGAGCACTCCAAATGTTCGTTCAACGACGTTTCGAAGTGAAGAGTGAGCATGATTATACACCTCGAATTTTCCCACCGGTTTTCGCCCATTACGAAATTCCGATATATGGTATATTTGACCTTTGTTAGGAGCAAGATATCCTTCACGGTTTGGATATCCCGAGTCGACGAGGTAATATTTTCCTATATAGAAAGGGCAACAACATTGTTACGCACGGTTGCTGGGAAGCAAGCAAGTAATGGCAGCAATATAAAAGGGCAAAGTAATCATTGGCAATAAGTAACTAATGGGCGCAACATATATTAGTACCTGCTGGAGGTGTAGGGAACTTATCTGCGTACTTGACCAAGCTATCATTTAAGATCCTTGTGTCATGTGCTGAACCGGGCCAACCAGCCACAACAAAAGTAAACCTCATGTCGAAATCACAAACCGCCATAACATTTTGTGATGGAAATCCATGTCGACCTGTGTGGTTAACAACCTCATCCGCTGGTACTGTAACTGGAATGTGGCAGCCATCTATTGCGCCAATGGCACCTTTGAAATGAGGCCAAAACCTCTCATCTTGAATTCTTTCATGCACGGTTGTGAAAGAATCATCACGAGGTGTTATGTTATGTCCTGCTAACTTGCACAAGCAATTCAATACTTCTTTGAACTTTCGATGAACTGTTTCCGTTGATCTTGAAAACGATTTTCAACTTGAGAGAATGATTGAGGTCCACCAACTATCCACAAGAACATAGCTAAAGACTCTTGTGATGTCACTTCTCTACTTGACTTCAATCCATAATGAGACACTAGAACATTATGTAATGACTGAAATACTCTCAAAGAACTTCTCTTCAAGATGTTTGTACCCTCTACGGTTTCTGCGAACATCTTTTCCAGTCCTATCAAAGAACTTCTCTTCAAGATGTTTGTACCCTCACGGTTCAAACAACCCTTTGGCCTATTACCTTTATCCACCTCATCTTTGCATAACTCACAAAACACGGTTATGTGACGTGCATCCCAATTTGCCTTTTCATTTTCCATCTAATTTACAACAAAAGTTTCAAGCATATAAGGTAATTGACAAACATTCAATGCATATATTGCTGCAATACACATGGCAATTACACGCATATGTTCAGCAAACACAAGCAACCAATGTTCAGCAAACTCATGTTATGCATCTCATATGAACTACAGAAATGTTCAGCACACACATGTAAGTAATCAACAGAGAGAAGAATTGGGAACTACCTTGAGTAAGGCCGACGCTGGTGTTGCAGATTGGGTGATAGGAAGGCCGGCGGTGGTGCTGCAGCTCGGGTGAGAGGCTGGCCGGCGGTGGTGGCTAGCTGGTGTTCCCTGCCGCTGATTAGCAGCGGCACCACGGGAGGTGGTGTTGGGGTAGAGCTCCTGTGGCGGCCCGCCGCCGTGGTTGAGTTCCTGTGGCGGCCCGTCCTCGTGGTCGAGCTCCTGCGACGGCCGGCGGCGAACAGAGATGGGTGTGGTCGGGGAGTGAAGGGGAGGGAGACGGGGCTATGGAGATGGATGAGGGGATGGACGCGGCCGGCGACGATGTTGCGGAAGCCCACCGGTGGCGACGTGGGAGCGCGCCGGTGGCCAGCTGCTGGGTGGCGGCGCACTGGACGAACCCTAGAAAATCGCCAGAGCTCGTTGGGGAAAGGGGGCTGAGCGATGTTTCTCTCACGGGCTCGGGGGTCGTGGGTTCCGATCTGTTTTGGCCAGTGGCAAACGTGGGTAATTTCATCAAAAGGATGGGGCAAAGCGGGGTGGGCACGCAGCGGCAACCAGGGAAGCACCTCCTTCGCTGCTTTCCCACGTACGTGTATTTTTGGCTGCGCGTTGAAGGAATCGTGGTCACTCGTTTCGGTGTTTGGTTAGGATTCGGCTGCCATGCAACGAAATCTTGGTTTGAACGCAGAATCAAACGGGGCGGTGGTGTTTGGTTCGGCTGTGGATTTCTAAAAGCAGCTGTGGAAAATCTGCTGTGAAAAAGCAGCTGTCGAAAATCTGCTGTGAAAAAGCTGTAGGCCATTTGGCAAACCAGCTGTATGAGCTGTGGCTGTGGAGTTAAATGTCTGATATACCCCTAAGAGCTGAGAGATTGGTTGCACGGTGTTTAATGATAATAACAACGTTACATATTGATTTAGAGCACTAATAAAACATAATTAAATAATTACCCAACTTATATACCATGATCAACTTTATATTTTTGACATAGCGATAGCATTTTTTATAAGAATCATTATGTATCACAGGAATAGAAATAGCACACTAGTTATTACAAAATGAACTAGAAATTGAACCCAAATATTTCATCATTGATCAATACATCAGTACACTACAACCCTTGCATTTTTAAGAAACGACAGCCCAACAACTAGATTACTAGGAGCGGCGCAAAATATTATATACACTTCTACATCCCAACAACTCTATCCACTCGAGCTCATCAAGGAGTTAGCAATCCTGTCACGAACCCTGTTCATGTCGACGATGTCAAGTCTCGCATGAACAGTATCTCCTTGGAGTGACCGTACTCGCAAGTCCTCATCGGGAACATAATCTTCATCTTCATCACATTTGTCAAACTCCTCATCAGGCAACTTGGTCTCACGAATGTAGTTGTGCAATGACATACAGGCAATAATAATCTTTTTTTGTCTACGAGGGCTGAAACTAGGCATACCCTTCAAGATGCGCCATTTAGCTTTGAGCACTCCAAATGTTCGTTCAACGACGTTTCGAAGTGAAGAGTGAGCATGATTATACACCTCGAATTTTCCCACCGGTTTTCGCCCATTACGAAATTCCGGTATATGGTATATTTGACCTCTGTAAGGAGCAAGATATCCTTCACGGTTTGGATATCCCGAGTCGACGAGGTAATATTTTCCTATATAGAAAGGGCAACAACATTGTTACGCACGGTTGCTGGGAAGCAAGCAAGTAATGGCAGCAATATAAAAGGGCAAAGTAATCATTGGCAATAAGTAATTAATGGGCGCAACATATATTAGTACCTGCTGGAGGTGTAGGGAACTTATCTGCGTACTTGACCAAGCTATCATTTAAGATCCTTGTGTCATGTGCTGAACCGGGCCAACCAGCCACAACAAAAGTAAACCTCATGTCGAAATCACAAACCGCCATAACATTTTGTGATGGAAATCCATGTCGACCTGTGTGGTTAACAACCTCATCCGCTGGTACTGTAACTGGAATGTGGCAGCCATCTATTACGCCAATGGCACCTTTGAAATGAGGCCAAAACCTCTCATCTTGAATTCTTTCATGCACGGTTGTGAAAGAATCATCACGAGGTGTTATGTTATGTCCTGCTAACTTGCACAAGCAATTCAATACTTCTTTGAACTTTCGATGAACTGTTTCCGTTGATCTTGAAAAACGATTTTCAACTTGAGAGAATGATTGAGGTCCACCAACTATCCACAAGAACATAGCTAAAGACTCTTGTGATGTCACTTCTCTACTTGACTTCAATCCATAATGAGACACTAGAACATTATGTAATGACTGAAATACTCTCAAAGAACTTCTCTTCAAGATGTTTGTACCCTCTACGGTTTCTGCGAACATCTTTTTCCAGTCCTATCAAAGAACTTCTCTTCAAGATGTTTGTACCCTCTACGGTTCAAACAACCCTTTGGCCTATTACCTTTATCCACCTCATCTTTGCATAACTCACAAAACACGGTTATGTGATGTGCATCCCAATTTGCCTTTTCATTTTCCATCTAATTTACAACAAAAGTTTCAAGCATATAAGGTAATTGACAAACATTCAATGCATATATTGCTGCAATACACATGGCAATTACACGCATATGTTCAGCAAACACAAGCAACCAATGTTCAGCAAACTCATGTTATGCATCTCATATGAACTACATAAATGTTCAGCACACACATGTAAGTAATCAACAGAGAGAAGAATTGGGAACTACCTTGAGTAAGGCCGACGCTGGTGCTGCAGATTGGGTGATAGGAAGGCCGGCGGTGGTGCTGCAGCTCGGGTGAGAGGCTGGCGGCGGTGGTGGCTAGCTGGTGTTCCTGCCGCTGATTAGCAGCGGCACCACGGGAGGTGGTGTTGGGGTAGAGCTCTGTGGATGCCCGCCGCCGTGGTTGAGTTCTGTGGCGGCCCGTCCTCGTGGTCGAGCTCTCGCGACGGCCGGCGGCGAACAGAGATGGGTGTGGTCGGGGAGTGAAGGGGAGGGAGACGGGGCTATGGAGATGGATGAGGGGATGGACGCGGCCGGCGACGATGTTGCGGAAGCCCACCGGTGGCGACGTGGGAGCGCGCCGGTGGCCAGCTGCTGGGTGGCGGCGCACTGGGCGAACCCTAGAAAATCACCAGAGCTCGTTGGGGAAAGGGGGCTGAGCGATGTTTCTCTCACGGGCTCGGGGGTCGTGGGTTCCGATCTATTTTGGCCAGTGGCAAATGTAGGTAATTTCATCAAAAGGATGGGGCAAAGCGGGGTGGGCACGCAGCGGCAGCCAGGGAAGCACCTCCTTCGCTGCTTTCCCACGTACGTGTATTTTTGGCTGCGCGTTGAAGGAATCGTGGTCACTCGTTTCGGTGTTTGGTTAGGATTCGGCCGCCACGCAGCGAAATCTTGGTTCGAATGCAGAACCAAACGGGGCCCAAGGCCGGAGAAAATTGTACATGACGACTCATCTCGCAATTGAACGGGGCTATGAATAGCATAGCTTCTGTTTCTGAAATCCGAATATCCGATGCTCCCTCTCTCCGGCCGCCGGCCGACCACCGTGCTACAAGCCTACAATCCGGTCTCCAGTGGCAAGATGTTATTTTCTCAACAACAGAAAAAACGCAACAGCAAGATGTTATTATTTTGTCTATAAACTTAATCGGGATTTAACTTGAAAGTGATATAATCTGGTTTTCAAAACAAGCACTAGAAACACCACTCGAAAATATTGAAATTACATTGAAGTCCCTATGGCCGAGTCTTTTTCCCCGCCGAATGGATCGATGACGCGCCGCCACAAACCTCTCGATCGACGGAGTTAGGCCGTCATTGTTGATCGCATACGCGAAGTCACCAAGGCCGCGGCCCTGTCAGACCAACACACTGAAAAAGAACATCTGACCGCCCCGAGAGCCACCGATCCAAAGCTCCATTATTTCTCACAAGCTTCATGCAGCATCGAAGGCCGCACGTACATGACAAAGATGAGACCAGAGAGCCAACTGCAAAGGGAGGCCGCCACTAACAAACCATGCAAACCCTAACCGACCGATCGGAATGGCCGACAGGAATCTAGCACGGCAAGGCATCGACATTATCACAGATGACACCATTGAGATGGGAAGGCTCAAGGAGACCTTATCCATTGGATCGCGCTGCCCGCGACACCAATAACGTGCCGTCGTAAAACCCTAACCTATCTACAGACTAACATTGAGGCACCACACTTCTCACCACTGGAGAGGAAGTCGGAGATGCTGGAAGTTGATGGTGAGGAACCGAGGCTCTACTTTAACACCTTGATGGGACGGATGAGAGGAGAGAGAAAAGTGAACTCATTCCCAGCGAGAAAATGTATAACTATTTCATAAACCTGATCAAATACAATATAAATACTTTCTTCAATTCAAAATAAGTGTCGCAGTTTTAAACTGCGGTTAATTCAATACTACGACACTTATAATGGATCGGAGGTAGTAGTATTTTTGAAACGACATAATAGTTCGCTAGAACTATTTTTTGCTGGTAATAGTTTGCTAGATTGGAGCTATGTGGGTTCGGCTTCTCATCAGAATGATGATGAGAAAAAAATTATATAATTGAAAACTTCTTTCAAATACGAATTCACTGGTATAACTTTTGCTCCCGTCACGGTTGGTCTTGTTGGTTAAATTTATGGTCAAAGTTGTAGCACAGGAATAGAGGAAGCACTATATTTTGGAATGGAGAGAGTAGTTGTTTTTCCTCATGCAGAAAGATACATGGATCAAAGAGTGTACTTGCACGCGACACAAATATTTCTACAGCTCTACCTAGCTAGCTGAGCTAAGCTAGCTAGCGACATCATATCTTTCGAGAAACCAGCACTGTAAGTAACTTTCTCCAAGATTCCAACGCAAGCACAAGATCTAAGATCCTTAATCCACGAGCTCTCATGATCAAACTCTGTATCCTGTACCACCAGTCAGTGTACCGTGTCAACCGGTCAACAGTTAAAAACAAGTAAAGATTCCGTACGCATGACAGTTTGCTTATGGCGTAGTAAAACACCTATAGACAGGAGCAGTTTTCTTTCAATCAAAAACTTGATGGTTGATGCTTTGCAAGGCATGATGTAATGCTGACTCAAGGAGGCTAGCTAGCTAATTAACCTCACCACAAGTCAAGGTTCAGCCCTTGGACTGCGTTCCGGCATGGTTCAACTTGGAACTGTGAGCCTCTTGTTGATCTCTCCCATGAAGGGATAAAATCTCCGGCTTGCATCTTTCAAATTGCAAAAAACCACCACTTTGAAGGTAAGCTTTGCGAAAACCATTACAATACATTTTTTTTTGCAAAAAACACCGTGTCTATGGTAATCTTTTTGCAGAAAGCACTGATCGGCGGATCGGGCTCAGTTAAGCTTGTTTATGACAGGTGGGGCCCGTTTTTTGCCTACGTGGCGTAACGGTTTAGGATTAATGCAAAAACGCCCCCCCAACTTTCTCCCCCTTCTTCCTACGCCCTCCAATCATGCCACATCCCTTCCTCTCGCTCCCAACCTCTCTCCCTCCGCAACCGGCAAGCGTGCACACGAGCTCAGCGCCGCCCCTCCATCGCCGGGCCACCGCCGCCATGCCCCCAACCGGATCCGGTCACACGAGCCTCCACCGTCCCCACAGGGCACCGGATCTGGCGGGAATGCCTAGGCCAACTCGACATGGTGAGCGTCTGGGGCTACAGCGTCCACGGCCCCGTTGACCATGGGGCGGCGCCGGGATGAAGAAGAAAAGCTGTGGATCTGGGCACAAGGCCGACCGGAGGAGCAGGGGCGTCCTGGGGAAGAAGATGGTGGGAGGGCAAGGGAGACGACCTGGGAAAGAAGAGAGCGGGAGGGCGAAGACTGGAGCAGCAGGTGCGGTCACCGATGCAGAGGGAGGACGTGCGCGTCCAGCTAGCGGGCGGTAGGCCGGCGGCGTCTACCACGGAGGAGGAGCAGTTCCACCACCGATGCACCACGGCGTACTGCAGTTCGACCACGGCGGCAGGCCGACGGCGCCCACCACGGCGGCAGGACGACGGCGCCCACCACGGAGGAAGACGAGACCCCCCCCCCCCCCCCCCGCCCCCTGATCCAGATCCTCGTCGAGGAGGAGCAGTTCCACCACAGAGGAGCATTGGGGAGGAGAAGGACGACACGAGGTGGTGGGGGATCGCCGGTCGGTCGTGGTCAACGCGAGGTCGAGGGCGGGGGATGAGGACGATTTGCACGAGCTCCAGTGGTGGTCAATTGCATTTTTCATTTTTTATTTAGGGGTGGTTGTGTAAAATTTGAGGGTCTAGTTTGTAATTTTAGAATAAAACCCATCTAGCACAAAAAGTCACGCCACGTAAGCAGAAAATGGGCTCCATCTGTCATAAACACGCTTAACAGAGCCAGATCCGCCGATCAGTGTTTTTTGCAAAAAGATTACCGTAGACATGATGTTTTCTGCAAAAAAAATGTGTTGTAGTGGTTTTCGCAAAGCTTGCCTTCAAAGTGGTGGTTTTTTGCAATTTACTCCTGTAGGGGAGGAAAGAATCCTGAATCCTTGTGTTAGTTCTAGCACATGGTTCCCTAGAGGCTCTAGTTAATTCATCTGTCCAAGAAAAAGGGATAAACATTTGATATATCAGGTGGAAAAAACAATAGAAAAGGAAGATTTCATAAAATCTCAGGGAAGAAACAATCCTAGTTCCTGAACCCTTCTGGTTCTAGAAAGCGCATTGTCTGAACTATAAGAATCTTTGAAAAGCACAGGGGAAGAAACAATCCAGCATATTGAACTAGTGGACAGTGGTTCATCCAGAAGAATAACACCCTGAATTCCTCACAAGACAAGACAGATTTTCCAAACAAATCCTTGTCTGAACTATAAGAATCTTTGAATAGCTCCTGTGATGGAAACAACACCCCATTTGCTACCTTGTCCTGCCAAATCAGCACAAAAAAGTTTAAAGTTCTTGACAGAAAAAGCTGGAATCTTTTCCACGTTCAAACGCAGGCTCCTGCAGTTTTACTAGAAAAGCAGCAGCAAGCACCGAGCAGTAGTGCAGTACAAGAGCCGTATACATTCCACTATAAGAACATGTCCAAATCAGGCACGTTCCGATCACTGTCCAAAGTTTTCAACTGTCGCTGGTTTACTGGGCTAAGCATCATCATGACCGGGTCGCAAAGCCGAACATATAATTGATTAACAAAGGTTTCAAGAGCTTTCAAGTGCAACTAATTGCTAGATAATGGGTGGGAAGATCTCACCGCACTGAGAGGCAGACAGGGTGTAGAAAGGTAGGCTTCTGTAATTTTTTCCTGCACTTCTTTACTTTGGAAAGTGGAGCCTTCCTCTGTATGTAATCTGAAGGGCTCGCCTTGTCTCCGTCGATCCTTGCTTTTGTAATATGAAAGCTCATGTCCTGTCCATAGATGCTGAAAGTGATTTGAGTAGCGAGTGTTGGTGCTGACGGCCATGCAGACAGGGTCCACGGATCTCCTTTCCGGTCAGAGGAATTATTGTTTATCTGTGAATTGGGATTACATTTGGTGTTATCTTAGACTTGTTATTGCGGATTTTGGACTGGGTTGTCTGATAAGGATTTATGCTTTTTCTCCAAGAAAATTGTAACGATTGTATAGTGAGTGGCTACTTTCACTTGTAAAAGTAGCAAGTAATATATGGATATATATATATATATATATGTCCCTTACAGAAATAGTAGTAGCACTGTCAGAACCTAAGTGCTGCATTTCATTGGACAAATTAATACAAATAGAGTTGCTCTTGTTATCTAGGTACTGTGGCATTCAGATGTTCAGAACGTGTATTCTCTCTCATCATATACAGTAAGAGAGAAGTACCATACTGACGGTGGATGAAACAATTGGTCAGCAGAACACATCTAAAAGTGAATGTTCTGTACTGGTACATCAGTACCTGGCATGCTGAAATTTGGTGTGCAAAGTCAAGGGATGACCCTGGAGCAAAGGAGATGGCAATTATGCGGAAATCCCGTTTGGAGCAGTGCCACATTTAGACCTTTCAGCTAGGATTGTTAAATCAAAGACGAAGAACAAGACGAGCGTTCTGTATGGAGTATGTAGCAGTTGGTGCATGGATGGTGTGTTTATTCACAAATAATCATTCCATGCCTGGGATCCTTTTGACTTTGACAACATCACTGTTTATTTTCCTCCTTATTAGCGCCTGTTGCCGGATTCTTGTTGCAAGCGTTGGTTCACACTACATCTTGGTGCAGGGGAGATCAAAATTATTAGAGTGGTTTAGCCTATAAAAATGAGAGAAAGGCTGGGCAATTTTTTCAGTCAGTGGAAAGAGTGGCGTTTCTATATACCACCTCTTAATATTACTGTCTCGCACGTACCCGTGCATGAACTGCATGGTCTGCAGTGCTGCACTCGATCTCTACAGCCTCTAATATTTGATCTGCGCTACTGAGCCAAGCTGCATTGACAGTAACAGGGCCATGCACAGACACACTCCAGCTCTAGTACAGCTCTGCATCCGCTAGGCTAGACGAAGGGAGCTTGTTTCACACTCGAAACCAGTTCGATCCATTTCTAATTCTAGCTAACAGAACCACACTGAGGATAGACATGAGACAAGAGCACAGGAACCAAGCACTTGAAACCAGTTCGATCCATTTCTAATTCCAGCCAATCCATGCAGATTTATGTCACGGCTGCAGTAGAGATGGTTGTGCAGCAGAAGCGCGTTGGGGCATGCGCAAAGGGCAGCAGACAGCTGAGAGAAAGACCTACGATGGAGGCAAGCGCTTGCGTGGACCTGCCGCATGCATTCATGCATGCAGCTCGTCAGTTAGCATTGCTCTCCGCCTAGATATAGATAGATTCCTCTTCAGTCCTCCTCGACCGTCGGAGCCATCCGTGTGCAGTGCATCCACCGATGTCAACTCTAGCCTGCAAACTTTTCTTCTCCAGTCGCCGATGCATGCCCACTAGCTAGCAACTGATCGAGATATCTAGGAGTACTTCACAACACGTACACAGTCACACACATACCGAGTTGCAGCATGAGAGGAGATGTCTGTCGGTCCCTCCTCCGAGTTTGGCGCGCTATTTTTTTGTGCAAACTCCTCGGCATTGCTTGGCTAATTTAGCTCTACCACACACAAAAATTAGATTAGAATATTCAGCGGACAAGAGCATCGATCTTTTCGCCCGGTATCCCAATGGTCAAAGTACATGCTGCGTGCCCTGCATGCTCCCCAAAATAAAAGAAAAACAAATGCTTCCACTGCACTGCACGAGACGGCACAAGAGTCAATCAGCGAGAGGGATCAAGCGGTTTTGTTGATGCGATAACCCAAGTATTTGAATTTGGGCATTAGACGAAATGAACAACGTTCATCGATTCGTCAGACACATATGACTCGGTCTTGACACAACACGACCACATTTCTACGGGTCAACAAAGTTATTTTAAGCTGTTCATGCTTATTCAGTAGTGAGACTTGAAGATTGCAAGAAAATTATTAAATTAACATGTACAACTCGAACATATAGTTTGACACATCTACACCACATACAGTAGTCAAATGTTGAAGCCCATCAACGCTTGTTCTGAATGCAAGTGCTTCATCAGTCAGGACACTGTACTAACACCGTAACCCGCAACAAGATTCATAGTAGTTGAGACGCCGACATGGCTGACATAGTACGTGAAAATCAAAATAAATTAACTAATCAATCGATCAATTAATTATAGTATAGGAGGACAAATCCAATGCAGTAGGAATCTCTGTGACTGTTTACTAATTGGTGAATTCAAAACTAATAAACTGTAGCAAACAGCCAACAGGCCAAACGGGAGTCAAATGCAGATCTGCATCAACGCAGCAGGGTCAATAATGTCCACAAATTAACAATGATAACACAGCAACTTCTTCTAGAAAAAAGAGGATACTATACTTTATTTAGTCACAGAGAATTTCACCTGGTAGCTAGCGTTGGATGATATGCGTATTTACAGCGGAACACAACAGCATGCAAGTCAAAATGCGTGACCCGTTAAACCGCTAAACTGTAAACCCAATGCAGGCAGATGCAGACACGCACTTGCTAGATTAAAACCCATATGCGCCCTTATTTTCGCGGTTAATTTGTCATGTTAATTGTCTACCTTTGCAGTGAGGGCTTGTACTGCAGAGGTTTGACATTGTACACAAGTTTGAGAGTGTAAAATCTATAGTCGGTACCATCGTCACGTAATCTGCATCGATCGATCACTACGACAACAAACATCATGGTCGTTCTCCTCCTAGTCCTAGATATATATGATTATTCGTGTGTATGATTTCAGTTTGCGGTAGCATCTTATATAGTTTAGCTCGCGTCGACGTGGAATCCCACGCACCTCTGCTTCGGTGACTCGGGGCTTATTTGGATTCAGATCGACAGTAAACTATTGCACTCATTTTTTTATTTTTATTTTTTGCGAAAAACTATTGCACTCATAATCAAACATTCTTAATCGAAGAGCACTCATAATCAACTCTACATCCGGTACTACCAGTCAGTGTACCGTGTCAACTGGTCTACGGTTAAAAAAAAACAAAGATTCCGTACGCATGACAGTTTGCTTATGGCGTATTTACGTGACCTATATATATATATAGACAGGAGCAGTTTTTCTTTTAATCAAAAACTTGATGGTTGAAGCTTGCAAGGCATGACAATGGTGACGCAAGGAGGCTAGTAGCTAGCTTGACTAAATCCGGTTAATTAGTTGGACTAGTTAATCCAGTTTCTCACCCCAAGTCAAGGTTCAGCCCTTGGACTGCCCTCCGGCATTGTTCAACTTGGACCAGTGACCATCTTGTCTCTGTCTTCAAAAAGCGAGCCTCTGTCTGGTTGACTGATCTATCAGCCAAAGAAAGGGATAAAATCTTTGGCGTGAATTCACTGATTGTGGGGGAGGAAAGAACCCTGAACCCTTCTAGTTCTAGCACATCGTCTAGAATACTGAACCATTCTACTAGTGCTAGCGCATGGTTCATCCAGAGTAACACCCTGAATTCCTCACACGACAGATTTTCCAAACTATTCCTTGTCTGGACCAAGAATCTCTGAAAACGACATCCCGCTTGCTACCTTGGCCTGTCAAATTAGCACAAAAAAGCTGGACCATTCCACTGTAACAAAATGTCCAAATCAGGCGCGTTCTGATCACCCATCACTACTGATCCTGTCAAAAGGCGAGCTAGAAACGCCAAAGTTTTCAACTGTCGGGCTAAGCCATCCTTATGACCCAGTCGCAAAGCCCGAAAGCCGCATATATAAGAGAGCTTAAGAAAAAGGATGCACCTTTCAGGTGCTAGTTGCTAGGTAACGGGTTGGAAGATCTAATCTCACATTCTAAAATCATCTTATAATGTATCCCACTGAGAGACATGAAGCAGAAAGGTAGCCTTTTGCAATATTTTTCTGCCCCTTTTCTGTTTGGAAAGCGTGGCATTTCACAAATCTGAAGAGCTCACTCTGCTTTTCTGGTATGAAAGCTCATGTCCTGTGGACAGATCTAAAAGTACATGTTTAGTGCTTGGCATGCCAACGAGCTTTGGTGCGCAAAGTCAAGAGATGAGACGACCCTGTTGCAAAGGAGATGGCAATTCTGCGGAGATCCCGTTTGAACCAGTGCCACATTGTAAACTTTGAGCTAGGCTGATGTGTCTTCATGCACACAAGCACTACAAGCATGGCTGTTAAGCAGCAAATAAAAATGGAGAGATGGGCGGAGAGCGATCCGGACCTTGTAGATGATGTGTTGGGCGTAGGCGAGGTGGGAGTCGCAATGCTTGAAGTGGTAGATGGTGCCGGTCGCCGGCGCCAGGCTGGTCAGGAACAGCCGCCCCATCGGCCGATCCCTCTTCTTTCTTGCTCTGCTCCGCCGGCCTGCCCACCGACACTGCTTGCCGACCGGCTGTCGATCCCCTCCACTCGCATGACGACGGCCCGCGCGGCTCTCCTTTCCTTGGTTGCTGGATGGATGGATCGATCGCGCGTGCATACCAAACGCATCTCTGCCTGATTCTTCCCTCCGTGTATTAATTCCTTGCTTGTTCCGCGGTGCCGTGTGTGGTTGCCGTTGCTCTCCCTACGGACGTCTTCCTCGCCCCGCCCGCCCGACGCCATGTCGTGCCATCTCGGACCTCCTCGATCAACCCGCACTCCGCCGTCGATCGCATGGTTCCTTAGGTCTAGAGGGCACTCACCGGCGACTCACCAATGATGCATGGGGTGAGGAGCTCGAAGGAGAACATCGCCTCTCGCCGGCCGTTGCCCAAGTCCCAAGTCCTAAGTCGCACGCGCACCCCACACGCGGATGGATGTCTCTCTCTATTATAAATAGAGATGGTCGGTCATCTTAGAAGGCGTGATGAAGAAAAAGAACTAGGAGGCTGTGGTGACGCGCATCACTGAGGTGGCGCCTCCCTGGCTGCCTGATGGGAATCCCTAGGCGCTCATTCACTTATATATAGAAAAAGATAATTAAGTGACATGCTTGTTTACTGGTAGACTGTTGACATTCTTTTGCGGCTATTTGCTAGCCCGATTTACAAAGGCCGACGACGGGAAAGACAACTGATACATCATTATTGGGTCCTTACTTGGGTACTAGAAAGGCTCTTAATTTCTTCGGCTCGTCGCCCACCGGTGTCCAACACAGCTTCCCCAATAGTCCTACTATAGATAGGGACGAACACGCTCTGCACAACCCATGCCCGACACAAAAGATCAAATCGTTCGCGAGTAGATTCAAGATGCACCACACCACATATGTTGCATTGTATATGAGGGTCAGAACATGGAAACGTCCTATGTACACAGTAGTTCCGTTTCCCACACTTCAGATTTGCTCTGAAAATCACACACTATGTTTTCAAACGTGCCTCGTTCATGAGACAGCCACAAAATATTATGCACACTCAGTTTGAAATATAGTGGCTCATCCCATCCTGATTGAACCACCCAACTACTTGCAGATAGACGATGGACCCATAATTCCAGGTTTCCATAATTTTCATCAGCAACAGCCACTCGATCCTTTCGCTGAAAAATTCATTGCATTGCTTGGT
Organism: Aegilops longissima; assembly: GCA_021605205.1. NCBI lineage: Eukaryota > Viridiplantae > Streptophyta > Magnoliopsida > Poales > Poaceae > Aegilops > Aegilops longissima. Next base: position 640,311,527 of record CM038676.1, on the reverse strand, counting down.
TGGGTACAACACATACATAAAACAGGGATACTTGAATTTCCTTCCAGCACTAGCTTAGCTGGTTCATGACGAGTTCAATACCACCTGCCTCCCAACACTTGGGCAAAACAATTGTACAGCACGTGCACAACACTATATCAACACCCATATCAACAATTAGCAGCACTTCCCCAGAAAACAACTAGACAACAAACAATGCACAGATTAACACGGCCGGCCGGCTCACCATGCCATGCCATTTCATCTGCTTCTTTCAAATCTCAGATCTGGGACGCACTTGTCTCCTCGACACCCTGCGACATAATCATGCATCATCAATCTCGATGGCACCAAACCGTCACCGCCGTGCATCTGAAAGCATAACACGCGAATCAAGTCAGCAGCCGCCATAAATCCTAGAATTTATGAAGGAAGCATGTAAATCTATGTGCTGAACGAGATACATCTTAAATCTCAATATACGGAACTAGCTAGTTCAACGAGTCAGGTTCACACTGTTTTGATTCGAATCCAAATATCTATCTAGCATATATCATACCAAAACACAATATAAGATCCAAAAAAGAACTACAACCGAGCCTAACTTGCTGAAACAAGTAAACTTCTCCTGCTGGCAGATTACAAAGTATCAGCACCAACCTCATGTAAAGGCAAAAGGAGAAAAGAATCTTTACGAAGTACAATAAATAAACGATTCGCATATCGACGTTCAAACTATTCTGATTAGAATACAAAAACTTATCTAGCATATATGGTAACAAAACAATATAACATCCAAAAACAACTATGACCAAATCTAATTTGTTGAAACAAGTCAACTTTTCAGCTGCTGTAGTTTACAAAGTACCAGCAATCGAAACAAATCATAGCAAAGCAAATGGGAACAGGGCAAGAAGGTACATATTGCACAACAGATGGAAAAACATCTTACCTGCAAAAAATTAGGTACATATCTCACACAACAATCACCTCGTCGTGACTGAAAACATGCCCTTCAGCCGAAGGACCTCGTTGAACTATACAGATGAAAAAAAATCTAGATTCATGCACTGATATTGGTGATTCATTACGATGAAACAATTGGAACAAATAAATTAAGTTGTTACCTCTTCATGCTCTAGGTGTGCCTCGAACTGCATATAGGTTGTCCCTCAAAGAGGAAGAATAATAAGCACCAACGCCAGGACAAACCCATTCTGAGCAATGCACCCTCAAAACGCAAGAGGTAGGAGGAACATCCTACACTACCCAAAACTACATAGTAAGGACACAAAGTAC
>CM038676.1:639585810-639710149 GCA_021605205.1 Aegilops longissima | reverse complement strand
GTAACATATCTGTACTCCCTCCATTCCCTTGCCCATCTCCTTTCAATCCTCTGAATCGCACCTTGCGCTGATTTTTGTTTTCCTTGCCAAACTTGGCTTCATCAGTGTGCAATAGTCAGCGATATGTCCTCGTATCTCGAAAGTAGTCATGACCTCAGGCCTCTTTCCTCCTTTCGTTGGCTTCTTTCCTTCGCCATATTCTTGGCTGAGGAATTTGAACAATCGAATTCTGAAGAAGTATGCAACTTTCTTCGAGGACAGCTGCAAATGAGTTAAGTTGATGAGAACCTAGTGATTCAGCGGACATGAGTACCGTGAGCGAGTATAGTTGCGAGGAATTTGGAGAGGTCATATGTGTTCTCGAAGGTTTTTCAAAAGAAATAGTTTGAGGAATTTGACCAGATGAGCCTTGAAGAATTTCACTAAGCAATCTTTGTCTTAGGTTCCGAGTTGTATAGATCGAGGATCCACACAATTGAGGAATCTTGAAGAAAATCATTTCTTGAGAAACGAATCAAGAGCATATTTCGTTTGAGGTGTTCATATGTGTGAAGATTTGAAGAATAAACACATTTGAAGATTTTCGGAAGGTTTGAGAATCAAAGCGAGTAATAAAAGTAACTTTTAATTAGCGAACTTAAGAACACGATAACCGAGAAGTGTAGATTAGAAGTTAGATCAGTTCAGATCTCCCACGCCTCTAACTCAGCGGAGGAAGACAGCTACTGGCGGGCGGAGTGAAGATTTCTGCGTCGGCGCTGAATCATGACGCACGAGGTTGAGCGTGAAGCTCTTCCTCACCGCGACGATGGAGTAAGCGGCGCTTAGGGTTTGAGAAGCTCGAGCGAGAGAGACGGTCGAGCGGAGTAAAGGAAGTGAGGAAGGGAGAGGGGTATATATAGCCACGGTGAAAAACCGTTCCTGAAGATTTGGGACAACGTGCCTGACCCTTCTCATTACGCTGACATGTGTCACCCACGTCTGAAAAGTGGAGATTGTGTTAGATCGTGGCTGAATAGATAAGTTTATCGTGGGATGCGGAACGGTTTGAGCGGCAAAGCTGAAAATTTGGATAAGATAAGTTAAAAGTTCCGCTCGCAATTTCTTCAGCTGACAAGGACACAGTGATGATTTTGAACGAGTTTCAAATAGAACGCACATGAAGAATTTGTGAATAGTTTGGGTTGAGTATAGCATAGAGGGGGAAGGGTCCGATCACATTCACTTAGCAGAAAAAGCAACTTGAAGAATTAGCCATAAGTGAATGTTGTAGAGGACATAAACCATATATATATATATATATATATATATATATATATATATATATATATATATATATATATATATATATATATATATATATATATATATATAGGACAAATGTTTCCTACAAGCAGTGGTAGTTACCACCACTTGCGTTTTGTATGTTGTATGTAGTATCTGTTGAAACCAGAGTATGTACTGTAGTATGTAGTATATAATAATGATTAGGTAGTATATATTCTAATTTTTAGGTAGTATGTACCATTTTTGAGTATGCTCATTTTACGTACAAATATATACGATTTTACAAATATAACTTGAAAACTATGGGCTCATATGCAATTTTCATGTAACTTGCTTTGAAATATCTTAAATATAATATATGAACATATTTAAAATAATAAAATAGTATATATAATACCACATGGTAGTATATGAGACATGTGGGTAACTACCACGGGTGGTAGGATGGATTTTCCTATATATATATATATATATATATATATATATATATATATATATATATATATATATATATATATATATATATATATATAGCCAATAGAAAAAGACGGAAACAGTGAAGATTTTGCAAAGTTGAAGAATTTGAAAAACTGAAGAATTTCAAAACTGAGGAAAAACTCAAATTGAAGATTTTCAATTTTTGGTGGCGTGACCCACAGTATAGAATGATGATTTCAGACACGCTACAATTGTCGTGGGTTAGAGAATCAAATTCTTCATTAATTTCTTCACACTTAGAGTGTTATTCTTCATTGATTGAAGAAAACGTTTCTTCATGTGTTGCACATCTAAGTCATCAATTTTGCATAAGCTGTCGGGATGTGTGTCCTTTTAAAGAACATTCAAAGATTCTAAGATATTTAGCTCACACCGCAACTTCTAAATCTCTTCTCATCCAAGGGCTTTGTGAAGATATCGGCTAGCTGTTCTTCACTTCACATGCTCGATGGAGATGTCGCCTTCAACACATGATCACGAAGAAAATGATGGCGAATCTGAATGTGCTTTGTCTTGAGTGCTGAACTGGGTTGTGAGCAATCTTGATGGCACTCTCATTGTCACAAGAGAGGCACATTCTTCACGTTGATGTCGTAGTCCTTGAGAGTTTGCTTCATCCACAGCAATTGAGCACAACAAGAGCCAGCAGCAATGTACTCAGCTTCCAGATGAAGTGATCGCAGTTCTGTTTCTTCAAGGACCAACGACCAAAGATCGTCCGAGGAAATGACAAGTACCAGATGTTGACTTGCGGTCCACACGATCACCAAGCATAGTCGAGTCATAATATCCAATGAGATCAAAAGTAGAGCCCTTGGGGTACCATAATCCTAGTGTTGGTGTGTGAGCTAGATATCAAGAATATGCTTCACACCTTATGGTGTGATTCCTTCTGTAGCTTGAAATCGGGCACACATGCAAACACTAAGCATTATATCTCGGCCTAGATGCACATAAGTACAATAGAGAACCAATCATGGAGCGGTATACCTTGTGATCAAGTCAATACCATTTTCATCAGCATAGATGGCCATTTGTGGGCATAGGAATTTTGACGCCTTTGCAATCTTGCATGCCGAATTTCTTCAGACATCTTTGAGGTATTTCTCCTGAGATATTAATATGCCATTGTGTTGTTGACTTAATTTGAAGACCTAAGAAGAATTTCAATTCTCCCATCATAGACATTTGATATTCTTCACTCATCATATAGGCAAATTCATCACTATAACGCTGGTCAAGACAGCCAAAGATAATATCATCAACATATATTTGGCACACAAACAGTTCACCATCATATGATTTAGTAAAGAGAGTAGGGTCGAGTGAACTGGTGTGAAGCCATTCTTCACGAAGAATTCCTTCAATGTATCATACCACGCGTGGGGCCTGTTTGAGAGCATAGAGGGCCTTGTTGAGTCCAAGACTTTGTCGGGATTCTTTGGATCTTCAAAACCTGGGGTTGAGCAACATATACTTCTTCCTCAAGCTTACCATTGAGGAATGCACTTTTCACATCCATTTGATATAAAGTGATATTATGATGGTTAGCATAAGCAAGTAATATCTGAATAGCCTCAAGTCTAGCAATAGGTGTAAAAGTTTCATCAAAATCAATTCCTTCAACTGTGTGTAGCCTTGAGCTACAAGTCGTGCCTATTCCTCACCACAAGGCCATTTTCATCTTGCTTGTTCGGTAGATCCACTTTGTGCCAATGATATTATGCTTGCGAGGATCGGACGTTTGACCAGTTCAGGACATTGTTGAGCTCGAACTGATGTAATTCTTCTTGCATTGCACGAATCCACTCGGGCTCAGAATGCTTCATCTACCTTAGTGGGCTCTGTGATAGAGACAAAAGCATAGTGCCCACAAAGTTAGATACATGTGAAGCTTTTGAGCGTGTGGAGAGACACCGGTGCTTCAATGTCATCAATGATCTTGTCAACTTGCACTTCTTTTTGCAGCGCGAGGATGAGCTAGTTGTCGTCGAGAATTTGATCAGCATTTTCTTTAGCACCATTTTCTTGACATTATCTTGGTGCATCACTTGATGTTCTTGCGTTCGGAATGAATTCTTCAGAGTTCTTGATGGAATTACATCCTCGAGTAGCCTTGAACTTGATAGATTCCTTAGGTGCTGGTTCATCTATCCGAAGGTAGGTGCTCTCTTTGCAAGCCATTAGTTTCATCGAACCGCATCTACAGTTTCAACAATCTTGTAAAGAACATTGTTGAAGACTCGTAGGTGTCTTGAGTCCTTTCCGTAACCAAGCATAAAACCTTCATGTGCTTGATTGCAAATTTAGCATTGTGATGAGGATCTCTAATCCAGCATTTAGCAAGAAGACTTTGAAATAACTTACATTGGGTTTCTTGTCGGTGAGGAGTTCATAGGCTGTCTTCTTGAAGAATTTGTGAAGATATACTCTGTTGATGATGTGCAGCAGGTATCAATTGCATCAATCCAAAAGCGAGAGGCGTTTTGTATTCATCAAGCATAGTCGAGCCATCTCAACAAGAGTTACATTCTTGCGCTCCATGATGCCATTTTGCTGAGGAGTATAGGAGGAGATAACTCATGAGTAATACCAAGTTCATCAAGATAGTCATCAAGACCGAATTCTTGAACTCAGTTCCATTGTCACTCTGATGTGCAGATCTTCACACCAAAGTTGGTTGAAGCCCTCAAGGAAAATCGTTTGAAGACTTCCCGCACTTCATGTTTGTAAGTAACAATGTGTACCCATGTGTAATGAGTAATCATCAACAATAACAAAGCCATATAGAGATGCATCATTAGTGACTGCTGAGTAATGATTAGGACCAAAGAGGTCCATGTGAAGCAATTGAATGGGCGAGTAGTGGTCATGATAGTCTTCGTGGATGCTTGGCCTTGGTCATTTTCCACTTCACAAACTCCACACAAGTGATCCTTGAGGAATTTGACATTCTCAATGCCAATGACATGCTTCTTCTTCCATGGCGTGTGCAAATTCCTCATGCCTGCGTGACCAAGTCGTCGATGCCATAGCCAATTACAAGCTTTTGCAAGAAGACACACGGTTGGTTGTGGTCTGTAGAGAAATCAACAATATACAAGTCTCCTCTCCTAAAGCCTTGAAGACTTTGGAATTGTCAACTTCCATGAACACAACACAACGATACTTGCCAAAGACAACAACCATATCAAGATCACAAAGCATTGAGATGACATGAGGTTGTATCCTAAGGACTCAACAAGCATGACTTTGTCCATGTGTATGTCCTTAGAGATCGTAACCTTACAAGACCAATACGACTTTTGCCTTTGTCGCAAAGATGATATGCTTCAGATGTGGCGGTGATAAGGAGCATCCATCAATAGATTCTTGTCACCGGTCATGTGATTTGTACATCCACTATCGAGACCCACTCATTGGCTTTGGGTTGATCATCCTGCAGATGAATTAGTGCAACTTACGATCTCATATACTTCATCTGAAGAATATGATATCAAATTCATCGAGATGAATTTCATCGAGCGTATATAGATAAGCGTATGAGGATGTGTGAAATGAAAGTTCATTTCTTCATGATTAGCTGCGTCCTTCGAGCATTTTGTCGGGCCCCAGCAAATTCTTGAGACGTTAAAGCACGTCGGAGGCCTGACCTGCGAAGAGATTAGTTCCTTTTCTTCACCACCCACATCTGAAGGGGTGGCAAAGATTTCATCACTCTCGAGCTCCATATGAGAATGGTGGCATAGAGGCCAATCCATTTCGTTTCACATAAGAGAGGTTAGGGTAAGCATATGAATAAGCGAGAGAAATTCTTGAGGACTTATGAACTTATTGGTTTGAAGAATAATGCACATATTCATAGCCCTTAGCTCTACCTCGAAAGCGAGTTGTTATACGATGATAATCATATGAGGACTTTGATCCATGTGAGGAATTTGGTCCGATATGAGGACTTGGATCCATATGAAAATTTGGTCCATATGAAGAGTTTGATCTGGGGTTCCTAATCTTCACGGTGGTGTCATGAGGACATTCACTGAAGACTTTCAAGGCACTTCTTGGGCACCAGATTTTCTTCATAGGGGAACCGTTCTGCATTAGTGCCAACATATCTAGCAAATACTTCACCATTCGATTTTTGAACAGTTTATAGTTGAGTCAAATGACTCATCGGAAGAATGAGGAGATTCACATGTAAAGCCAGATAAGTTAGATGGATCAACTGGAGGTCCTTTTGCAGCAACCCATGAGGTTTTGGTCTTTCGGGTTTCCAATATGTTCCATCGCATTGAGTTTCCTCTCAAAGGCAATACCCTCTTTCCTAGGATTCTGTTGAGGATCTGCTTTTAAGCACATCACAAAAGTCGATGCCCTTTGAGGCTTTTCTACATGCTCATGTACAATTCCTTCACCTGCATCGTCGGTGATACTAGCAATGTCCTCGGATAAGGAATTAGTGATAGCAGAGGCGGTGAAGAATTTTAACAGTTGAAGCATTTGAACATTCGGTGAAGAATTAGCGATTCACGTTCAATGCACTTTAAGCATGGAGGAACAAATTCTTCCGAGAAGCTGATTTGTTGAGCAAGTAATGAATCGCGCTCCTTACGAAGATCTTCATAACTCACTCTTAGCTTCTCAAGATCTTGCTTTCTTTGAAGAAATTCATAAGAAAGTTTCTCATGATCGACAAGAGAGTGTTATGATGACCTTGAAACTGTCAAACCTAGCGAAGTCTCTGAAGATTTTCGATCGAGGGCTTTAGTGCGATCCATTTCTTCACCCAACATATCATCACTTTTGTCTAGCATGTTTTGAACCTTTCAAAATTCCTTTGTTGTTTTACAGCAATCTTAGCAAGTTTTGAGTAGCTGGGCTTGAGATCTTCATCGATTCATTTCCACTAGATTCAAGGAGGTATATTTGAGTACCTTGGCACCCTTTGCCATGAAGCAATAGGTGGGGCGTAGTCATCACTATCTTCATCGGCTTTGTTGGTGAGGCCGTTTTCTTGAGTAGAAGAGGACTTCTTGTGGCGATGCTTGAGAGCCAGACTCGCCACACGGACTCGGTTCTTCGATGCCTCCTCTTCCTCATGTTCCTCGGTTGACGAGTCCATTTCCTTGCCAATGAATGCTAGAGCCTTCTTGGAGCTGCTCTTCTTGTGAGAAGAAGACTTTGAGGATTTTGATGATGAAGATTTTGGCATTTCTTCTTCTTCGCCAGGCCTTAATCTGTATATTTCTTCTTCTTTAATTCCTTTTCCCACTGAGAAATCTTGAATGGTGACAGGTTTCTTGCATTTGTGGCATAGTCTTCTCTTATAGTCCTTTGGATGAGGAATCACTTTGCTCCTTGAGGATTTTCCAGCGACCACGTCTTGAGAACTTCGGAATTTCTTCCTGAGCGTTGCTAGCTCCTGCTCAATTCTTGAGGATCTCCAAGGCTACTACGAGTCTTCACAATCAGATTCGGACACCCTTGGCCTTGGGCGCGTGATTTTCATAGCTAGAACCATAGAGATCTCTCTTTTCGAAATTTGGAACTCATGAGTGTTTAGCCTCCCGAGGATATCGGTTGGATCAAGTGACTTGTAATCAACTGCGCTCTTGTATCATCGGTGCAGTATCAAATGAGGAATCAAGCGATCTCAACAATTTCTTCACCACCTCATGAGTCGGTGATGTCGATTAACAAAGCTTGAAGCTCATTTGAGATATGGGTGAAGCGATCAAAGGTTTGTTGAACATTTTCATTGTCGAGTCTTTTGAAGCGGTTGAAGAGATTTCAAGAACATCAACTCGAAAGTCACTGAGTTGAGACTCCTTCATTTACTTTGGACAGCCTGTCCCGATGAGCTTAGTGGTTTCCAAAGCACTCACTCTTCTCTTGTCCTTTGCTCGAGATGACCATATGATATTCTTAAGCGAGAATCAAGTTGCTTAATCTCTTCACATCGGCGTTCGGTAGCCTCAAGATGCTCGAATGGCCACGGAGGAACACCATTTTCCACAACATACGGAGATGGTTGTCAATAGCCTCAAGATGCATTCGCATCTTGTTCTTCGATAAGGAGGTAGTCCATCCCATCAAAGGTAGGACACCCAGCCGAGACCTTGATCATACTGCGGTCGACATAACTAAAACTCGGTGGTTAAACCAAATCACAGAACAAGGGAGTACCTTGCTCGATACCAATTAAAGTCGTTATATCGACTAGAGGGTTGAATAGGCGATTTTTATAGATTCTTCAATGAGAATTTGCGGTGAGAAACTCCTAAGTGAAGACTTATGACGGAATAAGTACTGAAGTAAGCATAAGAGAACGGGGCATGGTCCTCATGATGAAATGAAGACCATCAAAAGAGTACGAAAAGCGTAAACACGGGATAGCACAAGATGAAGACAAAGATGAAGAAATTAGGCGAGGAAATTGAAAGTCTTGATCAAGTCTTCAAACCTGAGATATGAGCGAACACTCAACAGATAATGAGGAAATGAAAGAGTTGAGGAAATAGAACCAGTTAGGTTGGTGAAGACAATGATTTAGTAGACCAGTTCAAGCTGCTTGTCTCAGGTTATGCGTCTGGTTAGGCGGTGAGTATTTAAACTCGAGGACACACAGATCCGGACACCCGGTCGGCGAGCACGCAGCTTCGGAGACACAAGTCCTCACCGTATTCTCCTTGAACTAAGGTCACACAGACCTCGTCAATCACTTTGTAGTAAGTCTTGAGCGACTTCCAAACCTTCACGGACTTGGTCACTCGGCGATCCACAATTCCTTTTGGATGCTCTAGACCATAGCCTAACCATCTGGAAGAAGCACAGTCTTCAAAGGTAACAGCGTCGGATCACGCAGGATCAATCTCTTCATGATGCTCAATCAATTTGGGTTTGTAGGGGTTTGGTTTTGGGTTTTCCTCCTTTCGATGATTTTCGCTCAAAGTCCTGGGAGGATGGGTTGCTCCCAAATGACAAGTGTCAGTTCTCTCGGGCAGCCAACCAGCTAGAGGTTGTAGGGGAGCTATTATAGCCTGAGCAACCCGACATGATAAGACATAAATGCCCTTCAATATGATATGCCGTTAGGTGGATAAGATATTTTGGGACAGGTAAAGCATGACCAACCTTGATCGGTGACTCTCAAATTCCTCAGGGCTATCATGTTCATCACTATGTAGGCCATCCGCCTGGGCGTATTTCTAACTCCTCGGTCAGGAAAAAATTCCTCGGCTGACCGGAAGAACTACGTCTCATCACTAAAGAAATTGGTGAGCTATTTGAGATTTCAAAGGCTTCACTTTCGAAGGGATTGGTAGGTGTAGGATTTTGAGTTGAGCATCACATGGAATTTTTCCTTAGTATTTCCTCGACCCCTTACTTATGCAGGTGTTTCCTATGACTCAAGAAAAAAACAAAACTACGAAAACAAAAGTCTTCACGCTTCATGTTCCTCAAATGAATACCAAGTCTTCAGGTCACACAATTTCTTCACTTTCAAAGTCTTGAAAGTCTTGAATATCAAAGTCTTGGTCGAAGAACTTCATTTTAAGGGTCGACTTTCTCTGTAAATATCAAACTCGTCATAGACTTATAGACTGTGTACACTCATAAACACATTAGTCCCTTAACCTATAAGTCTTCAATACACCAAAATCACTAAGGGCACTAGATGCACTTATAGATACAGGTATAGCTCTCGTTGTACATAAATCACTACTTCCCTTTTTGAAAGCGTTTCCACTCTAATCAACTACATTCCACCGAAATGATCTGGACATGGAAAGGAGCGATGAGAGGATCTTCTATACCAGCCAGCATCAACCGTCTTCAATTCATCGGATAGCGGGAGAACATCGTAAGAACAGCAACACCAGCACAATGCTGCTACCACCTCCACCCAGCGGCGCGAACCACGTGTCGGCACCGGTGGAAGCACGAACCAAACAAAACATGTGACCGGGACCCGGAAGAAAGATTCAAAGGATAAACAAATTGTTGGAAAAAGTGCTCCATGAAGCGAGCAGTTACCGTAGTAACCACAAGGGCTAAACACGATACAGCGAAAAAGAAGAAGATATTGGATGAAAAAACAAGGACAAAGTCTTGCAAAAAACAATTGCCATGATGGATTCTCTAGAACAACTCAGACAATTTCAGGACATAATGCGCACAAGGTACTTCCGCAGAACAACCGACCTATGGGCGCTAAAACAAGCAGTTCAGCAGACATCAAGTAGACAAGTCGATGCGGCCCTTACGAATGAAATAGTGGCCTGCAAGAACAATGAGAAAGGAGAAAGGTAAGAAAGAAGAAGAGGACAAAGAGAGGAAGAAGAACAAAATCAAGGAATGTGGGCATTGACAAGAAGAAGATAAAGCGGCAAAAACAGGTAAATAAATAGTAATGCATGGTGCCATCCATAAGCAAAACCCTGTTTCATACCTCAAGCTGAAAAGAGTTGTGTCAATGCTTTAGGAACATACCAATAACGCCGAGCCAAGATGAACTCAACAGCGGATGGCATCAACAACCCCAAAGAATGAGCATAACAAACAAAGTAACCTCTGGCGAACGGTGCTACAACAACAACTACTCCAACACAAGCACAAGATACGATCGACATCGAACCGGTGAAGAGTCGATTATGAACATCCATTTTTCCTTTCAAAAGCTGGATAGAGTTATAAGTTAAGCGACAAACCTTCAACAAAATATAAGCTCGGTTTGGAGAACAATCAAATCGATAGTCCGTCAACCAAATGCGGGGAGGCTGCGCCACAATCAACCGTTAGCATAACAAGACGAAAGAAGAAGAAAACAACGAAGAGGAGGTAAAATTCCACAGCCACTACACCCCACAGGAAACTCATAATGGCAGGAAAGAAAGTGAACCACAAACTCATATTGTTTTGAACTCCGGTATCACAATCACTTCAAGACCAAGAGACAACCAGTGTTTGAATTGAACCACATAGTGAACCTCAAATAGGCAGGCGAGTCACGAGCAGGAAGTTTGTGCACAAGAGATTTCTGTGCCCGACATTGCAGATCACCATCCACAGTACAAGGGAAAACCCAAGACATCCAAGCCAATGAGGAACTAGAGACTATTATACAGGCAAAAAGCGATCGATGCGAGGCACAAAACCGTCATCAACACAGAGGTAAAAATAAACAACAAACCCTTTTCAAACCATTTATGATGTAGAACTTCATATACACCCCGATTGCCATACAACAATTATAAGGCATATCGACCCTTTTCTCCGAACAAATGCGGGAAACAAACAAGTACATTGATCTGGAAGATCAAGAAGCGCGCAACCAAAGGAAACGGAAAACACACAGAACTTCAAACAACAACATCTCGAAGAGGTGAGTTTACAAAGTTGAGGCACAAATGAACTTCAAACTATAATTTCAATTTTTATTGAGCAGGAAGAGAAGCAAGCAAAAGAACTATAAACATGGAACAAGAAAGCGTAGAGCATAGAGCGAGACAAGGAGAAGCGTCGTTCTAGCGGAAACAGTCCTGCAAATCCAGAGAAAGGTCTTATAAAAAATTGTAACTCAACAATCAGAGATGCACCCATTTCTTAAATACTTTTTCTGTTGGTGCGAGGCACAAGAAGCTGAGAGCACCAACAATCAAGACCATCAAACACAACCGGAGGAGCCCAATGAACAAGCCAAACATGTTCATCAAGCGGTGAACAATAATGCCCTGAAGACCAAGCCATCAAAATTCAATCACCAAACAACGACTACGAGTCGGTGCGGCGTCAACGATTGAAAAGGTGAAGTTGAAACTTGCAAGCATGAAATTATAAGATTTCCGCGTGCACAATTAAATAAACTCAACCTACCACACCTATACTCACTCCAATGCACTCTCACTTTGCCACCTCTATATTTGAACAGCTGCAAGAAAAAAACAAGGTCAGCGGCGATGAGCGACAAAAAAAAAGAGAAGGACCCAAAAACACCCATGAAGAACACGTAGAACAATCGGCGTAACAAATCTGAGAGGTGAAAACACATAATACCTAAATTATCTTATAGTTCAAAATCGCATTTCACATTTCACTGCTTTCCTCAATCCGCAGAGGAGACGGAGATGCAAACAAGGAAAGAAGAAGAGCAAAATGTTCTTCAAGCAGCGGAACATCAACGTCCAAAAGAAGAAGCGCCAAAATATTCACTCACCGAAAAAACCGGCAGAGGCGGCAGCGACAACAAAAGAAAAGATTACATAGCTGATCCTCTGAAAGTATAAAATAGCTCTGTTGAAGCTCAAGCGCGATCCACTTATGCGTGTGTGTTTCAAAAGCTACAAGACAAAAACAACGGATGAACTCAAAAAGACGAACAGGGAAGATGCACAAAAACCTCCACTCCAGAAGAACAAGCACAACGGCGTGACAACAAGAACAGCAGCGGAGACAACGAAACAACAACGGAGAAGGTAAAGAAGTTACATAAGCTGATTCTCTGAAAATATAAAGTAGTTCCATGGTTGAAACTTACCACCTTTATGATTGAACAGCTGCAAGACAAAAAACCATAGCCATGGCGATGATCACCAAGACAAAGAACAAGGCGGTACCCAAGAAACACCCAGGAGCAGGTGGAGCAGTCGGCATCACCAGCAACTGACTCAACGAGGTGAAGTTGCACGAAATGTTTCCACAAAATGACAACAATCACAATCAAAATAGCTCAAAGCATGCGAGCAGCAAGCTATTTTCCCATAACAACTGCTATAATTAAAATAAAGTAGCAAGTTAAATCATTTCAATGCTTTTAAATGACAAGCGCGAAACACGAAGAAGGCAACCGGAGATACAACCAATGAAGCAAGCACACAAATTGTTCGGAGAAAGAACCGGAAACTATGAAGAAAACCCTCGCGTCAGTAATGCGATGCCAATTCAGCTGCGGGCGTGTTGGAAATATGCCCTAGAGGCAATAATAAAAGCATTATTATATTTCCTTGTTCATGATAATTGTCTTTATTCATGCTATAACTGCGTATTATCCGAAATCGTAATGCGTGTGAATACATAGACTGTCGTCCTAGTAAGCCTCTAGTTGACTAGCTCGTTGGTTGACAGATGATGTCATCTTTCGACTATGGACATCGATGTCATTGACAGCGGGATCACGTCATTAGGAGAATGGCGTGATGGATGAACAATCTAAGCATAGCACAAGATCGTGTAGTTCGTTTTGCTAGAGCTTTTCCAATGTCAAGTATCTCTTCCTTAGACCATGAGATCGTGCAATTCCGGATACCGTGAGTGCTTTGGGTGTATCAAAGCGTCCTGGCAGTAGCGGGTGACTAAAAGGTGCACTCTGGTATCTCCGTGACCATTGGGTTGACACGGATCGAGGCTAGGATTTGTCACTCCGTGGCGGAGAGGTATCGGGCCCACTTTCGGTAATGCATCATCATAATGAGCTCAAAGTGACCAAGTTCTGCAGTCGCGGGATCATGCATTCAGTGCAGTAAAGTGACTTGCGATATGAGAGACTAACGAGTATTGGGATACCGTGATCGAGTCTCGGCGAGTAACATACCGTCGACAAAGGGAATAGAATCTGAGGTTGCTTGAACCCTTGACATCGTGGTTCATCCGATGACAACATCGAGGAGCATGTAGGACCAACATGGGTATCCAGATCCGCTGTTGGTTATTGACTTGAGGTAGTCTCGGTCATGTCGCATGTCTCCCGAACCGTGGGGTCTACACACTAAGGTTCGGTGGCCTTGCCATCCAGGTCGAGACTGAAAAACAAGACGGAAAAAACCACCAGCAAGACATAATGGTTGACAAGGAAAAACATGATGCCAATAAAAGCACAGACGACTCAAATAAGGATGGAGAAGAAACTGAACAAAAGGGTACAACGCAAAAAGAAGAACAAAACATGCCGCGGGAAGCAGAAGGAGAACAAGAAAGGAACAACACTCGACAGGACATATCTTCCAGCATCGAAGCAGGCAAGACAATAGAAACATAATTGCTATCTTGTGATCTTTGTGACTTGGAATTATTTATATTAAATTCAAAATCATCGCAGGCACAGTGGAGAAAGGTGGCAAAGATAGCAATTCCGTCAACAAAGCCATCAAAGACCTGTACAACGCTGTATGCAAGCCATGTACAAAGAGAGAAATGTAAGTTCATGCAACTAACACAGAAAACATTCTTACACACAATCATTTTGACTGTATCATGTGTGAACCAAAACATTTTTCTAAATATACTTTGCAGGGATCAGCTTTTCATTACAACGGACAAGTTTGATCTAAATCTAGGACATGTCTCCGAAAGCTTCAAGGTCGGTAAATCAGTACGCACGGAAGCAATAGAGCCCATGCTAACAATCTTGAGAAAACAACTCAATGGCACACGGAGAAAGATTATGTCGTTAAGCAACACTGTAAGTAAATATCACGGCAAAAGAATCACGTTTAAAACACTATATATGACTTTATAAATAGATAAACTTCCCCTATAGCTGAACTGACAAATTCCCTTTGTCTATCTGTGACGAAATAAGCAGCACTCAATAAGGGAATCCGACGACGAAGATCCAATGTGCTACGAAAATAATGATCAACAACAGAATAGAAAAAAATTACTACCTGCAAGGCTTATATCATTTTTCAACATGAAAGAACAAGAAAAACTGCAAGATTATAACATGGTAAGGAGATCAGCTGTTTCAAAAACAAAACACAATTTACGTATATGCTATGCAAAGTTCTCTTTTTACTTTATGTTTCTAAATATAAGAAGATTTCCAAATGTTTTCTTTTTATTTTGTGTTTTGCAGTTCCTTCTACCATGTTCGTTGAGTGGGTTTGAGCAAGACGAAACTATAAGTCATTACTTCACCATCACAGTTAACATGCAAAAACAGCGTTTTGAACTCCTCGACTCTTCAACTGCATATCCAGGCACAATAGAATTCTTCAACAATGTAACCAGCAAATTAATGAAAATCTGGAAGCACATAAGCACAGAGCTACAGCTTTCAGAAAAAAGCATCAACCATTACAAAAAGGTCAGACTGCAAGTGCCACTTCAAGGAGAAGACACGTAAGCACTTCCAACATCTTATTTCTTTTTTTTTCAATACAACATTCAATACTACAATAACTGAAATAATTCTGTTCTTTTGTCTTTTCAATACAACAATTACCACTATCATTGCTCAAACTTTTCTCTTCTTTCCGTTTCTTGAATGGAACAATCTTACCAATACCATTCATCTAAATGCAGAATGGACTGACGCATTCTACATGTACATGAACCTGAAGCACTACTCCAATGATGGAACAACAGCAACCTTAAAGCCAGAACAAGTACGAAAGTTGAGGAAAAGGTTCTATATCAACTAATCAGCCAACACAGAGGGAATACAAAACTGTCACTAATCAAGTGTACAACAGGTAAGTCTTTTCAGAAACTAAATCTTACAGTTTCGTAACACTAGAAGAAGTAATATTTTTTTAATTATTGTTTTACAGATATGCTAAAATATGAAGTAGATATGGAAGACAAAGAAATGCAACAAGCAGAATGTTGCGTACTAGAAGAGTTTCCGCCAACTACCTGGCCAAAAGAACATATTATGCATGCGGCAACCACACAAGAGCATGAAGTTATTCATATATCCAGTAAACGCAAAGATATTATGGATGTCAGCAGCCATGCCGTCGCCCAACAATCTTTCACAGTCCATGAACAAAATGATCCACCAATAGAACCAGATCAACCACCACCAGACGACAATATACCACACCATGCCGAAGAGGAAACAGACGAGCAAAATATCAACAGCAATATCACGACCACAGAGCAACTGGAACAAACAGGCACTGATTTAAAAGAGGATGACAGAAGCAACGATGTACCAAATACACAACAACAGGTTTCCGAGCAGAAGAAACAGCCTGTTCTTCTTCAAGAAGAAACAGACTCAACAAGCAATCAGCAAGGCACCTCCAGCACCATCTCTCTAGACTTCCTAAAACCAAAAACAATGGAAAAGCAGGAAGAAGTTGACGAATTTCTTTTAAGCCTTAACCCACTACAACTACAAGTGTGCAACGACCATATAAACATGGGCTCTAGCTTCGATTTAATCAAAACATGGCTCAACGAGCATGAAAGCTATGAATTCAACAAAAAGCCCAAGCCGTATCTGACAATCTTGCAGCAAGAGTCAGGAGAACATTCAATGCCTCAATCATCTGAGAACAGTTCAGACAAGAAAATCTCGGTCAAGAAAAGGTCGATAAAGCCTTCAAGAAGGCTCCTTGGAGAAATCAAGATTCCTACATTTGTCCCAGGAGATTTCAAATTCATGAACAAAGCCAGAGCACTCCATGAATACCTATTCAGCAAAGAAGGACAGGACGAATGCGGAGAGTAAGTACTTTCTCTTGCACAAACAAAAAAAACAAACAAATGTTGCCCCTTTTTAAAACAACATAACTAATGTATAAACTTTTTCTGCTTGCAGTCTAAACGTATATATTAGCTCGAAGCGACACGATTGGATTATAGGAAAACAAATAATGGAACAACTAATGAAAGGAGATGATGGACAGATGGAGGGCTCCATCACAAACGCATTGTTCAACGAATGGACATCGCAGCAACAATACAACACAGCCGATAAAGCCATACTTCCCGTAGAATTTGCAAATGTATGAAGTCCATTTTGACAAAAACACTTGCATCATTTCAGTGAATACAAAGATTGAACTAAAAAGTAGAAAAAAAATTGTTCGCAGGTCGTGCTCGGTGTTAAAAGTGGAGAGGAAAGAGGACTAGCAGAATTCAATGAGGAAGAAGCATTGAAAGATTTTGCACCCCTTGTAACAGGCAAGGAGATTTTAAAGAAAAAGCTGGTAAGTTAATAGAAATATAGAAACATAACTCATTCTTCCTACAGATTGCACATTCACATGTCATTTAATTCTCCTGACAAGAATTAACTTTAACTCACTCTGTCTCCAAACACTGCAGATTATGATACCTCGCAAAACAGATAAACACTACACACTGTACGTGCTCAACAAGTACACGAACTCCATCGACATACTTGACTCACTGAATTACAGACACGGAGATGGAAAAAAACATGGAAAACACACCATAAGGACCACCTAGAACTGGTATGTCAATTCAACATTGTTTTCCAATTAGTTTTCCAATTCCTGCATTCCCTTTATTAATGGCAAAACCCAACAATAACACAGATTAAAAGGATGCACGCACTCATGAAGAAGCATTACGGCGAAGCGGAGCTACAAGCCAACAGCGAACCAAAATGGACGAGGATAGCACAAACACCTAACAGAGTTTGCGTGCCAAAACAGCAGGGTACCCAATGCGGACACTTCATGGCTCAATTTGCAAAATACTGGAATGGCATTGAACTCATAAAAGATGATGAGGATTTCGATGTAAGTGAATAGTACAAGAGCAACAATTTTAATTTTTACAAACAGCACTACTTGAATACTTCAATATCCGATAACCTCCATGCAGCAAAGCAACGTAGATGTCGAGTGGAAACCAGAGTTCCTTTTTACAGCCATATTTGGTGAAACAAACCAAGTAAAGTGGGAGCAACTACCTGAAAAAATCAAAGAATTCAAACCAGAAACTTCAAATTTCTTCTCCACCAAAAAAGGTAAGAAAATCATTTCTACTTATCCTCTTTTTTTGTAATAACCTACACATCACACGGTGTTCACCAACATCTTTCGTGTCATGAGAGCTTACATATTACATATCTGCTTCCGTTGACTGAAACAGATGAAACAAAAAGGAAAAAAAGACAAAGCACCAATCCATATCCAAAACATTCTCATTGCTTCCAACACACAGAGGAGGCGTCCGACCTCTTCCATCTAGTCATGAGCGATAGCTGGCAGGAGAAATACAAAAAGTGAGTTGTTTTCTATTGCACCTCAAAATAGTTAGACAGAGACCAAAAATAATGTAAGAATCTGTTTCTCACTAACCGTCACCTCCAAAATTATTTTATCTCTCCTGTCGCAGCAAAACTATATTCAGGCGCATCCGCAGGGATAGTGAAAGCACGCAACTTACTGGAGCCAAGCTGAAGGTAGTATTTGGTCCAAGACCAGCACACACGAACAAACGACATCATATGGAAAAGAGGATCCTCAATGACATAGCAGAAATCTGGGAATGCAGACAAAAATCAAAACAGAGTGACAGAGTAATATTAGGCCCAAACTTTGCAGAGGTAAACTTTTAAAAAGCAAAATCTGGTGAACATTGCAACAACTACTCTTTTTATATTCTTACACGGCTCTTTTTTCTAACAGTTTTTTTCATCATATATATTGTTTGCAGCATATATTGGATTTGGAGAAACACACAACTACTATTAAAAAATTTAAAAATGAATTGCAAAAAACAAAGAATCAGCTCGTTCCCATGTATCTCAAGGAAAATCAACGGAAAAAGCTCTCAACAGCAAACATGGTAACAACCTATTCTACCATGACAAAATCAGAAAATATGTGTTCTATTAAATTACTTTATATTAAACTGTCATCTAAGCAACAAGTATATTGTACGCAGATATTCATTTCAATGGAGAAGCATGACCGCTATGTACTATATGTGCTGGACAAATACAAACACAAAGTTCACATTATTGATCCTCAAGAAACAACTCACGAGGAATTTGAAAAAGAAAAGATACACATCGACAAATTGACACCACAAGAAGCAAGCCGAGTACTTCAGGAAAATGAAGATGCCAAAGAAAAAAGAGAAAGACAGTTTCAGGAATATCATGTTCATAAGTCGGCAATCGTAAGCATTTATACGTAACAATTTTTTTAGTTTTACAAGTTGCAATATTAAAACAATTAATTAAAAAATACAATATTCCCAGGTACCTAGGTTTAAAGAAGTCTTCAACATCATACTAGGACAAACAATGAATGCCAAGGGTACAAGATGGCAGACTCATACCGTGCAAGATGTTCCACTAGTAGAAAAGGGAGAATCAACATTTGTTGTTTTAAAGCTTGCATTCCTCTACAATGGTGAAAAGTTTGTCGAAGACCTGGAAGATTTGACAGTAAGTTTATATATATTTACTTATAAACAACTTATATGCACAAACTCTAATAATATACTTTTCTTCTCGGCAAAATTTCACAGGATGAGGTCGAAGACTGAAGGGCAGAGGCAATGTACATTCTTTTAAATAGCGAGATGAATCAAGTCAAAGCTAGTGAAATGGGTGAAGAGATTAGCAAGATCTTAAGCAAAAATGAAGACTAAAACTTTTGATTTAGCCCGCGAAGCTAATTCTATCTAGACGTGACAAAACAGTTTGTGAATAACTCACATTTATATGTAATGTAGTTAGAAATTCCGTGTTCATGTTGAAAAAAGAACTATTTCAACAACAGTGCGTCTTACATCATTAGAGAGCGCCAGTAAACTATAAACAACAATGCCTCTTCTTATTTGTACAACAGCAGTGACTCCAAAAACAAACCCTTACGCGTGACTCTGGAAAGCACCGTCCCGTGCCTCAGAGGCGACATGGCCTCGTGCCACCAAACCCTCGGTCACCATGCCTCCGGGCAATATCCATACACACACATAACCTTACACGTGACTCTGGAAAGCACCGTCCCATGCCTCCAGAGGCGACATGGCCTCGTGCCACCAAACCCTGGGTCACCATGCCTCCGGGCAATATCCATACACACACATACCCTTACGCGTGACTCTGGAAAGAACCGTCCCGTGCCTCCACCAAACCCTGTGGCACCATGCCTCCGGGCAATATCCATACACACACATACCCTTACGCGTGACTCTGGAAAGCACCATCCCGTGCCTCCACCAAACCCTGGGTCACCATGCCTCCGGGAAATATCCATACACACACATAACCTTACGCGTGACTCTGGAAAGCACCGTCCCGTGCCTCCAGAGGCGACATGGCCTCGTGCCACCAAACCCTGGGTCACCATGCCTCCGGGCAATATCCATACACACATACCCTTACGCGTGACTCTGGAAAGAACCGTCCCGTGCCTCCACCAAACCCTGGGTCACCATGCCTCCGGGCAATATCCATACACACACATACCCTTACACGTGACTCTGGAAAGCACCGTCCCGTGCCTCCACCAAACCCTGGGTCACCATGCCTCCGGGCAATATCCACACACACACATACCCTTACGCGTGACTCTGGAAAGCACCGTCCCCCGTGCCTCCAGAGGCGACATGGCCTTGTGCCACCAAACCCTGGGTCACCATGCCTCCGGGCAATATCCACACACACACATATCAAGAGCGCAGACCTCCTATGCACACGTGACTTCACATGCTTCAAACCCGTGCCTCCGGAGGCAACATACCAATGCCGCACGCATGCACAAACCTATATATCGTCAACAAAGCATAGCTCTTAAATAGACGTGACTACACATTCTTCAAACCTGTGCGTTCCGAAACAAAGCAGCTTGCCTTTTGCACGACCTTCTAGGAGGTTCCCTCGCACTGGAGGCACCGTGTCACACCACGACGGACAACGCGCCGCACGAAACAGCACGCTGCACAACCAACACACACTTCGACCTATGCCCCCCTTTCAAGATGTTTAAGAAAATTAAACGAGCCGAAGGCGAGCAGGAGGTTCCCTCGCGCCGGAGGCGCCGTGTCACACCGCGACGGACAACGCGCCGCATGAACCAGCACGCTGCACGACCAAACACACACTTCGACCTATGCCCCCCCTTCAAGATGTTTATGAAAATTAAACGAGCCGAAGGCGAGCAGGAGGTTCCCTCGCGCGGGAGGCGCCGTGTCACACCGTGACGGACAACGCGTCGCACGAACCAGCACGCTGCACGACCAAACACACAGTTCGATCTATGCCCCCTTCAAGATGTTTATGAAAATTAAACGAGCCGAAGGCGAGCAGGAGGTTCCCTCGCGCCGGAGGCGCCGTGTCACACCGCGACGGACAACGCGCCGCACGAACCAGCACGCTGCACGACCAAACACACACTTCGACCTATGCCCCCCTTCAAGATGTTTATGAAAATTAAACGAGCCGAAGGCGAGCAGGAGGTTCCCTCGCGCCGGAGGCGCCGTGTCACACCGCGACGGACAACGCGCTTCACGAAACAGCACGCTGCATGACCAAACACACACTTCGACCAACACACACTTCGACCTATGCCCCCCCCTCCTTCAAGATGTTTATGAAAATTAAACGAGCCGAAGGCGAGCAGGAGGTTCCCTCGCGCCGGAGGCGCCGTGTCACACCGCGACGGACAACGCGTCGCACGAACCAACACATTTTTCTTCAATTTAGTAAAGTTTTTCTTCCTAGACACGTGCCTTTCCTAGTGTTCACCTGTGCCTATAAAGAAGTCCCACGATTGAACAATTCTGAACACTGCCGTTTTACATTAAAAAGTTGATTTTTTTCGTTACTTGAAAGGTCACATTTGATATTGTTGGTAGTCCCCGCCCGTAACTACCCTATAAATCTCCATATCCCGGAAATATAATGGGAACAGAAAGGGAAACGATAAAGGGAAATAGGGAACCAAGCGCGCGAACTGGTATTTTTTTGTGTTCGTGCGGAAAGGGAAAACGGAAAAATGTGGTAGTATGAGGGTCAAAGTGCAAAACGCATGAAACCATAAACCAGAAAGGGAAAACCGGGAACCAACCGCGCCACCTGGTTTTCTCTGGCGGGAGCGCTTCACGCGCAACACTTGTCACGCGCGGGGCACTCCCGAACCGCTCGTTACGAGCGCTCGTTAACTAGTTGCTCCCGGAATAAGAGGGAATACAATTCTCTATGCTTGTCTCAATTCATCTGGTTTTCCTAACGGTCAGAAAAAAGAAACTTAGGCCAACTAGAAATTGTGTGCGATGTAAATACTGAAAAGAGTGTTTTGCTACGTGCATCCAATAGGTGCCGGCTCCTCTGTATATATATGCATAACAAGGAGGTTGTTGCGTCCACAATCAGGAGCTAACAACCAGATTACAACAAACTGAATCTATGGCTTTACAACTTGATACACAAGTCGAGCTAACTACCTGGACTCTCTGCATCCTTATCTGCACAACATATACACTATTTTTTTTGCGAGAACATATACACGTATTTAACACTGGATGCGATGAGAAATGGTGTTTACTCAGCGAAAGCCATTCAATAAATTCATATAAAAATTTAGTTGGGGGAGGCCAATACGGCCTGATGAGCTAGCTAGGAGGCCAATACGGCCTGTTGTGGTAGGGGGAGACTTCAATCTCCTTCGCTCCGCCGAGGAAAAGAGCAATTCGCGGGTTGATTTTGCGGAGATGCGTCGTTTCAATGACTGGGTTGCGGACCTAGCTCTCCTAGAGCTGGACAGGGTCGGGGCGAGATTTACCTGGACCAATAGACAGGTTTCCCTGACCTTTAGTGTGCTAGACCGTGTGTTTGTCTCCCCCGACTGGGAGCTTCGGTTCCCTTTGGCCGCCTGATTTGGCCTCCCTCCAGGCTATTACTCGCATTGGGTCCGACCACGTTCCCCTTCTCTTATCATCTAGGGATGAGAGACCGCGCCCCCTCCGCGGTTCCGTTTCGAGGCTTTCTGGCTCCAGCAGCCAGGCTTTATGGGGGCCGTCCAGGCTCACTGGGTCTCAGCGTCAGCCGAGCCCCATAGGCAGATGTCGAATGGCATCACCTGTCCAAGCGATCCAGGCAGTTCATGAAGGGATGGGGGGCTAATATTGGGAGGGATCTTCAGATCCAGAAGGCCTCCCTCCTAGAGGAGAACCGGGCCTTTGATCTCCGTGCAGATATTGCTGGGATCTCCGTGGAGGAATGGGCTCATAGATACAATTTGGAGGACTCTCTCATGGAGATCTACTCCAAGGAGGAAGAATTTTGGCGCCAACGTGGCTCCATGAATTGGGTACTGTTTGGGGACGCCAACACTGCTTACTTCCAGGCCATCGCTAATGGCCGTAGGCGTCGCTGCTTCATTACCCTTTTATGGGAAGGTGGTCAGCTGTTTTAGGAACCTCAGGCTATATGCTTGCTGGTCGACGACTTTTACAAGCTGTTATTTTAGGGGCGCCCTCGGAGTGGGATCGCCCTTGCCAACCACATTTGGTCGCCCGACCAACAGATCTCCCGGAGGAAAACGCGGCCCTGCTCGCCCCTTTTTATGCCGCAGAAGTGGAAGACTTTGTCAAAGCCATGAACCCGGCCTCGGCCCCAGGCCCTGATGGATTGCCGGTCCGTTTTTTTCAGGCCTTCTGGCCGATGGTCAAGGAGATCATCCTTGATCTATTCCGTGAGTTCTCTAGGGGAACATTAGACATGTCCCAGCTTAACTACGGGATCATTTCTCTGATTCCCAAGGTGTCGGGTGCTGCGGACATTAGGCAGCCCCATCACAGTCCTCAATGTGATATTTCAGATCTTGACGAAAGGGTACGCCACTAGGGCGGCCCTAATCCCCCCCCCCCCCCGGATCCATCACCCGAACCAGTCGGCCTTCACGAAAGGCAGGTATATTCTGGATGGGATCCTCGTTCTTCACGAGGTCATCCATGAGGTCAAGAGCAAACATCTCCGCGCTGTGTTCTTCAAGATCGACTTCCACAAAGCTTATGACACCGTTCATTGGTCCTTCCTTCGGGAGGTGTTGCTCAAGCGTGGATTCGATCCTCACTGGGTTGCCCGGGTGATGCAGTTAGTGACGAGCGGTCGGACGGCTGTGAACATAAATGGGGAGGCCGGGCCGTACTTCACGACTGGCCAAGGGGTACGACAGGGAGACCCGATATCCCCATTTCTCTTCAACCTTGTGGTTGATGCCCTCGCTTCGATCCTTGATTTGGCAAGCGCGTCAGCCACATTAGGGGTATTTTCCCCCATCTTGTGACCAATGGAGGTCTAACCCACCTCCAATATGCTGATGACACCATTATGATGGTGGAAGGATCGGATGAGGATATTCAGAACCTCAATTTCCTCCTTCTCTGCTTTCAGGAAATGTCGGGCCTCACAATTAACTTCGCCAAAAGTAAGGTGATGGTCCTGGGATATTCTCAGACGGAAGCTCAGCGAATTGCCAATCGCTTGAACTGCTGCTTGGGGTCCTTCCCGACTACTTACCTTGGCAAGACACTTAGTGACACGCATCTACTTGAGAAGGACTTCCGTCCAATAATCACCAAGCTCCAACCTAGGATGGAGCCTTGTCAAGGGAGATGGCTTTCCAAAGCCGCTCGAGTGATTCTGATGAACTCCTCCCTTATTAGCCTACTGATGTATATCATGGGATTCTATAGTCTACATGAATCCCTTCATCATGAGATCACCAAACTCCTCTTCAGATTCTTCTGGGCTGGAGAGAACAATAAACATAAGTACCATATGGTGAAATGGTCTGAGATCTGTATGCCTAAGGACCAAGGAGGCCTTGGGGTCATTTCCTCCAAGCGGATGAATATTGTCCTCCTCTCCAAATGGCTTTGGCGGATTCAGACCGATGAGGGCGGCCTGTGGCTGGAGATTATCCATGTGAAGTACCTGCGCGGGCAACCGCTGGCCTTCGCACCTAGATCTGGAGGGTCCCAATTCTGGCAATCGGCGATCCGTCTGATGCCGGTCTTGCGCATTGGGACCTCCATTAAAGTGGGCACCGGATCCGCCACCCTTTTCTGGCCGGATCGCTGGGCTGGGACCTGTCCCTTTGCGGAACGTTTTTTTGCATTATTCTCGATCTGTGTCCGCCCACAACTCTCCGTGGTTGTGGCCTTAGCTGACTTGGGCGCTATTACCTTCCGCCGTACCTTCGGGGCGGTGGAGCTCGAGCAATGGGATGAATTGCTCGAGTGTATTGCCCTCCACTCCCCCTCCCTTGAGCCCGACTCGCTGTCTTGGCATCTCGAGCCGAGCGGTAGATTTTCGACTAGATCCCTATACCAGGCGATTGTTCCCACCCCTGGCCTGGTGGAACTATGGGTGCTTTGGGAGATCAAACTCCCCTTGAAAATCTGCATATTCCTCTGGCAATGGGTCCGAGGTCGCCTTCCTTCGGGCACGGAGGTCCGAAAACGGAATGGCCCTGGGGATGGCCTCTGCCCCATTTGTTTGGTATCGGAGCACCGCAACCAACTCTTCTTCCGGTGCCCGGCGGCGCAGTTCCTATGGAGCTGCTTCCGGGAGGTGGTTGGCGGCAATTGGTGCCACGACAACCTCCCGGATTTTTTTGGGGAGGTCCTTAGCCTCCCTGGTGCTAGTCGCGCCCCCATTTGGATGGCTTTGGGTACCCTTGCTTGGACCCTCTGGTGTACCCGCAATAAACTAGTTATCGAACGTGTGATTCCGTGCCGTGTGACTAATGTGATCTATAAAATGTGTGGCTTCTTACAGCTCTGGAGACCGCTTAGCAAGCGGGGCAACCGAGGCGTCATCGACAACATCATTGTTGGTCTTCGTTCCTCGGCATCAGCTTTTGCTCCACCACCGCCACCGCTCCCCGAGCCGGATTAGCTTTTCTTTTTATCTTTCTTTGGGGCTTGTCCTGCTGTGCCCTCAGCGTGACTTCTATAACTTTGTACTCTGTACCGTTGTGTTGGATGCTTGGTTCGTTGCTTTATTTTAATATAAAGCAGGGGAAAACCCTTTTTCTTAATAGCTAGCTAGGAGCGCTTTGTTTTATTTTTCTTTGAATGGCCGAAGATGTAATTTGTTCAATTTATAATCAATAAAGCTCATCGGATGGCATTAAGTTAGGGCGTGAAGCCGGTCATATCCCATAGCGCACCACGCTGGTGTTTCTCTCCGGCCCGGAGCAGTTCCGCCGGCGCCGACCGTCGTCTTGGCTGCTCCAACTCAACCTCCTCTACAGGTAAGTGTCCAGCTCTCCTCTCTCCCCACCGTGTTGCGTGCTCGCTGGCCCTTCCCTGGTTTTGTACCCATCCAAGCCCTAGATAGCAGATCCTCTTCAGAGCAAGATACTCCGTAGCTCCCCTTGCAATCTTTCATATACCCTAACTAATTGGCCAATCGACATCGTTATTTAGCCCATGAGTTTCCTAGTTCGTATAGCAAGCCTATACATCGAAAGAAGATAGTGGGGAGATTGGCAAGTTTTATCTATCTAGCATGCCCTTGCATGCAGATATGATTATGAATAGTACAAGTTTTATGTACCTAGCGTGCACCTACATGCAGATAAGTTCGTGATTCTAAAAGTATTATCACCATGAACGTGTTTGGCTCAAAGAATTTGAGGTGTAAGTAACCCTAGTATGTGGAAACAAATCCCCTTAATTCCTCTTTGGCTGTGGTGAGCTCTAATCGCATAATCAATTCCAGTTTCAGTACTGGAGTCCAGCCCTCAATCCTGCAGCCTGCCGGCTGATCCCTGACCCCTCTCCCAATCTTCCTCCCAGCTGCATATCTCTCTCAGATGCATCATCCATGGAGGTATCTCCTGAGGACCTGGGAAGAAGGTCTGCCTTGCTACTTCAGGATGCCTCATGGTTCACAATTGGGACTGGCAGTGATCTCCATTGCACGTTCTCCTTTCAAACATGTAGGCCGTGTCATGGGCGTAATTAAGGGCGCTGGCTCGTGGTATGTTAGTCCATAGCGAGAACAATAGAGAAGGTTTTTCTTCTTCTTCATATTTTTCCATTATGAACTCTGTAGTTCAGTTATGTTCGTCAACCAAACAAATTCAGTAATCGTCCATAACTGCATGGACTGCTGTAGTGCTGTTCTGATCTCATTATGTTTACTTCATTGCTTGTGTGTCACTTTTTGTTGAACCAAACAGCTCCCAAGTGGGTGACGACCACCCAACGCACATCAAGTGCCCAAATAAAGCAGATTTTCAATTGATTGAATTCCATAGTAGTAACTTACTGTTCAATTTACCATGGTCATTTTGTTTTGTATTTTGACATTGCCAACTTTCCCTTTCAGTATTCTCCCATAAAAATGTATTCTAAGAAGGTGATTGCTGCTGCTAATCTAACTGATGATCTAGTGGTGGAAATCCTCTCTCGGGTACCGTTCAAGTCTTTTTGCCGCTTCAAATGTGTCTGCAAGGCCTGGCTTGCCTTCGCCTCTGATCCACACTACCATCAAAAACTGCCGAAAATTCCCACTGGTCTTTTTCATGGAGGCAATGATGGGTCTGTTGCCGAACTTGTTAGCATGTCCCCAAATGATGAAGAAATTAATGGTGCTCTTACATTCTTGCCGCACCATGAGCATTTAGAATTTGTGGACTGTTGCAATGGCCTAGTTCTTTGTAAGTACAAGATCAGTTATGCTTCTGCGGAAGCTTGCCGCTTCATCATGTGTAACCCTGCAACAAGGGAGTGGAGTTCACTTCCTATTCCTGATACTCAACCTGACCCAACTGAGTTCGTGGGTGACACTTTTTTGGCTTTCGACCCATCATGGTCAGCACAGTTCTATGTCTTTAACTTTCAGGAGAAGTTTGATGGTTATTGGACACTCGGTATCAACAAACTTGAGGTGTTCTCATCTGACCTATCCACCTGGATTGTGGATGCTGCATGGAGTCCTTTTATAAAGATTTGTAATCCACACCACTTTATAGGAGGAGTTTTGTACGTGCACACAGATGGGGGCGACATTCTGGGGTTGGAGGTAATCGGTTCTGGCATACCACCACGTCATTTTACTTTCAAGTTGCCGCAGGGCCATTCGGATCTTGTATCTGGTTGTTTTGGTCAATCATCAGGGTTCTTGCAGTGTGCACTTCCAGAGGAGAGTGGTCATACAGTTGCAGTTTTCAATCTTGATACTTGTGATTCCTACAAATGGTCTTTGAAGTATCGTCTTAGTATGGGCAATCCATTTGGAAGGGACGAGTTGCTTCACAATGGCGCTGAGGGCTGGTTCCGTTGGTCTGATTATCAGATTGTCGCTCTTGATTCGGAAAGAAAGGCTCTCTTCCTTGTTGACAAGGTTCGAATGAAGCTTTTGTCGTACGACATCATCACTGGGAAACTTGGCGAGATCGAAGATGGTGGTCGTACTGACTACCTTTATTATGTGGCATGCTACTCAAAACTTCCAGTTCTCTCCTCCTTGGATCATAGACAAGAAACTTGTTAATTATTCAGGTTCTAGCTGACAAGAAACTTGTCAAGGTTGTGGGTGTTTGTGTCTGTTTTACTTGCAATACAAAGGATTTGGTTGGTAACATGGTGTGGACATCAATTGTGTCGCAGATGAGCTTAACTGGCTAAGGACCATTCTAATTTATGCAACTTGTTGTTCTTATGTATGGTTAAGCACACCTTCTGAATGTTCTTACCAGAATGTTAGGGACTGGAGATTGTAACTTTTTTTTCAACTTCTCTTGTGCTTACATGCTTTGCTTTGGGAAGGAAATTAAGGTAATCTGTGAGGAAAAGAGATGGGCAATGTGGAGAATGCACTGACACTCCTCATTCTTGTGTCCAATGTGGACAATTTTTTGACACGTGCACACACATGTTCCGTTCATATCTGTACAGTTTCACACTTGAGCATAGGTCACAGATGCTCTTATCAAAAATGTTAACAGCGCGAAGAAAGCATTTGTTTCCTTTTGGGTTTCAGGAGGAAAAGAATGTACTTTTAGTGCCCTTTTGAAGAGATAAGCAGTGTGGGGAATTGGCTCGCACTATTTATTCCTGTGCCCAATATATTTCATATCCTCTTTATCGCGGGAAGTTGTACTAAAGCTGCGACAATTCCAAATCTTGCATTTCTTCTTTACTCGTCAAAGGCCTCCTAGTTTTATTCCCATGATTCATGTGGGCTATCTGCTCTTTATTGTAGGGTGTGAAGTTCCCAGGAGATACATAGGTTACAATTTCAAGGATAATTTTACTTTCACACTTTTACATGTGCTGTTGAGCACTGTTGTCTTTTTTCCATTCTCTGCTCATAATGGCCGGGTATTGTAATATGTGTGTGCCACCAAATCACACAAGGACTCCGTGGCCCAATGGATAAGGCGCTGGTCTACGAAACCAGAGATTCTGGGTTCGATCCCCAGCGGGGTCGCTCCTCCTTTTTCTCGTTTTTTTTTTCAAATCAAACTTCATTCTGGGCCCACCTCCTGACAGATTTTGTTACATTATCATAGCTGAATCTCACGGTAAAAAAAACCTTATTCCATCGCTCCTCCTTTTTCTCGTTTTTTTTTCAAATCAAACTTCATTCTGGGCCCACCTCCTGACAGATTTTGTTACATTATCATAGCTGAATCTCACGGTAAAAAAAACCTTATTCCATCGCCGCTTTTCACCAAAATCGTCATGGAAATGAAATGTGCACGCCAAAAAAGAGCGCAAAACCATACATACATGCATATGCCATCTCTCTCGTGTATGAATGAGCTATAGCTATAATGCAAAACACGGGAGGCACAGAGTTTCATTCACAAGACAGTAAAAAAAAACTACCGTCTGCAAGATCATTGCAAAATTGTACGCCGCTTTGATAAATAAAAATCTCAATTGGCATAATAACTGCACAAGCTCTGGACAAACATCATTCTGCCAGTTTAGAATAAATACACAAGAAGCTGTAACTGTGTCCTGATGATACTGCAAGTGGTCTTTTGTTTTGCTGGTCAAAAATAGATTATGTATGGACTTGAAGAACAAAGAATATACATATAGATAGATACAGATACAGAACACAATCTTTATGAGAAAGGGATGGACACCAGTTGCATCTTCTTTACATAGCAAAAAAAGTGGAGTGCTGCCATTGTATATCGCACGCCTGCTTCCATCAAGGGCGTGACGACTTGTGGGCACGGGGCCGGTTCGTGAACACTCGGCCATTGCTTCTCACAAAGTGTGTGATACCGATACAAAGACCAGCCCAGAGAAGTGACAGCACTAAATGACGAGCATCATGGCGAGCTGCAGCAGAGAGAGAAATTGCAATTGAGTTATATGCATCCATGCATCCTCCAAATTGACATCTATGTATGGTACAATACAATCAACCAGGGCAACTGGGGTTGCAGTTGAGTGATATGCATACATGTTCCATCAAGGGATAAACATGTCATTTTTTTGTTACAATCACCTGGGAGAACCGAGTTACAACTTGCAAACTGATACAGATAGCCGTAACTGTGATGATACCAAGTATGTAACGAATGCTACGGAAGCATCCACTGGAGCTTTGATACGCACTTGACACATGCATCCTAGATTTTATGTATTATTATGGGTATTTTTCGTCTCAAGTAGACAACAAAATCAAGGATGTTTACAATAATATTAAATATGTATAAGTTTGGGGGTTAAATTATTTCCGAGCGGCACAGTTGGAAGTACCCCGGGGCATACTGTAGTAACAGCATGACTCTTCTATTAATCCACTGAAATATGAAAAGAACTGCAAGAAACTTGCCCAAACTGGATTTCGGGAAAACATGCTGGTTTTTACTAGTGCAATACAATTGTTTAAGAGCAAAACTTGTGCGTCCAGCATTGCACCCAAAGAGTTCTCAAAAAACAGACTTCAAAAATCAAAAGTTTCTGCTCAACAGAATGCAAGGAAATCATAGCAAGCACTAGTTGACATAATTATCAGAAGCAGCAGCCAAGCAAATCATAGCAAGCACTAGTTGACAGAATGCAAGCAAATCATAGCAAAGCACATATTTCAGGCTTTCAGCAGATTGAGAAATCTTACCATATCTCAGTGACATCATCATGAACATAAAAGCTCCGGAAACCAATGCAAAAGCAAGGCGGGCGGACTGTAAAAGAGGAATAGCACAAGTGAGAGATCTTTTCTATTGGAGAAGTAGACGAAACACGTTTCTGCGTCCATCCTAGCTGTGTACCATACACAACTATATGCTAAAGTGAGTACCAAGTGTCTGCAATCATGTGCCTAGTACCAGCACACCCACAAGGCCAGGTACATATCAGAGATATTCCAGAGCTGACCAATACTAGGGCTCCTTTGATTCAAAGGAATCTTATAGGATTTCTGGAGGATTAAAATCCTTAGGATTTTTTCCTATGTTGATCCTTTGATTCATAGGATTGACCCATGGGATTCAATCCTATGGAATCTTTTGTACTACATTTCATAGGAAATCTAACATCCACTCCAACCTCTTTTTACAATTCCTCTGTTTTTCCTGTGCCATCAAACACTCATTGCTAATTCTATAGGATTCAAGTGAGCATGCCACTCCAACCCTATACTTTTTCTATTCCTACGTTTTTAAAATCCTACGAATCAAAGAGGCCCTAGAATACTACTCCCTCCGTCCCATAATATAAGACTTTTTTGACACTACACTAGTGTCAAAAAACGTCTTACATTATGGGACGGAGGGAGTACTAAATAGGCATTTTCATGTTTCAATGAACAACTTCACAATCTGACAGGTAAGAACGGAAGCAATAGTAAAATTGTACTCACCGCATAGCTCTCTACAAATCCTGCTTTTGTTGGAGGTGCCATGTCTCGACTAACAGATGTGATGTAACGTCCTTGAAGAAGATCCATGGCATCCTATAAAGGACAACAAACAAATAGACATGAATAAACAATGAGGCACTTGCATCCTAGTTCAGTTTTTTTACTGGAAGTAAGTTCAACAAATGTTGCCCGCATGATGTCCGAAGGAAACCTAAGCAACACAAAATTATGAAGGATGCTTGTTTGGCCAACAAGGCCCTCTTCAAACCTAATAGTCCATTTATAGTACATTTCCATGTGTCCAGCAGATTTCATGATATGTAATTAGTTGCATTCGCACAATCCAATGAACAACTAGATGTCACCATAAGCTACCAATAGTTTGACGTTTGTGCACCATCAAGATGACGAATCGACAAAGTCTCAATCGTGAATTTACTTGGCTACTGACAAAGTGACATACTCACGAGTCTCACATGCATAAAAGGTCAGCTGCATACCTGCTTCGTCCCATCTGCGAAGTTGTTCAAGTAGTATCTACCAAGTGAATACTGGAGATCATTTAAAATTCCCCGGGCACTTCGCTTCCCGTACCTTGTAGACAAAAAAATAATGTAAAATACAGAGACAATAAATATATTATCACCACTATGTTTCAGCAGAAGTATTCATATAGGCAATAAAATGAGCTTACAATAAGTAGCAGTAATATAGGAGAGTTCCAAGAACAGAAGCATATCTCTCAACGATAGTTATCTGTTATCTTAGGCCCATTTGCTCTAATAGGTGTTGCTCTAATAGGTGTTGACATTAACAAAGAGACACTACCCAAAGGGTATTCAGTTGCCACAATGATGGGGAGTTTGCACCACAGATTAGTAAAATATATCTTTACAGTTTCTCGTTATCTCAGTGAAACTGGTACAGAGTATGGAGATTCGAGTGGTTCAGCTGTGAACATAATCAAGGTGGTGAAAATACTAATATTCCTTTTTGGAACGCAACTGAGAGTAGTTCTCAGTCTTTCTGGAAAAGGGAGGAACTAAGACTATCAATAGATGTAAATATATTGCACTTATAATGAGAACATGCAAATTGCGTTGTATAGAAATTACCGAACAAAGTCTCCCTTCAAAGCAGGAGTTCCGGAGTACTGAATACTTATTGCATCTCCATGATTGGCCCACACTGGAAAATGATTCTTCCATTTCAGCAACACGGTTCAAATATACAAAAGCATGGGAGGCATACAAATGAGAAAAACAAAGGCTAGTAAATATGAACATAATACTCACAAACTTTGTAGCTTGCATCAAAAGCTGGATACTTGGTTATTGTATCGTTAACACCAAAAACTCCTATTTGTTGAAGTTGGCTCTCCAGAATTCTTCTCGCAATCATGCTCTGTTTTGTCATAGTAGAGATTATCAGCAAAGTTCAGACATACGGATGAGAATTGAACGTTCGACAGACAGAAGAGAAATATAAAACAAAAGAAAGAACGGTAGTAACAGACTAATAATCCATGACAAGAGAATTTATACCAAGATAGAAGTAAATAACAGACTAATAACTCCGCCTATGTCTTCTAGGCATAGCCGGTCCCAAGTCCGGGTAAAGGAGGAGGGTTGTGAAAGGCTTGGCGAGCCAACGTAAAAACTAGCCAGTCCCATGGGTATGAAACCCATTTGAGCGAGAGTAGTACTAGGATGGGTGACCTCCTGGGAAGTCCTCGTGAAAGGGTTTCATATCTAAGGGTTGTGATAGGCTTGGCGAGCCAACGTAAAATCTAGCCAGTCTTTTGGGTATGAAACCCATTTGGGCGAGAATAGTACTAGGATGGGTGACCTCCTGGGAAGTCCTCGTGAAAGGGTTTCATATCTAGCCTACCCCAACTTGTTTGGGATAAAAGGCTTCGTAAGTAAGTAAGTAAGTATAGAAGTAAATATAATGCCTGGTTATCCATGATCATGAGTTAAGCAGGGTGACCCTGTCATGCAGTTAACTGCGCCACAGAGATAGGGGCAAGGGATTTGTCTACCGAACATGTTGAGCCTTGGAGATGAGAAATATAAGTGATAACATAGCCTCATTATATATATGACTCTCCTCCTAACAATTCTTGACAGAATCAATCTTAATATAAACTGGGTATGATAAATATATCAAACAGTTAATTTGTATCCTGGGTAACTAATTACACTATTTAGGGAAATAGATTACTTGATTGGAAAGAACCATCCTAATTCTCGACGCAGGGCCACTACTGTAGAATTGTGAGTGACTTGGTACTGGCCATCCCTGGCGTGGAGCAGCAGCAACCTTAGCAAGCTCAGTTCGCCTGCCCTCAATGTAGACTAGGGAATACCAACTATTGTCTCCTTGTGTGATTTATCTCTTGTCTTTTACTTTGCGCTTTGCATTTCTAGAATCGCATTGTCTGCTTGCTTGTAACCCTAGGATAGCCTCGACCTAGTATCCTAGAAAAAGGGTGTTGATGCACCATATACCTGGCCATACCTTGGGCCGGGCCGGGCTTCGGGCCGGGCCTAGCCAAGCCCGACCAAAAAACCCAGGCCCAAGCCCGGCCAGCCTGGCCATCGGGCCTGTTTTCTGGGCCCGGGCCCGGCCCAAACACGTAAAAGCCCGTCGGGCTCCGGGCCGGCCCGGCCCGACCTTCGGAGAAATGCAAAAACGACAGGCCCGGCCCGGCCTTCGGGCTCAAAATCTAGGCCCGAGCCCGGCCCAGGGGCAGCGTCGGGCCGGGCCGGGTCGGGCTTTTTCAGGCCGGGTCGGGCCGGGCTTCCCATGGCCAGGTATATGCACCATGCACTTAGCAAATAACAGATTATGAAGGCATCAAATGGCACAAAACTAATTTTCTCGAGTTTTTCGCACAAAAAACTTGTTAGAAGGTTTTAGAAATCTTCTATTCCCACCCCCATCGCTCATATTGTCATCCTTGATCCTACATATTGAACTCTATAAGTTGTTTGCTAAACTATAGCCCATATAAAAATAACGTCAGTCGTGCCAAGTGAATTAATTAAAGTGTTATCGGATTACAAAACCTGTTGTTAAAATTGAAATTCATACGGAAGGAAATAAAAAATGTACTTGAAATTGGAAAGATGTACCTGAGTTACATTGGTACGATCTAAACAATCAATACAATTATTTCTGACAGTGCCGAGCTGCTCCTGAATTTTCTCGCCTTTCTCGTTCAACAGGAAGTACCTTTAGCACAACATTGTTAGCAATACGCCAATACCATGAGAAGGGAAGATACCATCGAAGGATATAAGAATCTCTGATATAAAGCACAAGGGAACATAATAGATGGATGTACTTAAAACCCCACAAATTGGTCTTCACTTTTCTTCCTAAGACGAAGAAAACTCAAAGAGCTACACAGGACAGTACTAAGAGTACAACTGTAGACGTGCTTCAATTTTCATGCTCTGCCAGGAATTCCGTTTTACCAAAAACAGCATATACGATGTAGCTCTCTTGAGGCAGATGCACTAGTGCCTTCAAGGCTCCAACCAATACCCAAACCTTAGAAGTGGAGTCAAAAAATAAGTTGTTTGCTAACAAGATGACTGGGGGTATGATGGTATCGTTTTTTATGTTATAATGTAAATAATCAAGCACCACAAATAGGTTATGTCACTTTAGTAGCAAGCAAAGCTGACCGATTAACAATTACCATTAGGCTAGTAAGTACAAAAAGAAATAGTAGAGCCCTGGTCCCCGACTTGAATATTAGCTGTACAAATCTTGGAACACCTCAAGGAGCAAGCAGATCATATCAACCCTATTCCTGCTTTAAGATTGGTGTAATTTTCAAGGGAATGAGCATAGATCAATCTCTCTATGGTTAAGAGATTGCCTGATTGCAGAAAAAAGAGAAAAAACATATCAACTATTAAGAGATTGTAATTTTCAAGGAACACCTCAAGGAGCAAGCAGATCATATCAAAGCCTTTCAGTCCCAAACAAGAGGAAAAAACATACAATAATAGAAAAGTAAAACCAAACTTAAATGTACAAAAGTGATTGGTAGTATGTCATGGAAGATGGAACACAAAATACTATATCTTCTGGCAACATACTTGTGTTTCTTCAGGTAATCCTCAATTTGCTCATACAACTGTGAGAGGCGCTCAAAGTGAACATGGCCACAAATACGATGGAAGTCAAAATGCACATATCTGCAGAAGACAAGCTTAGATACGCATTTAGCTACTAAGACGCGATATGATAACTCTACAGTAGATAGAAACAGCAAAATAAAGCATACCTTACATCTTCACTGAGAATTGGTTCGATAGATTTTGCATATCTTTCATGGAGTCGGCCTTCACCACCTTGCTGAATATAGTCATACAGGAAAAAGAGAGGTTCAAGATGAATATTACATGGAAAACATAATAAAGTTAACAAGACAGACTCATTAGGAAAGAATGTGCTACTCATGCTCTGTCGGAAAGGAAAATCTGTCAATAATCACTTCATCAAGTATTATTTTTTACTAATCTGCAACATAAGCTGAACAGGTAATTTAACTCCATGTCAAGGAATAAATCATACCAGAAAAAGAAATAGCACACACATTTACAAGTGACTGAGAATCATCGATCATTAAAATAAAGAATTTGAATATAATTTTGTACATTTGACACCTTAACCGGGAGCAGAAGCAATGTGTGATGGCATTTTCTGAAGCAAATATATCTTAGTTTGAACAGAACACTGGTTGAGCTAGAAGGCCGAGAGCACAGTACTTACTGTATTGACAAGATCAACAGCCAAGACAGCTCCATATTTCTTTTGTAAGTCTTTGAAGTGCCTCTCAAGTACACTAGGCTGAAGACACATAGAAAGAAGCCCGAGACAAATTAAGAGGAAAGAAAATAGTAAATGCAGCTTGGATTGCTGATCAACGTCAACAAAACAAAGCATAAGTTGAGAGAGTTAACCGCTTCCTCTTGTCTAACAACGTCGAAGCTAGGTTTGTATGTCAAATCAACAATCTGCTCCCACAAGAATGGCATAGAACCTCGAACCTACAGAAAATATAATTTGTTAATGTTTGGAGGTGATTAAAGTATTTTAGGAACCAAGAACCAACTAACGAGACTACTATCACATATACTGAAAGACTGGGTAATAGGCTGTCTGTATATATGAAGAAACTTACTTGTACATAGGATGCTGTATACCCTTTTGATTGCATTATCTGCTCTGATTCAACAAAGTTTGCAGCATAACCCTCTGAATCAGCTCCTCGTCTCCACATACGAGTACCTTCATTTATATAATAGCTTCATGAAGTGTTGGTCAATCATAGGGCATTGAGTTTCTCGAGAACAAGAAATCAGGATATAACATTATAATAAAAATGTGTACATATAGTAAAATGTATATCAGTAGCATTGATTGAAGGAAACTTGTGAATAATCTTATTTTGATGTCCCATAAACCTCACCTATCCTCCCTGTGCACCTACGTGCTATCAGGGTCACATTTACCTTCTCTGACCCAACTTCTGCCTGGATATTCTCAAAACCTGATATTTAGTTAAGTTGCAGTAACTCACATTATAGGGCTCATTGAGTTTCACATAGAAATATATCATCTTATATATCTGGCCGTGACAAAGTGTAAATGACATGTAAGACAAGGATACTGCCTTGAATGACTGGCAATAAATACTGGTCCAGCTGTCAATGGAAAAAGGCAGGAATCAAATACTCTGCAGATATTGGTTATACCTCCTTTAAAACTGAAAAACGAAATAAATGGAAAAACTTATCTTACTTTGTTCTCAATTAGAGGTTCCAACAAGTAGCTGTTCCACAGAAATCTCGGCTCCGCCTGAAAAGAATAATGTTCATTAATCTGTGAAAGAATAGTTATACTGATAGCTGAAAATGCAGCTAGCGGGACGTAACAAAGATGGCCTGGTACTGGTGTTCCATATACAAGTAAGTGATAAGCAACAAAGCTTCACATATTACGAGGAAAGGGGGGAGGGGGGATCAGGCCCTCCATGTGTAAGCACACTGTACAACTAGAAATGACAAGGAATCAAACCTGTCTCCAAAGAGGACGTGATTTGAACTCGTCATCTACATCATACAGACTCTGTGAACTGGAATAGCAGGGACAAAGATATGATGTCAATTACAGTGAGAACATAAGAATAAAAGTAACTAAAACATGTCAGCATGTCTATCAGAAACATGAAGAGAGAGGGAGAAAATGCCAAGTACTAAAGCTGAGAACATGCATATTGTATTCTAAACCTCTCTTTGTTTACAAGTTGAATGGCTTGACCCTAATACACAAGTGCAGCTGGCATGTTTTGTAAAAAAGATACTCACTTAAGTGTTAAGTTGATATCGTAGGAGAAGTAGAGGCCCATGGTCTTCTCAGCAGCATCCAGGAGTTCGGAAATTTCAGATTCCATTTTTTTCTGCTAATAGTTTATTGGGATGTTTAATAGATGGAATATAGGTGGAAATAATATTAACTGGGAGCAAATAAGCATTGTTAGACCTGCTCGGGAGAAGTGTTAAGCGAGTCATTGCAGCGAAGGACTTTTAGTCCTGTCACTTTAAAAATTGCATGCCCCAAGTATGATCCCACACAATCACGGTCAGTGATCACAAAAAAATACGATCCAACAGCAAGTTTGAGCACTCCTATCACACCAAAAACTGTTTGAACTTTAGGATTTATGGAGGGGCTACGTGGTGGCAACTCTTCAACTAAATTCATTGATCCACTGGCCCGGCTAACTGACAAATATAAGTCAGCAAGACCATCAATTGGTTCAAATATATAACGGTCTGCAAACTCCCAGAGTCTCAGTCTTGTGTGGAGTTTACATGACGGGTTTGTGTCCTTTGCTGCATCCATGATGGGATACCCTGAAATAGAGATCAAATACCATCCACGTAAGTATAGTGAAGCAGCCATATGAGATATGACAAGGGATACAAATAAAAAGGTTAATATATTCAACAGACCACAATGTGAACATACACTTAAATAATGAGGAATTGAGGATGAATTAAGAAACCCCATACAAGTCATGGGGTTCTAATAAAGCAACTACTTCTGTGCTAAACACCCGCAACAATCATTGATTGTCTGAACTACGATACTCCAGGTGTTACCCTATTCACTAAATTTCAACACAAAGCGTGAATCGTTTTTCTAATGCTGGCACTGAAATAGTAGCCTAAGATGCCAAAGATGACTATTTACTTTGTAGTTTTTCTGTTATATTTCCTACAACTTTTTTTTCATGGACATGAGTAGCAACATATGCTTTGCATGTTATTGTTATCATTAACTGATTTTTCCACACCACATGAAATTTTCTGTTTCAGTTTAACGATAGAAGCCAGGAGTTTGATCAAAGTTTTGCAACCATAAAATACTTGCGAGGTGGTGCTTAGAATTAAAAAAAAAATCATGATGATGTATATATGGAACTAAGGTTTCTACTAAAATACTCCCTCTGTTCCAAATAGAACAACATTGCCTTCTACCTTTCAGTCTCCAGTATGCAACATGGACAATTACTAACTTTTTTATGAACATATAAGAAAAGATAGTGCTGCCAAAGTACTTTTCATGGCAAATGTAATGACGCCATTCCCACCTGACCTGAACTTTATTTTTACTAATTACTCCCTCCGTCCCATAATGTAAGACGTTTTTTGGCACTACACTAGTGTCAAAAAACGTCTTACATTATGGGACGGAGGGAGTAGCTATCAAAGATAGAGAAGTTTGTTTTGGATTGAAGACAGTAACCAATATTATCATGAGAGCAAGCCCCTTGTAATGCTGAAACCCACCCAAGCACAAGCAGCAAGCCAGCAGCTAAAATACAAAAACTGAACCTTGGGCGGCATGGACAAGCGTAAGCGGGCCGAGCGAGCGGCCTGCACCGCGCCAGGGAAAACGAGCTTTGGAAGCAATGGGGGCAACACAACTCTGCTGCGAAGCAAGAGATCTTCTAGTCAAACGGCGATTTGCGCAGGGGGGCGGAAGGGCGTAGAGAGCGCGGCCGGCGGCCATCGACGCCTAGGCACGCGGGCAGTGCTGGAGATCTTGGGCCATGGGGGATCTGGCTGTCCCTGCGGTGTGGCCCTGCCTGCCTATAGGCTGATTCCGGATCAAGATCGGGCGGGCAAGCTGAGAATCAGAAGAAGGTGGGTGATAAACTTTGCGGTGTGGGGGTGATCGCGACCTTAAGCTCTGGTGAGGGGCTGCTCGGATCTAGCAAGCGGCGTGCTCGGGCGCAGGCAGCAGGCACGTCGCCGGCCGACTAAAAGGTTGGTGCTTGAACTGAAGAAGCAAGGCAAATCGCGGCGAGAGCAAAAGGGGATCTGAGGAGCTGCCGACTGACTGACCTCTTCGGCCGGCGCGCGCGGGTCGGCTGGGAGATGGGGGCGAGCGGCGGAGCGACGCCGGGGGCGGCGAGAGGCGGCGTCGGAGGGCAGGGACCGACCGGCGGCCTCGGTGATGCGGGTCGTGCCCTCCTGTCTCGCTCCTCTGCGTTTTTGCAGACCAGGACCAGGGGCGGACGCACGTTGACTCCCTACCGGATTTTTCACGTGCTCCGCCCAGCTTCCGTTTTTGTGTTTGTTTCAGCTTTGATTCACTTTGATAGGAAAACGGATTCACAGTTATATAAGACCATGTTTGTGTCAGTTTTGATTGGATTTGAATCACATGTAGATTTGATTCAATGGTAATTCTACGAATCAGCAAGTACACCTTTAAGGTGCTTCAGCAAATTGAACTAAAAATGGCCTGAATCCAGATTCAGCTTCACTAGCAAAGTTGATTCGAAATTATTGTTTGTTTTAGATTCCAAATCCAGCTTCACTAGCAAAGATGGTTTCACTGGCAAAGCTGATTCACAATAGTTGTTTGTTTCAGATTCCAGATTCAGCTTTACTCACAAAGCTGAATCTGGTTTCTGAAGCTCAAACAAACAGAGCCTCAGCGTCGTTTCTTTTCAAAAGCTCATAATACTTTGAATTTGTAGGAGCAGCCCACCACCGAGAAACAGCCAGCCTCGCTTCAAGAAAAAATACAACTGTTTCGAGAAAAAATAATTATGCAATTCTCTCTTTCTATAGGTCGTCTATAAAGTCTTTTCTGTTCCAAATTTTTGTTTGTGTGCAATTTTAGTGTTAGAAACATTGTTAGTTTTTAACAAATTTATGTGTATAAATTTACTGGCTTAGGGGACTAGGCCGGTTTAAATCTTTTCTTTTGTAATATATAACATGTAGATTTTAGTATGGAACTTTATACTTGCAAGTAAAATTGGCTAGTCCGGACCGGTGCACTTAAATTTAAATTTGGATCGTCTACTCTGTATGGTCCCCAGTACATTCGCAATGTTGGTTGTAGAGTTAAAAATGGCAGATTTCATGTGGTAATTTCTGAGTTGTTTTGGTGTATGTATGCTTTGAGTCCAAATGATTAGTCTTCTCAGTTTAATGTTAAGAAGTTGATGAAATTGACTCAGTCTTATCCCAATGACTTCGATGATTTGGTGGTTCTTGAGCGTGCACTTTATCTCTGTTTCGATGGTGTCACCCATGATACAAGGTTTGCTAGCTTGTAAAAATATCCATGACCTGGAATAAACTGAAGGTGACTACAAATACGCGTCGTTCTTATCCTTTAGTATATAGACTTGCAAAACTATCAGTAACTCTGTGCAGGAGGGTGATCTCCAGACACCAGGGATCAATGATACCCTGTATTTGTTAGTCTGACCAGGGGCTAAAACACCAAGTCAATCAACTCTCAAAGACAGGCAAGGAAAGCATGAAACACAAAAAGGATTTAAATACAGGAGTTTGGTTCTTTTCTTTCTGTATCAGAATACGCCATAGAGACCGTGCCTTCCGATTGATCGAACCAGCCAACTAAGGGTCCATTCACTTACGTAGTACATAAGAATCAGATCTAGGCAAGAAAGACCAGAATTCTGAGCTCTCCCCCTTTACAGGTAAGAGCGCAATCCCGCAGTCGTGGGTTATAGGTGGCTTAAATAGAGTCAGCTCCCATAAGCCCACGATAGGGGAGACATGCTCCTAAAGGTGTATCGACCCTGGCCACACTCTTTCTTAGGCTTGACGAGTAAATC
This sequence comes from Aegilops longissima, assembly GCA_021605205.1. NCBI lineage: Eukaryota > Viridiplantae > Streptophyta > Magnoliopsida > Poales > Poaceae > Aegilops > Aegilops longissima. Next base: position 639,668,606 of record CM038676.1, on the reverse strand, counting down.
GAAAAGGCGTGCCAAGATCTACTGAGTTTCCTATCCATCTCTAGAAGCATTCTTCCCATCTCCGGTTCTTCTCTCCTTTCCAAATAGATAATCAAAGGACTAGGAACATGTACTAAGTGGATCCAAAAGGTCCCGATTCAAGATAAATTCATGAGGAAGTGGTATCTCTATATATAGGATTCACCCTAGCGTCAAGAAAATGGTTTACGTTTTCTAGGATAATGACCACCACGTGCGTTTCATGGCTCAAAACGAAGTGGGTAAGACCAATTGTTCTCTAAACAAAACTCTCAGTGCACACTTCAGAGCGCAGTCTTTCTTTCGGTCCTTTTACACACAATGAGAGCTCCTCGGTTATACTCTACTCTTCGCCTCCGGTTGTTCTGTTCTTTTCTTTTGGCTCGACCAAATAGGTAGAAAAGTGCGACCAGCACAATGAGCAAGCTGTGTGGAAACCCACTTCCTATTTTTCGATTCTGTAACAACTTGGGCGAATTGAGGTTCTACCGGGAAACCATGGCCGAGAGGGGGGTGGGGCTACATTCTTATCCAAAGCCATCTTTTCCTTCACCGAAGCCCACTAGTTGACAGTTGGGAGCAAGGGTGAAGCCTTTGATACAGGTTGAGCTCATCTCCTAACCCGCCCAATCATCAGCGAATCTAAACTATGATTCCTTCACTTATAAAAGAACAACAAGAATCCGGATCCTCCGATATGATTTGTACCCTGCTAGTAGGGAGGGGGCATGAGTTAAGCGAACATGGTAGGGCACCGATCCATGTGTAACCAAGCAAGGGCGTACATGTGGATGTTCCCTACATTTATGTACAGTTTCATGGATAATTTTGCTTCCGCACTTAGATATAGTGTTGAGCACTGTTACCTTTCTTCATTCCCTGCTTATGCTACCAGAACTAGTTCTGCAGTTGTTGCAAATTCACCATCGAGGACTCCGTGGCCCAATGGATAAGGCGCTGGTCTACGAAACCAGAGATTCTGGGTTCGATCCCCAGCGGGGTCGCTTCGACTGGTTTTCCTTTTCTTCCTCGTTTTGAGCTGCAGCAGAGTTTGCACTTTTGTACTACTGCTTTAATATGCTTCACGATGCCATAACAAACCATCTTATATTATCCAAAACAATAACTCCAGGGTGCCCGTGACACAGCGAAGACGACAATGTCAAACATCACATTTTACAAACTTCTTTTGCTTATTATTAATCCTCATCAAGAACCTTGCATCTGATCATGTTACATAAAGAACTCACCCCACGGTATTCGGGTTCAGTTCCTAGCAGCAGTATGCTGACAAGCACACAATGCTACTCCCTCCGTCCCATAATGTAAGAGTATTTTTCAGCGTGCCGTACTACACGACGCGTGGTTTATTCAGGCGAAAAGAAGACGGCTCCACAATTTACGTGTGTGGGCGACATGAACACATGCCCGAAAATTACGTGGCGCATGGTGGAGCCTCTCTATCGGCGCCGGTTGCCGGTGGCGATCTCCCAGGCCCGCAGCACGTGGTCCACGATCTCCTCCACGCCGACCCCGTGCTTCACCTGCGTGCCACGATTGTGCAGAACAGAATGAGTTCATGGTATCGCCATCACGACGAGAAAGACAGAACTGCCGGCGTGTGTGATTTGGTCTAGAACCTGGGCGAACACGAAGGGCCCTCCTTCCCGCATCCGAAGGGCGTCCCGTTCCATCACCGCCAGGTCGGCTCCAACCGCGGAGGCGAGGTCCGTCTTGTTTATGACCTGCGTTTGGAACGAATTATCCAAGTTGGTGAAACTGGTGGATGCGCCTCAAACAGGTGACAAGATAGATCAGTTTGACAGTGCAGGTTTGCATTGTGGTTGAATGGTTTGGCGATGGTAGAAACGCACCAAAAGATCTGCCTGGGTTATACCGGGGCCACCTTTCCTTGGGATCTTGTCCCCGCCAGACACGTCGATGATGTAGATTATGTAGTCTGCTAGCTCCCTGCTGAAGTTGGCTGCCAAGTTATCTGCGCACAAGATGCACAAAAAGTAGCTTTCTTAGAGACCGATCAGAGATCATGGACCTTATCATAAAAGGGCAGAAGTTGGGCCACGAGGATACTATTCAGCCACCCAATATCCAGAAGCAACGGGATCGTGAGATGTTCAACTAATGCCAAGAAACAACAATATAGCTTGAGAAAAATCAACGGCACACACTGATATTCCTAAACAAGATTATGGACAACGATACAGGTTTCATCTTAAAACAAAGAGGATACAGGACATTTTCCAAACAGTCAACTGATGACACTAAGCCTGTCTAAACATACACGATAATAAACCTTCCAATGTGAGGTTCAACAGGGACAATACCTCCTCCAGATTCACAGAGCAGCAAATCAGCCTTGTACAAGTTGGATAGCTCCTCCAGAGGGCCCAGATTTATGCTGATGTCCTCCCGTATAGCTGCATGAGGGCAGCCTCCAGTTTCAACTGCACGTATACGCTCTTCAGGAAGAGCTCCATGCTTGACCAAGAATTCTCCATCCTCTTTTGTGAATATATCATTTGTAACCTGCACGACAAAGAAGCAACTAAATAAAAATCATAAGCATGCAATTTAAGCTGATGGTGGGGGCAAGGTTTAGTGTTTGGAAAGTTATCATAAAAATGCAAGTAAATTATCTTTCAGTGTCCAGCCATAACGGAAGATTGATATTAGCAAGCAATTTTTTATTTGACATGAATCATTGGAACTGCGGCCAGCAAGATACTTACTTTATGAATTAACACATGGAGAAAGAGAAAACCTAAGGTGTACTGTAATTCAAGCATACATGGCAGAGACTATCAAGCATACATAGTGGAGACTGTTGGTATCTGTGTTTCAGAAGAATATCGGTGCAATGTCAAGTAACTACATTTCAATGTCCGCTCACTGAAAATATTGGCAATCAAGCTTTGCTTTCAGCTGAACTATTGTAAATGTGGAAGCGAGACACTTATTTTATGAATCAACTGTCTGCAGTTCAGAGACAGGAGCAACTGAATATATTTTCAAATGGTATGATGGTGAAAGTGTGCTCAAAGATGTGACAAGCGGTGTATTCAATCTGGAAAAGTACACCTTCAGAGAATCAGAGGTTAGAACCATGCCACATACCGCTGCAAGGCTATATTTGTCACGCAGGGAAGTGCAGAGTGCTAACATCAGGGCAGTCTTCCTGCATAAGGCAAAACAGGCAGAAGATTGTGGGGATCATGTCACTTCATCATTTCATAGTTGCTATGATATGAAATTAGAAACCACATGAGGTTATTTTGTCAACACGAAAAGGCTGTGCACAAATTCCTTCGGATTAACGAGATCTCCCAAACTCTCTTCTGAATTCCAAAATGCTAGGATGGTATATACTGTGGTAGGGAAACATAACCGCAACAGCAATAACAACAAAACAGTGTATAGCTGTAAGCACGGCGAAGGAGGCAGACAATCCCTAAGCATATGACAGTGTTCACTAATCAGTAATCACACCAGGAAAGGGAACATATAATGATGATTCTGCCCAAGAATAACTCCAACATTTCGCAGCAGATTTGTGGTCAAAGTAACATTTTTCAGCGGCTAAATGTGTGTAGTACATGCATCCACAATTATCTCCAAAGATCAAAGATCAATAGGCTATAGCTGACATCTGCACCGACGGTACGCGGGGAACGCAGGCAGATTCAGAGGAAAATGCAGCAGAGACGGCTCCTATCTCGCCGGGCAACACAGCACAACGGCCAGCCCGCCACCTAAGCAACTGGAGGAGAAAAGCCGGGCGACGGGCGTACCCGGTGCCGACGGGGCCGCCGATGCCGACGGTGAAGGCGCGGTCGGCGAAGCTGCGGGAGTCGAGCGGCGGCGCGCGCTTGGAGAAGTCCCCGGCCGAGTAGATGGGCTCGTGGGAGTGCGGCGCCAGGCCGTCGTGGGAGTGCCACACGCGCCCGTCCTCGCCGACCCACGACCCCGCCCCCGCCCCCGCACCCTTCCCGGCGGCGGCATCCCTGCAAGCGCAAAGCAAAGCAGAACAGGCGCTGTTTGAGTCGTCGGCTGCGTGAACGGCGAGAAGGATGGCGAGGCGGAGGCGGTTAGACTCACCCGTGATGGTGGTGGTGATGGTCGCCGTCGTCGTGGGAGTGGCCGCCGTGGTGGTGGTGGTGGCGGTGATCCTGGGACGCCATGGACGGAATCCAGACGGCTGGGAGAGTGGAAGGATAAGAGTTTGATTCCGCCGGTTGGTTGACCTTGTGGGATTCTCACCTCAAGAGGAGGAATGGACGATGACGCTGCTAGATTCGTTTGGTGACGTGTTTTTTCCGTTTCCTTTTTGTTGCTGGGAGATCGGAGAGACGTTAAAACTAAATTTTAAAAATAATAATCACCGGCTTCAGAGATTCAATACAACTTTTTATTGAAACACCTGTAATTTTATTCATACTCGTAACAATTACAGGTACGCTGATTCGGATCTAAGATCCAAGAAAATACAAAATACCTCCTGTGACTAAGAATTACAATGAAATCTCTTGAAAACACCTTCTTCGACGTATCAATTATGTTAGAAGAAATACTCTTGTGCGTTGGTCCTATAGAGCTATAGCACGACGACTATCCGACTATCTACTACAACAAAGTTTGCCCGGCTCTGATGAGGAAGGGGCGATGACGGCGGCGCCTTCTGCTCGCTCCAGTGCTTATAATCATCTCTAGGTGGTCCACAAACATGGTTGTAATTTTTATTACCTCTGTGTTTGTTGTACTGTCATCATTGAAAATGAATAGATTTGAAGTTTCTCGCAAAAAAGAAGAAGAAATACTCGAAAAACTTCGGTAAGAAAGCTGTAATTGGACTGAAGCAACAATTTTGTCACGCTTTCAACCGCACGAACATTACCAATAATAATTTTTAAAAGCACCTTGAGCCGCCCATCCAAAAAGATGGGAAGTCTTGACCGATGAACGTACTTGTGCCGGGGATGACGCCCTAGAAGTGCAGGACGTCGGACCACAATATATTCACCATGATGTCGATGAAACACTTCAACTTCACAAAGGATCAAACCAATAAAAAAAAATTGACATACCATCCTAAACTCATCGGATCCGAATAATCGGATCTGCGAGGACTGAAATCTCTCTAACCTCATGGCACCGTCAAAAGAACGAGAGTAAATTCATTTCTCACAAAATACGATGATCACTAGACGATGATGAAGAAAATAGCACTCCTAAAGATGCGAGCCTGTTGCAACGCATGGGAACATTTGCTAGTAAGGTTTAATAATACACGTTCTTTACTGTTATATTGAATACATAAATCCCTGAAAACTCTGCTTGCATTCAGGCGTTATGCCTAATCCAGTTAACTGAACTGGAGTGAACACAGAGGGCTGCGCTTCTTGTGGGAGCAACTGACCGTGGTACCCGGGTTACTACATATTGAAATCACACGAACACAAACGTGATCAAAGATTCTTTTGGCCATCTCATGCATCTCTTCCTTTTGAACAAGTCATAGTAAAATCTCATACATAGATGAACAAGCAACACAAAATGACTCGGACTCTACCACTACACCGACACGGGCGGACAGGAAAATAACATGATATATATACTAGCAGGATACACGTTGCTAAAACGACACAAAAGCTTACTCCAAACCGGACTCACTTGCTAACACTAATCAAACTCAAGATTGCTCTTAATATCCAGCGGAACAAAAGAAGAAGAACATGTTGACCGAAGCCTAAAACCATACCATGCACGTCTGGGAAGAGCATGGCAAACACATGGGCAAAATGCTAGCTAGTAGCCCACAGCTAGGTTGATGTCGGTGCAAGCAAAGAGCTACGCTTTGGAAGCAAGCTTGATGACGAGCTCCTGCATAACACATGGATGGGTTACAATAATGTGCTCCCAGTCAGTAGTGGCCATAACCTGTTGCAGGTCTTGAGCGGATTGCGCTTTCAGAAACTCCAGGCAGGCCTCCTTCAGTCCGCCCCAATGGTGCTGCACAGCTAGACCAAGGATGGCCGTCACCGAGCTCACATCTATGTGCTCTGACAACCCCTTTTCGCACATCGACCTGAGCCGCTGGAGGTCATACCTGTCTGCAGCGACAAGCAACTGCCGCAGCCACGCAGCCTCCGATCCGGCTTCTGGTGCTTCAACCTCCATCTTGGGCATCGAGTCGGTGTAGACGAAACCAAGCAAGGCCTTGAACACATTTGGCTGCATGTCTTGTATCTGTATGGCACCAGCCGTAGCAGTCCCCTCCTTCATGGGGCCGAAGAGCTCCGCCATGAAGACCGCGGAACGGGACGCGAGCACGCACCGGTGAGCGGCGAACGCCTCGCTGCCGACCTCGAATGTCACGTCCGCGCCGACCTTTGTAGCTAGGAGATGGTTCAGGTGCTCGCATATGTTGGATGGTTGTACCTCGATGAAGTTAGCAGCAGCAGCTTCCGGGATGATAAGGTCACATCTGATGGTGAACGAGTCATCCTTGAAATGATTTGACTGCTCAAGGTCCTCCACTCTTATGAAGCGATAGCAGCCCCGGCCTATGCCACTGCGATGGAACTCATCTGCTCTCTGTGCACGGATGCGTGCAGGCTCTTGTTGGTCAACCTCATCAATGAAACTAAACTGCACATGCACTTTCATAGGCTGTGCGACATCCTGGTCCTGTTGAAGGAAAAGGAAAACGGACATGAAACGAGGATTCACGAAACCATTGGGATAGAGCCCTAGGTTCCATTGATAGCCTCCAGCTCTGAAAGAGCAACCATTGATGCGCTTTCCATGGGCCGTGTCTTTGATGCCGGAATAACCTTGGACCACAAGCAGATGATACCAGCTGCCGGTGGAGGAGTAGATCGCGGCCGACTGCGCGGGCGGCAGCAACAGCCGACCATTAGCAATGACAGATTCGCCGGTGAACGACGACGACATGATTCCTGTCCTCGTTCACGAAACTCACCAAGCAACACATGCACGTGAACCGCAGTAGCTCTAAATTTCCAGCGCCAACGAGAAAAGATGTGAGGCAAACGCCAAGCTCAAGGGCCATCGGCTCGGACTGCTTATATAGGACATGTACAGGTTACAAGGACTTGCACGGCAAGAAAGCAAACTACTTATATCCTAACAACCGTGATAAGCACACGTACACCTGGAGATTTTTAATTTGACTTCTAGCTAAAGGAACGATAGCCTACCAGTATATACATCAGATCCTTACCAAATACTCTATATGTTCCTAAATATTTGTCTTTCTAGATATTTCAAATGGACAACCACATAAGAATGCATGTAGACATATTTTAGAGTGTAGATTCACTTATTTTGCTCCGTACGCAGTCACTTGTTAAAATATCTAGAAAGATAAATATTTAGGAACGGAGGGAGTATACATCAAATAATAATTTGACAGCCGATGGCTTCACCTAAGGCAAATTTTAGCATGCTCTCTTTTACCTCTCCTTTTCACATGAGAGGCCTGCTGCTAGTTATATACACGCACGACTCAGCCTAGTGACCTATCAAGCGTGCCTGCAGACCCGAACCTAACAAATACTGTAACTAGTAGTACAACACGGCAACCTACGTACTAAACACACACTCCTAATATAACCAGATTATATACAGCAGCTATAGGCGAAGCACTTTATGCCGAAACAAACTTGATTACAACTCGGACATTGGCATCGTACTAGCTAGTCCTATCTGTTAAATGATCGGCTTGTTTTGTGTGTAACATGATACTATATGTCACGATGTAATTGTGTGCGTGCGTTGTGTTGTACCTAGGCAGGTTGCTGGCTAGATATGATCTCTATCTTGGATAGCTTAGATCGAAGGTCAAGACTAGCAACTATATATCTGCCGCAGACTGTACTCGTGTTCAACTATACTAGAGGGTGACGCGCGCTTTGCCGCGCCGCCCTTCAGAGTTAAGCCTTTTTTTTGTTATTAAGCCTCATTCTTTTAAACGTGTTTGTAGCACTAGTAAATGCACACGTGCAATGCATGTTGATATTGGGGAAATTGATTGCACGTTTTATATTAGGTAGGGTATCAGTCACGCGTTAATTATGTGATTGACACCGTCGTTGTTATTTGGTATGATATTAATTGCACGTTAAACATGTTTAACGCTCACCATTGGAGCAATCTAGGTCGTTGGATTGATATGGTTTAATGGCCGAGATGTATTGGATCTGCCTCACTGGGTCTTTTTATATTGGTATAGATGAGATAAGGTTGATTCCTTCTTTGTGTGTTTCATCTGAGTTGGGTTGAGTTTTTTTTTTTTTGAATAACATATGGACTTTGTTCAACCCAAATAACAGATACATTGTTTCTGAGGAAAGGTACAATCTCAATCATAGGCTCCTCAAACCAATCAACACTAGAAGAAAATCTAACCAACCTAGCAAGCTCGTGCACAACCTTATTGGCTTCCCTATTACAATGTTCAAATCTAGAGGTAGGAAAATCACACGCCAAAAAATAGCAATCATCAAAAATTGCCGCCGCCACTCCTGCCGACTGTCCGCCATTATTCATTGTTTCAATAACCTCCAAATTATCAGAATTAATAACAAGGTGATTGCAACCTGCACGTTGCGCTAGTGAAAGATCAAATCTGAGAGCCCAAGCTTCCGCTGTTAGAGCATCGACGCAATGATCAATTTTCCAAGTACCCCCTACAATAAAATTCCCTTTGTCGTTCCTCATGACAGCCCCAGCCGTACCTTTAAGAAGACCATGATCAAAAGAAGCATCAACATTAAGTTTCACAAAACCCACCGGGGGACGAATCCAACCCCCTCTTTTCATAGAAGCCCTTGGACTGGAAGCAACAACACAATTAGCCGTAAGAGCTTGTATCCCCATTGAAATCTGTTTTGCATCATGAATTCTCTCCTTGTGCACTAATTAACGTCTTTCCCACCACAAATACCAAGACGTAATGACAATCATCTCCTGAATATTCTGGGACCTCATAATAGATAAATCTTGGTCAGGCATGTGCAACAAAAAACCGAGGACCGCCTCTCCAGCACGATCAACTTCACAAGCTTGAGCAATGATCTTGTCTAAGCCAAGCCTTCTCCAGACCTCTTTTGCCTTCTAGCACTGAAACAACATATGCTTTGTATCTTCTAAACCAGAAGCACAAAAAGGGATAAAGGTGAAACTTTCATGTGTTTATTAGCAAGCGTAACACGACATGGAAGAGTACCATGCAGCGTTCGCCAAGTAAAAAATTTCACCTTCGCTGGACAAGATAACTTCCAAATCTTACACCAAATTGGATTAAAGTTTGTTCGACCCATTCCATTAGTACGACAAAGTTTCCTTCATGTTGATAATCCCACTCAACAAAATATGCAGATCGAACAGAAAAAATTCCACTCTTAGTATGACTCCAGGCAACAAAATCTGACATATCAAAATGAGGCAGAGGGATAGTAAGGACCCGCTGTGAATCAACGGGCCACAAGGTCTATCTGATGAGATCCTCATCCCACCTGTTCAAAGAGGGGTCATAAACACGAAATGCAACAACTAGTTTTAAAAGAGAATATACCACATCCGAATCATAACAAAGACGTGGGCCGACGGGGACGGATATCAAAACCATGGCGCTATGTATAACAAACAACGTACGAGTAAGATAATTATACGAGTAACTATATATCCAAATCACGCAAACATCAATTTGGTAATGTAAAACATTCATGAACAAGAGCCTCACCACAAAGGTGGTGCCGGCGACGGGACGGTGTGGGCGATCGACGGTGGTTACGACGGAGATTTAGAAGGCACTAAGTAAACCACACCTACATATGCAAACTAAGTGTTATTTTTGACCTCAAATTGCATATAGATCAAATACTAGCACCTATAATTCCTTCCAAATTACTAAACTCATAAATTAATCACTATATAAAGCATTGCAAGAGCTAATCTAGCAATGAGAGATGAAAGGACAAAGTTGCTAACCTTTGTGATCATTTGAATGGATGGGGGCCTTCAAATCTTGACAAATTTTGGGCAAAATGTGTGATGAGCTCGAGGAAGAGAAGAGAAGAACAGAGGAGGAGAGGGGAAAGGGGAAGAACAGAGCGAGCTCCGGTGGACGAAGGGTTTATGTACGTCGACCTTTAGTACCGGTTTGTGCCACGAACCGGTACTAAAGGTGTTGGACGGGCCCCAGACTGACAACATCCTGCCACCACTCTCTTTAGTACCGGTTCGTGGCACGAACCGGTGCTAAAGGTTCGCCACGAACCGGTACTAATGAGAGTGGCCGGCTAGCCGTTGGAACCGGCTCGAAATCAAACCGGCACTAATGTGTCTCAGATTAGCCCCTTTTTCTACTAGTGCAACTCTCTCTTTTACCCGAACATGTTTTTTTGCCATGCCTTTTTTGTAGTGCTACATGGCAACTGCCTAGTGTTAGTAGGTGGCAACTTCTAAAGTTTTGAAATCATGGCAACTGCAATAGACCAGACCATACATTACAACTGCAGTTGAGCAACCATGGCAACTGCAGTTGTTCGACAATGGCAACTGTAGTTCAGCGACATGGCAACTGCAGTTAAATGAATATGGAAGAGGGTCCAGACCATGGCAACTGCGGGGGCACGTCGTAACTGTCACGCGGCGTGCGGGACCATAAGGTAGGAGGCCTGACGTACGGGCATGTGGGTGTTATCTATTTTGCCCGCACGTAGGCATGTGAGAGGGACCGCGAGAAAAAAAAGGCGTGTGGGCATTACTTGTTTTGCCCACACGTAGGCGTGTGGGCTGATCCTTTAAAACACCACACAAAATATGTGGGCAGACCCCTTAACACCCACACATGTGGGCGTTATCGGCGTCCAAAATATATCAGTTCTTAAGTATAATATCGTATCAATTTGTAACAACATATGTTTTGTAATTCAGAAGAAACACGATCCAACCCAAGATTAATTATGACATGGAATGCAACAGGTCTCTCTATAGATATTAGATTCAAACTAAATCCAATCAAACTTTTACAAAATCTCAAAAGCAAACTTGATTTTCTTTTAAATGTATTAATGTGTGCGGAATTCACAGTTCAATTTCAACTAGATTACTGTACTTTCAAACCCATAAGCAAACAGGTTTCCTGGTGAGATAACGAAGACAGTAGCAATATATGAGAACGAAACAACTAAGCCACGGAGTACTTCAAACTGCACAAACGCAGGACAATGTATGTTTTGACGTCAATTTAACTGAACTGATAAACAATCCAACTTAACTGAACTGATAAATAGTCCGCCATGCACATGCACAAGGTGTTTCTCTAGCACGCACAACATGTTGGTAAACATATCATGGTCTCTCACTTGGGCACCGTACGTACCGTGCAGTTACAAAGAATTACACTTTCGAAGCAAATTTGACGATGAGCTCATTTATAACAGAGATATTTGTCACAGCAACATGCTCCCAGTCACTGGTCGCCATGACTTGGCTCAAGTCAGTAGCTGATTGGACTTTGAGGAACTCCAGGCAGGCCTCCTTCAAGCCGTCGCAATGGTGTTGTGCAGCTAGGCCAAGGATGGCCACCACCGAGCTCACATCCATGCGCTCCGACAGCCTCTCTTCACACATCGACTTGAGCCGCTGAAGACCATACCTATCCGCCGCGGCAAGTAGGTGTCGCAGCCACATGACCTCAGGTCCGCCTTCTTGTGCTTCTCCTTCCACCTCCATCTTGGGCAGTGAGTCGGTGTAGATGAAACCAAGCAAGGCCTTGAACACCTTTGGCTCCATGTCCTCTATGCGTATGGCACTGTCCGTCATCCCCTCTTTCTTTCTTTTTTTTGCGGGGTATCCCCTCTTTCATGGGGCCAAAGAGCTGCGCCATGAAGACAGCGGAACGGGCTGCGAGCACACGCCGGTGTGCAGTGAATGTCTCGCAGCCGACCTCAAATGTCACATTGGTACCAACCTTCGACGCAAGGAGACGATTCAGATTCTCACCTATGTTAGATGGCGACACCCCGATGAAGGTACCAGCTGCTTCGGCTATGATGAAGTCGCACCGGATGGTGAAACAATCATCCTTGAGATGCCCTGACTTCTCAATGTCTTCTCCTTTTATGAGACGACGGCGTCCCCATGTAGGTTTATCGTTAGAGAAGTCAGCTACTCCCTCCGTCTAGGTGTGTAAGTCATCTTACGAAAATCAAATAATCCCAAAACACTTAGGCACGGTACATTAACTCTCATCTCGTTTCTTGTTTCATGACATATCAACCAATAAGAGATGTAGGTCATGCATGCTTTAAATGATTTGAGACTACCAAACACGACATGCATTGGTTAGTTCGTTGCATGCATTGTTATTAATTAGCAAAAACACATTAAGTTCTCTCGTTTTCCCCTCCACCTTGGTCACGGTGCGCAACGTAAGATGACTTACACACCTAGACGGAGGGAGTATAATTTATACTGTAATCACTAGTGGACCTAGGATGATGGATGCATCGTTATTTTTACTCTGGATTCTAGTGATAAGGATGTTAGAATAGGAAACGTAGAGATAGCTGAGAATATGTTTAAATCATTTCTATCTCTTCTTCTCCAAGTTGTATTCTCTCTCAATGTAATCTGGAAGTATCCTAGCGATATTCCAAAGCTTTTAAGCCACGGCAATCTTTTTATAAATATACATGTGGCCCGAACAAAGGGTTCAACGCTTGCAATCAAATCTTACATGGTCATCAAAGCCCTTCCTCTCGTACGTCTAGCTTTCCCTGAGAGATCGATCTAGTTGATCGAGAGAGAAACCCAAAACCTATCCAGAGAGAGCCATCGAGAGAAAATCCATGGCAGGCACCAACGCCAGCAACGCTGCTTCCACCAACACTGCCCTAATCGGAGCCACCATGAGCGCCCTATCCACCCAATCCGCACCTTCCACCTTTGCATCTTCTTCCACCACCGGCAACGCATCTTCTCTCGGTTCCCCTCCATCTGAGAAGCTCGCGAGGATGAATTTCCTCCTCTAGAAGGCCATCGTGCTACCCCAAATCAAGGGAGCATAGATGGAACACACTAGTAGAGAAATGGACCATTTGTCCCGGTTCGTAAGGGCCTTCCGTCCCGGTTTAGGAACCGGGACTAAAAGGTCGTTACTAATGCCCTTGGCCTTTAGTCTCGGTTCTTACACGAACCGGGACAGATGGGCCTCCATGTGGCCAGCCCAGGCAAGGGGGCATTTGGTCCTGGTTGGTGACATAAACCAGGACCAAAAGGCGTCCACGCATCAGCAGCTGGCTGGAGCTGAGTTTTTTTGAAAGGGGCTGGTTTAGGGGTTTTGGGGGTTAATTTAGGTTGTTATTAGCTAGCTAATAGAGAGAACTGTCCTCTCTTATATCTTCGTGCTTGGTTTACCAACACTACTGCTACGCCTAAACATGGCTCAGATTGAAGTGAAGGCAACATGTGGTGCATGTCGAAAGTAATACTAATCCTAATTTGATCAAGTTTGGATTGTACTACTTTCGACATGCACCACATGCATGTTGCCTTCACTTCAATCCAATCCATGTTCATTTCACCCACTGATATATAATAACTCTTCATGCTCGCATCATGCATCATCATATATAATAACAGATCCTACTAATCATGTATCATCATACAACTTCTACTCATTATTAATAACAAGTCATACGATCATCATCCTCATAGTCATCGAACCAACCCTACTTAATTGTTCTTAGCACTATAAAAAAAATACACTTCCGTGATGATACGTGTTTGTCACAGTAGGTCGCGTTTTTTGTCATGCATGTACATCCATGACGATTTTATGACAGAATCAAGATAGTCATACCTGTGCTGTCATAGAAGTGTTCCATGACATTACCAAAATTATCATCATGGATGTGTCCACTTCCATGACGATAAATCGCGCGTCACAGAAGTGCTTTCGTCAAGGGTGACCGACACGTGGCATCCACCGTAACGGAACGCCGTTAAGCTATCGGGTGGGATTTTGGATCCGATAACCCGTTAACAGCCCTGACCAATGGGAAATTTTCACATGTAAAATTCTGATTGGTCGAAGGGAACACCTGTCAGCTAGTCAGTGGGCTAGATGTCGCCCGTCCATTGGAGGATACATGCCTATGATATGTCGACACGCAGCTGGGCCCAACAGAGGCCCATATAGGTTAAAAAGGCCGGCCCAGTCAAAGGCTCGTAGTACTTAATCAAGTACTAGTGGGCCAGCCCAATAACGACCTGCTTAATAAAGGCCCATTTACGGCCCGAAGCCAGATCTGGCCTGTTAATTGTTCGCCCAATATTTGGGCTCATTTACGCCCGGCCGATCTCGACCGTTAATTGTTCGCCCAATATTTGGGCCCATTTACGACGAAGCCGATCTGGCCCGTTAATTGTTCGCCCAATATTTGGGTCCATTTATGCCCGGCCGATCTGGCCCGTTAATTATTCGCCGAATATTTGGGCCCAACTACAGCCTAGTGACTTTTGGCCTGTTAGAGGCCTGATGTAGACATGGGCCCATTTCAGCCCGGTGTGACTTTCGGCCTGGGAATGGCCCGTGCTGCCCATGGGCCATATATGGTCCGACGGGACAACGGGCCCACTAACGGCCCGTGCTAAAGGTGGCAACAGTTAAGCCCAACGTGACTTTGGGCCTGTTAAAGGCCTGTCGCGTAATTCGTCCCGTTGATGCCTGTACTAAGCTTTTGGCCTCTTAAAGGCCCATGATATCAGTGGGCCAACTAAGGCCCGAGATATGTTTCGGCCTGGTAACGGCACGTGAGCTAACTGGGCCCAAAAAGGCCCGGTCTACATTTCGGCCTGCTAAAGGCCCGTCGACGACTAGTGAAAATTGAGGCCCAAAATGCATTTTGGCCTACTAAAGGCCCGTGGTTTCATCTCACCGTAATGAGCCAAGACAATATTCACTCGTTAATGGCCCAACGCTACTGGGCCAAACTAAGCTACTGGTCCACAAAGGCCCAACTAAAATATAGGCGGTGTAAGTTTGGGCTGCAAGAATGTGTGAAGGCCCCAATCATTCGGGCCCAAGAAAGACGTAGGTCGGCCCAATTGTGGCTCGCTAACAACCAGGCCCGTTAGAGTCGAATGTTTCAGCCCGGTCGACTACATCTGATTTTTTTCCAGATAGCGTATGATGGTAGTAACTAGTAGGAATTAAGAACAAACCTACTCTATACAATAAAGAAATTACGCCATAGTAACTAAGAATAAACCTACACTATACAATAAAGGATTTAAGGTATATTACATCCATCGGGCATCAAGTTCGCCACCGGTGATCATAAAGCGCAACGAAGAAGCAGATTACAAAAATCGGGCACCATTGCAACAGTAACAAAATAATACTGAACCGAGACCACTTCCAAGATAGTTCAAGAAAGGTTAGCCTTGCGGGGAACTGCTGCAAAGTCTTGAGCAAGGCTGTGAGACCGCCTAGCATGTCGGTCATAGCTTCCAGTGTAGCTGTTTAGCGATGAGGTTCTCATTGGTGTTCTCCGCAATCTTTCTTAGAGATAGGACTTCAAGTCGAAATTGAGTTGCGAATGCCTTTCGCTAGAACTTGGGACCAAGAAGTCGAATTGGTCCGCATAACAAATTCTATGAGCTTGTCTGACTGTTAGTCTCAAGTAACTTGAACACTGCATCAAGACAAGACTTTTGGGTTGTCTCGCTATCTTCAAGATGTTTTGCCTTCTTTGTCGCAATATATGTTGGGTTTGTCTCACAGCCTTCAAAGAGACTTGTGCATGCCATCGTGCATATCACCTGAAACAAAGTAGAGAGATGACAGGTTTTGCACGTGTATAAACAAAGATGATAACTGTGCTGTCAATTCCATCCAATTTCAAATTAGAAAATAAAGAGTAAGTTCAAAATATCAATAGCATAATTTGGCATTGTTATAATGCGGGGAGCTTCACCACACTACTGGATTACCATGTCAACATAACAAGCATAGATGAAGGGCAAAGAAAATCTTTGTATCTATTTTGGATAATGTGCATGGCACGTTGTTCATATCATCAGCCACATCAGTAAGATAAAACAGGACATGACAAGGTGCAAACGTGGGCTGCTTCACCACACACTGGATTATAGATCCACAAAAACAAGCATACATATAGGGAGTATTAAGTAATGTGCATGGTATGAATAAGGAATTTGGTTTTACAAGTAAAACTTAGAACTTATGGTTCTTAAGAACATACATTTTGGTAGAAACAGCAAACTAAACAGCAGAAGAAACGATAGGGAGTATGAGCAAATTAAACAGCAGCTTGAGGATAAAGGCTTTAGAAGGACTGACTTACATTAACAGCTAACACCAGCTTTATAATGCCCTTCTCCATGTCAAGGGAAGGATAACTTAAGAATTTCAGCACGTAATCTTCTTCATAAGCATTGCCTGTACTCTACATTTTGTAGAGAGTAATTATAGATATGATAATACCGAAGGGATAGAGGATAATGAAGATAAGATGTAGATTGATGCTACATAATCAACTACCAATCCTCGAAGTACAAGCGTTACAGACAAAATGTAATTGGCAAGAGCAAGGGCTACACTTCAGACCGGCATTGTCTCATGTATTCTACTTGTTGGTAAGATTAAATATAGATCTGATCTTTTTAGTAAATGGTGGGCTTAGAGAGATAAGATGCAGAATGCTACAATGAACAATCCCTCTTCCCATAATACAAGAGTGTTTTGAACACCGTGTACTTGTACAAAACGTTCTTATATTATGGGACGGAGGGAAGTACATGATAGACCACGCTCAGTCCTTACAAGAGGATCATGGAGCTAAACCTCTTCAAAAGCATTGGGTTGATTCTAAATTTATGTAACAGTCCATACGGATCTTATAATGTCCACCAAATGGACGATTACGAGGCTAACATGTGCAGTGATGCTACATAATCAAACATCTATGAAAGTAAGTATGGTCATACAGGCAAGAGGTACTCACAAGAGCAATGCAATTATGCAGTATAGTTACGAGATTCGTGGTCCCTTGAGAAAGAATTTTCTTACGCTAACAGTTTTCAGACAAGTGAGACATTAAGGCAAATGCAGAAATGTAGTTCAAATTGTGATGTGATATCATAGATAGTACCTTACGCTGCAGCCGAGACCAATGTGTAACAAGATTATTCCAGTCACCGTCGGATAAATGTAGCACCGGAGACTTTACAGAAATTTCGTTCAAAGGCTTGCCATCGAAGTGCGCTTGCCTCATGTAGGAAAGATACTTCATCAACGAGTGCTTGAAAAGCGCAACCAACCCTTGCTCGTCACCACAATCTAGTTTGCTCCTTGCCTATTTAAAAGAATGGAATCTTGTGTCTTCTGTCAGCAAAAACATATGCAGTAATGACCATGAATAACATTAGTACATTACTTACGCGTAAGTTGCGGAGGAAGATCTGAAATTGTTCTGTTCATGTATAATCTTTCCATGAAGGAAAGATGCGCACAAAGTTCCTGACAACAACATAAGCTTCGTCTTCTAAACTGGGAAGAAATGGAACATGGGTCCTATTTGCAGCAATTGGGGCTCTCTCTGGTTCGAAAAGGGATTTGGCAACTGGATTTGGTGTACTCTTTGCTGGAATGGGGTTTTATGTCGACAATGGTGCTATGTCAACTGGCATAATCATACTGTTTGCTGCAGTTGGGGTCTGCTGAGTTGGGGCATCAAAAATGACCAGTGTAGTAGGGCTAGAGTCTGCTAGAGTTGGGGTGTTTTGTGGGACATGTGATATTGCAACTACACCTGATGGGCTATTTGATTTTTCAGGTGCCACTACCTTTTCCAAATACTTTGCTTGTGCTCCTCCACGATCAGCAATCGCCCTCTTCCTTTTGAACGTCTGATACACAAGAACAACATTTGAATGGATAAATATGGTATGATGACAGATGGAATATGTACTGAAAATGGATAGGCAGAGCGTATTCACATACACGATGTGTAAACTAAGCTAATGGCAGTTCAACAAAGTAGAAGCAATGCAAAGCATCAATTGCAAGATATGTGCGAGCAATGTAACCTTGGAAAGTTAGAGCAAGTACCTTGATGGGTGAATAAGACAGGGTATCTTCCTCTGACTCCTCCACTTGGGAGCTACATTGACTTAGATCTCCCTCTAGCTCAGAATCACTGTTATTGTCATATTCTGAGCATGAATCTGTATGTGGAGAGCGTTTGCATTGCATTGCATCCAGACTTGATTTCAGTCCCTTAATGCCAAGTTTGACAGCCATGGCATTGTTCTGCTTTATTCTTTTCATGCGCGCAAGCTCATAATCATTATGATGCTGTTCAGAATCTGAGATTCATGAAAACATAAGAAGTAGTCAAAATTGTAACTGCAGTAAGAGACCACCCTAAAATAATATTGACAACAAATATGACAAGGCAAGCATAGATGTAGTGAATCAATCATTTACTTAATTTTTCTTAGATGAGGAAGTGAAATGCAACACTCTTAAAAGTGAACCGCAAGAACTCTCAAAAGTGAGCCACATTAGTTTCTTTTTTCATTATTTTAAGCGTCTTGAATGGACACAGTGCAAACTTTTGTAAATAAATTTTTTCCAAATGATGTGGACTTCAAAGTCCTTCATGGTGCACTGCATATATAAGACCAGAGTGCACTGCATTTTCCTTTTTCTTTTTTCTCTATGTAGTTTTTTGGTATTCCCTTAGTGCACTGCATATATATTTTTTGGTTAATATCTAATTTTGCACTGCGGGGAGGAGGCGGGTGGACTGCATCTTTGTTTCACACCGCATTGCATCTGTTTTTTCAAACTGTGGGAACTCACACTAAAAAACATACGCACGCACAAATCAGAAACAAACTGCATGATTCACACAACCACACTGCATGAAAAAAACACAAATCTCCCTAGAGGGGAGTAGCATGGGCATTGCATGACGGCCACAAGCGACCCAAGTGTCCTGGACTGCACACACTCACTTGCCGTGCTGCATGGACGCGCCGAAGGACTTCACGAGAGGGAGGCTCGCTCCAAACTGCATGACGAAACTTCAAAAAAAATGCAACGGGACATTCAACCGAACTGCGTCGCTTTTCTTCCTGTAAAAATAAGCAAGCTGGATCTCAAGAGCGAATAACAGCGGACTACATTGCACTTTGATTTTTTTTTTCTTCAGAAAAACAAAAAATCAGTGAAGCAAATGACAAATCTCGTTGACACGGGGGTGAGCCGCCATGGATGCGCCATGGAAGGATAGCACCTCCTCTCATCCAGCCGTTGGCCTACACAGAGGTGAGAAAGACAGTGAGGTCAAGGAACGGCAACGCAGCCACGTCGGGCGGCCGTTGTAGGCACCGCTCCACGACGGATGAAGTCGAACAGAGGGAGGGACTCACCGCACCGCTGGGGCTCTTCTCGTGTCTTGTGGGAAGGTGAAGAACTGCATGTCGTCAAGACGCCATACCACATGCCATCATTGGCCGAACTGCATGTGAGCCGCCGGGATGGATGTGCACTGGGCCTTGCCGGAGGGAGTTTTGCAGGGAGAGGAGGCCCGCCGGAGGGAGTTTTGCAGGGACAGGGGAGGGGCGTCTTGCAGGTTGCCGGATGGGGAGGGAAGGAAGGGGTGCCCGCGGCCTGAAGACGGCGGCAGGGGGGCGCAGGAGAGTCGGCGCGGCCTCGATCCGCGGCAACGCTGGCGGGGACAGCCGACGCGCCTGGATCGAGTGGTCAAGGCCGCGGAGGGGCGATGGCCCGAGGAGGGGTAAGGGAGTGGTGGCGCGTGGCCGTGGATCTTGGCGGAGGTCAGAGACGATGCCCCGGCCTGCGTCTGGCCATGGACAGAGAGGAGGAGTGCGAGCGTCAGGGATTTTCGGCCGTGGTCGGAGAGGAAGAAGCCGGGCTGGATGCAGCGGGATGGGAGGGAGGAGGTGGAGGAACGGGGAGGAAAGAGCGCCGGCGACCCCGAGCTCACCGGCCCGCTAGGCGATCCGTCGTCGGCAAGACGCGGAGGACGGCGACGGGCGGATCCAGCACCCTCGACCCGGTGGTTGGCAGAACGGCAGCGTCTGCGGATCCGACGCCGGCCACGCGTGGGAGCGAGGTGGTGCGCCGGCAGGGTGGGAGGTGGTGCGGCGGTGGGGTGGGAGGTGGTGCGGCGGCGGGGTGGGATGTGGAGGTGGTGCGGCGGCGGGGTGGGTCGAGGACCAGAGAAGAGGGGAGTGGGGAGGGGGCGATAGGATTAGGTGGGGGTAGGTGTTTTGTTCAGTGCAGTTCTGTCATCGTTAGTTTGTAGCTACCTGTGCGGTTCGTAAGTGTTAGCAGAATAAGGTTTGGGTGTGCAGAATAAGGTCTTAAGGGGTGTTATCATAATAGACTCACCCTATATATATACTAGTAGAACCAATCATGCATATATATATCATCAATGTCTCGCAAACCACCATATTAATTAATTCACACATACACACATGTATAGCTATATACAATTTCTCCTACATATGCATGTTGCCTTCGGAGCCAATGGCATTAGCCTAATTGGTGCCTTGAGCACGATGACAATCGGAAGTGGTTCATGGGGGCGGTAGCGGTAATAGTATTCTCCTTCGGATTTATGACCGGTCGAGCAAAAATCCCGCTATTTCCTCTTGAAGTGCTTCTACGCGCTCGCGTTCTAGGAGCTTGTCCCGCACCTCTGTGAACTGTTAAGAAGGAGATCAATATGCATGTGTATTAGTTGTGTGACTAGATATCGATAATGGTGTAAAATTGTGAATAGTGTTCTGCCAAGCGCACCCATTCCTCGCTTTGAGATCTGCTCCTTTGGACGCCATAATGCGAATGTTCTCGCAAACGCAGAATGCACACAGATCAGTCCCTCGCTGCTTCGGGCCTTTACGAGAATGGAATTTGATCAGATAATAATTAATCAAGCATGATAATTAAAGAGATGGCAGCTAGCTAGCTAGCTAGTACTACTTAATTACTTACCTTGGGTGAAACCATTTAAGCTTTTTTTCCATTCCCTTCCGTGACGCCGATGAACCTTGCCCAAGCCCTGCCCGCCGACAAAGAAAATGAATAGAGGGTCATTAAATAGTTCATATCATGAAATGACGAACTAAATAGGCCGAGATATATAGTTAATAATGATTGAAATTACCTGTTGACTTTTATAGTCAGTATTTGCTTTGAGTAGTGAGTCCAGATTTCAACTGTTCCGGCCAACTTTAATGATACACAAGATCCAAAGAAATCTGCATGCACACATGTTTGCATGTCTTAATTAAGCGGGCATATGTAAGCAAAAACATGTAGCTAGCTAGTAGGCAAAACAGAGAATTTGTAGTACAAGACAAGGTGACTCACTTGGAAGTTGTAAGGAAGTAGTATATCTTCATTGTATTTGAGGCGCTTCAAGAACTCTATCATGTTGTCCTCACGGCCTTTTCATGATGTGGATTTATTTGCCATGTGTATTCATTAACGGTGTTTGGGTCAATGAACCCAATGCCATAGCGCCCACCTTTTCTCATTTCATACATCTTCATCCCGCATAATACCACGTAAAAGAATATAGTGAGGATAATTACAGGTAATGATTGATCAAAAGGATCACTACAGCTAGCTTGAGACTTAAATTACAGAAAGAAATCACTTACGCACAATAGCAATCGATTTATAGATTTGTCGAGTGCGTCTTGATTGTATAACTGAAACAGTTCGTAATACTCAACGGTCACAGCTTTACGATGGTAGTAATGATCCTTCTTGACTTGCACCATGAGGGACTCTCGATTGGATCTCTTGGTAATGTCCATGTACCATTGATGCAATTCATACATTCTCGTTGGGAGCTTCTTGAACTCGTCTGCTTGACCAAAGGTTTGTCCGGACATATTTCCGCTTTATTTCATCCTCTGTAAGCACGTGCATGGGCTCGATCTCAAGGAGTTGTCCAACGGTGATGTTGAGAACTTCAGCCTGCATTATATGGTCCTTGGTTATTACCACATTGCCCACCTCGAACGTAAACTGTTTGCCCACAATAATATTGGGCGCGTCAGATTATCACGTGTTGTTGGCACAACAAGCGAGGGATCGATTATGCCGCTGTTCTCCCAAATGGGAATGGTTTTCCGCATTATTTGACAGCTGCTTGTTGTTTGCTCGATCCCGAGCTCGCCTCCTTACGTGGGCGTGCTTGATTTAACTTCCGATGTGGCGCTCATAGTCTGTGTCAACAGGCTTGGGAGCTGGTGGTTGAGCCATACTGAATGAAGTGGTCAATCGCTTCCTCGTGCACTTTCTCCCTTGGCGGCGGTGGCGGTTTCGGTGCAAAATGGGCTTCCACCTCGGCCTTCGATATGGCTGTGTTTTCCTCCTCAGACTTGTCATAAGGCCTCTGCGGAAGAGGCGTGAGGCTTGGACCATATTTATATCGCTTGCCTCCTTTGTATTTCCAAACAAAGGCATGCATCCGCGGTATCCCTTGTTTGTCATCACGAAGGTTACCGAGAGCAGGCCAATCATTGATGGTCACGAACAGCAACGCCTTTAGGTCAAATTCTTCCCCATGTGCTCATCCCACGACGTACACCTGTTCCATTCCACAGTTGTAAGAGTTCTTCAACTAATGGCCTTAGGTACACATCAATGTCGTTGCCGGGTTGCTTAGGGCCTTGGATGAGCACCGGCATCATAATGAACTTCCGCTTCATGCACAACCAAGGAGGAAGGTTATACAAACATAGAGTCACATGCCAGCGCTATGGTTGCTGCTCGCTCCCCAAAAGGAATAATGCCATCTGCGCTTAGACCGAACCATACGCTCCTTGCGTCATCGCAAACTCCTTCCGTATTTCTTTCAATTTTTCTCCACTGCGACCCGTCGTGGGTACTCTCAACTTTCCGTCTTTCTTACGGTCTTCTCGTGCCATCGCGACGCCTTGGCATGCTCTTTGTTTTGGAACAACGTTTCAACCGTGGTATTATAGGAGAATACCACATCACCTTGGCAGGAATCTTCTTCTGGGCGCCGCCTCGACATCACCAGGTCATCGCGGCTGATCTTATAGCGCAATGCACCACATACCGGCAAGCGTTCAAATCCTCGTACTCACCGCGATAGAGGATGCAATCATTAGGGCATGCATGTTTCTTCCGCACCTCTAACCCTAGAGGGCAGACAGCCTTCTTTGCTTCAGACGTATTCTCGGGCAATTCGTTGTCCTTTGGAAGCATATCCTTTATCATTACCAGCAACTTTCCAAATCCCTTGTCAGATACACCATTCTCTGCCTTCCATTGCAGCAATTCCAGTGTGGTGCCCAGCATTTTCTTGTCACCTACGCAATTCGGGTACAACAATTTTTTGTGATCCCCTAACATGCGCTGCAACTTCTTCTTCTCCAAATCACTTGCGTAGTTTCTCTTTACATCGGCAATGGCCCGACCTAGATCATCAACGGGCTCATCTGATGCCTCTTCTTCAGCTTCTTCCTGCATTGCCGACTCAGCTTCTTCCCGCATTACCGGCTCAGCTTCTTCCCCCATTGTTGTATCATCGTATTCAGGGAACCCATGGCTAGGATAGCTGTCGTCGTCCTCTTCTTCTTCATTGTCTTCCATCATAACCCCTCTTTCTCCGTGCTTGGTCCAAACATTATAGCGGGGCATGAAACCGGACTCAAACAGGTGGACGTGAATGGTTCTTGACGTAGAGTAATTGTGACCATTCTTACAACCAGCACATGGACAAGGCATAAAACCATCCGCCCGCTTGTTTGCCTCAGCCGCAAGCAGAAAAGTATGCACGCCCTCAACTAACTGGGGAGAGCATCGGTCATCGTACATCCATTGCCGGCTCATCTTCACCAAATTAATACAAGTTCATACATAAAGTTCATACAACACTTAAATGCAACAAACAAATAACTCTCTAGCTAAAGCATTTAAATGCAACAAAAAATGCGATCAAGATCGCAACTAAGGTAACAATTGATCCAACAGCATAATGATACCAAGCCTCACTATCGATGGCATATTTTCTAATCTTTCTAATCTTCAAGCGCATTTTCTCCATCTTGATCTTGTGATCATCGACGACATTGGCAACATGCAACTCCAATTCCATCTTCTCCCCATCAGTTCTTTTCAATTTTTCTTTCAAGTACTCGTTTTCTCTTTCAACTAAATTTAACCTCTCGACAATAGGGTCGGTTGGAATTTCCGGTTCACATACCTCCTAGAAAAAATTTCTATGTCAACTTTATGGGCATAATTTGTCATAAACACGAAATGCAACTAGTTTTAAAAGAGAATATATATACCACATCCGAATCATAACAAGGACGGGGGCAGACGGGGACGGATATCAAAACCATGGCACTATATGTATAACAAACAACGTACAGGTAAGATAAATATACGAGTAGCTATATATCCAAATCACACAAACATCAATTTTTATATAAAATTTCATGAACAAGAGGCTCACCACAAGGTGGTGCCGGCGATGGGACGGTGCGGGCGATCGACGGTGGTTATGACGGAGATTTAGAAGGCACTAAGTAAACCACACCTACATATGCAAACTAAGTGTTATTTTTGACCTCAAATTGCATATAAATCAAATACTAGCACATATATATATATATATATATATATATATATATATATATATATATATATATATATATATATATATATATATATATATATATATATATATCCTCCCAAATTACTAAACTCACAAATTAATCACTATATAAAGCATTGCAAGAGCTAATCTAGCAATGAGAGATGAAAGGACAAAGTTGCTAACCTTTGTGATCATTTGAATGGATGGGGCCTTCAAATCTTGACAAATTTTGGGCAAAATGTGTGATGAGCTTGAGAGGAAGAGGGAAGAACAGAGAGGAGAGGGAAAGGGGAAGAACAGAGCGAGCTCGGGTGGACGAAGGGTTTATGTAGGAAGACCTTTAGTACCGGTTCGTGCAAGAACCAGTACTAAAGGGCCTGGAGGGGCCCCAGTCTGACAACATCCTGCCACCACTCTCATTAGTACCGGTTCGTGGCACGAACCGATGCTAAAGGTTCACCACGAACCGGTACTAATGAAAGCGGCCCGGCTAGCCGTTGGAACCGGCACTAATGTATACATTAGTGCCGGCTCAAATTCAA
Source organism: Aegilops longissima (assembly GCA_021605205.1). NCBI lineage: Eukaryota > Viridiplantae > Streptophyta > Magnoliopsida > Poales > Poaceae > Aegilops > Aegilops longissima. Next base: position 639,643,285 of record CM038676.1, on the reverse strand, counting down.
ACCGGCACTAATGTGCTTCACGTTTGACCCTTTTTCTACTAGTGTGAGTCAACTGACGGGAGGAGGCGACTGGAGTTGGTGCAAGGAAGCGGTCGACGGCGGCCATCCATGCCGCTGATGGGGGCACTGGAACCCGCGCGGGCACAGGCCCTGTCAACGGTGCGGCAGAGACATTCGTGTGCATGGGCACCGGCACGGGCGCGCACGTCAGTGCACACGCATGCGCATGCGCTGGCAGGTGCACGGGCATCAGCATGGGTGTGCGCGTCAGTGCAGGCGCAGGCGCATGCGCTGGCAGGTGCACGGGCGCGTGAAAGTCGGCGGGGACCTCGTGGAACCCCATGGGATCAAGCTCGGCGACAATGTGCGGCTCCCAGCCCATCAATGCAACGGGGATGGGTGCTGGCGCAGTCGGGGCGATGGGAGCCGGAACAGGAGCGGGGACAGGCGCGTCGTCTTCCCGCAAGGCCAGTTCAAGCTCGTCCCAAAGCGCCTTATGTTCTTGAGACTCCGGCTGGGTGTCTTCCTCAGGAAACTAGAACACTAAGGGCAGACCATCATGATGCGGCATGGCGTACGTTTAGATCAGGCTGGTTGGAGGTAGACGACAGGAGAATCGGAGAGGAAGAGAGAAGATTGTAGCGATACCGGGTAGTGTGGGGTTGATTTTAAACTGCGGCGCCGGCGATATTAAAAGTGGGAGCAGTTTGGACGACGGTGGGCGGCGGGGCCTGGTCAAAGGGCTCGCCTCCCGGTGAGCCTGCACAGTGGTCTGCTCGCACGCCTTCCTGACAGCCGGCGCAGCGGTCTGCTCGCACGCCTCCCGTTGACTCACATGCTTGCTCGGACGGCACCTGCCGATGAGAAGCGGGGACTCGTGGAGGCACGTAAACGCCCACGGTTTCAATAGTGAAAGCGTTCGCCTTAACGTGACAGGTCTTTGTTCCAAAATACCTTGGCTCTTCATTTGTGCAACTTGTCATAAGCAGCTTGTCTCGAATTGAAGAAAAAACTTACGAAGTAATATTTGTACCATATCACGTGACCATGCTCAGTTTCAAGAATTTATGCTCACTTTTGGATTTTCTAAAATTTAAGATCCAGGATTCGAAACAATATCATAACCTGCATCATGCAATGAATTTTCAAGCCATACATCTGTCCTGTTGTATTTCTTAAGAAAGGATTTGGTCAAACATTTTGCTTAGTTAGACTTCAGACAATTTGTATATGCAGAGTAAAAGGATAATCCCTCTGTACCAGTGCATTGCCTGATATATTAACTCAAGTACTGGGCATGAACAAATGGGCTCAATTCTGTGCTCATCCTGGTGTAGTAGTACTCCTACTAGGCAATGCAGTTGACTGGTGACCTTGACGAGCGGCGAGCGAGGGAATTGAACCGTGCTCGGCGTGGTAGGTAACGTTGTCTAGTTACTAAAGCATCCATCCGTTGTTCATCGGTAGTCATTATGGACCGGGGACATGAGGGGAATTTTCTAGGGCTGGAATTCTGGCCACCAGATATTTTGACTTGAAACGATGAGGCTCGACTGGTTGGGGTTGCCTAATGTGCGTACCACGTAGGAACATTGTCGAGAATAAGAAGAGTGTTTGGATGAAGCCAAGAGAAGGGTTTGTCTGCATCAATGTAGATGCAGCTTTTGATGTAGAATCTTCAACCGAAGATATTGGAGCGATGGCCAGGGATGATATGGGACAGTTTCTAGCTGCGTGCAGTGAAGAAGTATCTTATGCTGTTGATGCGGCTACAACAGAAGCGCTAGCTGCTTGACGTGGAATCTCTTTGGCAAATGAGATGAACTATAACAAAATTGTTACTCAATCTGATTCCCTTGATGCCGTTGAAACTATGCATGCTGGAGGATTCTCGTCGATGGTGGCTGCTCCGTTCTATGAGGATTTTTATATACATGCTAGCTACTACTTTTAGTAGAGTTGGGTATTTATTCTGTAATAGGGATGCCAATTTTGTTGCTCATAGCCTAGCTAGGGAGGCTGATCACAATCACAATGTTTGGGTTGATGAACCTCCTAGTTTTATCATTTCTTTGCTTGTGGATGATGTAACAACTTTTTTTTCACACATTACTATCAAAGTCGCTCACATGAGCATAGGCTCAACCCTATAAACGCACGCACATACCTTTACCCCCTATGAGCACCTTTGAGAGACTCAGTAGGGGAGAAATTGTACAAGACTGAAATAAAACAGCCGAAAAAACAAGAGAAAATGAAGCCAAAAATTAAATCTGAATCCGTGCAAACACTCACTCTCTAGACAAAGACACGACCATAGCACTGGAGTTTACCGCGGCCTTACATATCCTCCCATTTCTCTGGAGCCATACGCTTCAAGTGATGTAAACCTCGCTGAGCATTCATCCACATATGCCCATCTTTTCCACAGGCGTCTAGTCTTTCACAATCAATCATTGATTGAAAGCACCTGAGAAGCAGTCGGAGAACAGCAGCGGCCAGGAACCAAGTTTCCTTCGCAAACATCATGGTGCTCCCAGTTCCTTCTTCTCAGGGATTGGACAGCTTTTCGAGAGTACAACAAGCGGTGTAGTTTGCATGCAGTACCAGTAAAGTGGAGACATTTCAGCAACCACAATGACTGCAGTGTGCAGTGAGACATTATCAGGAACCACAATGATAGTTTGCATTTCCAGAATACAATGACCAAAGTGCATAATTCCTCGAACAAGTTCAGCAACCGATGCATTTTAGTCTAAGTGAAAACGCACCATCACACAACCGGACCAAAGTGAATTCCTCACACAGGATCAGCTACTAATGCATTTTACTCTAGGTGAAAGCACACCATTACAACCAACCAACTACGCTTTCAGAGCGAGCTTGGTGATGAGCTCGTTCACAATGGAGAGATCGGTCACAGCTATGTGCTGCCATTCACTTGTCGCCATGACCTGTCCCAAGTCAGCAGCAGACTGAACTTTGAGGAACTCCAGGCAGGTCTCCTTCAGCGCGTGGCAATGGTGTTGAGCAGCTAGACCAAGGATAGATTGAGAAGAAGGAACTGGGAGCACCATGATGTTTGCTCTAACTGTGGCCAAACGATTGAGTCGGCCAAGCACCTTTCTTTTGTGGGACGTCTCCAAATCGTGTTCTTATGGCAGTTGAACATATTGTCTGAATAATTTCTTCAGGGGCGTCAATGTGATGAGCGCGTGGTACTGGTACCTGGCGCAATGGCTGCTGACGTTGGCGCCGCTTATCTACATCCTTCAGGAAAGGTGGAACCACCTCAAGAGGTGCCGGTGAAGCCATCGTACCCGGCCAACAACCACAAGTAGGTGGCTGTGATGCTGCATATCATGCTTTGCGACAGGAGGTAAACATTTTATAGAGCATATGCTTTGGGACACCCCGTTATCTGGCCATTCATTTTTGCATCGCGATTATTTGTATGGCACTTGAAGTGGTTCCTTCCTTCATGGGGCCAAAGAGCTCTACCATGAATATGGAAGAATATAACGTGAGCACGCACCGGACGAAAAAACAAGACTGAAGAAAAACAACCGAAGAAATAAGAGAAAAAAGATGTCAGAAACTAAATCTGAATCCGTTGAAACAGTTCGACTATACAGGTAGTAACACACTCACTCCCATTTCTCCTTGAGGAGGCCAATAGCTTCTCTACCCAAAGATAGGACCATCGCACTGGAGGTCACCGCGGCCTTATGCTTCAAGTGATGTAAACCGCCGCTGAGCATTCATCCACTTATGCCCATTTTTTCCTCGGGCGTATAGTCTTGCACAACCAATCATTGATTGAAACGGCGGTGTCAGGGCGTCTTAGCAGCAGCCAAAAAACAGTACTGGCCAGGAACCAAGTTTTCTTCGTAGAAGGACATCCAGAGAAAGGTGCGTGGCCGACGCGATTATTTGGTCACAGTTGGAGCAAACATCATGGTTGCAGCATCTCTGAATGTAGCGGGTTCAACAAGTTTGGCAGTAAACCAGCGCCACAAGCCATTGCATCTCCCACATGATGCCTCAACACAGCCCCCCAACCTCCATTACATTCGTTTGATTTGAACTTTGAACTCAAGCGATCGATGTTAATTTTGATCCAGTCAGTTGACAGTGGCTAGATTGAGAAGAAGTAACTGGGAGCACCATGATGTTTGCTCTAACTGTAGCCAAACGATTGAGTCGGCCAAGCACCTTTCTTTTGTGGGACGTCTCCAAATCGTGGTCTTATGGCACTTGAACATATTGTCTGAATAACTTCTTCAGGGGCGTCAATGGGATGAGCATGTGGTACTGGTACCTGGCGCAATGGCTGCTGACGCTGGCGCCGCTTATCTACATCCTCCAGGAGAGGTGGAACCACTTCAAGAGGTGCCGGCGAAGCCATCGTACCCGGCCAACGACCACAAGTAGGTGGTTGTGATGCTGCATATCATGCTTTGCGACAGGAGGTAAATATTTTGTAGAGCATAGGCTTTGGGACACCCTCTTATCTGGCCATTCATTTTTGCATCGCGATTCGTGCAATGTACATTTGTCTTTTTTGTTTCTCCCATATAGGACAACATATGAACTTCCAACTTGGCAGCTCAACAAAGCATTATTACTAGAATGTGGGAAAAACTTTTTGATTTTTTAGTGAAATATAAATACTAAAAAGTACATTTTTAATACAAAAAATCTAATTTCGTATATTTATGTTTGGCAAAAAAATCTGAAAGTTTTTCTCACATTCTAGTTAGAACGTTTTGGTGTCTTGTAAAGTTTGAAGTTCATACGGTGTTTTATTTTGAAGAAACAAAAAAGAGAATACTGGATGTACAAAGTTAGTTGTCTAGTACGGATCTCCAAGAAATATTGGAGGTTAGATAAGGTATGTCTAGAAACCTGAGCTTTAAAAATCCACGTCCTGCAATAGGAGCTCGCTTAGGCAAATGCTACACCGATCTGTGCAGTGAGATTTGGCAGCTTTTTGAGAGTACAACAAGGGGTGTAGTTTGCACGCAGTACCTGTAAAGTGGAGACATTTCAACAACCACACAATGGCTATAGTGTGCAGTGAGACATTTTCCAAAACCACAATGACAGTTTGCACTTTCGAAAATATAATGACCAAAGTGCATAATTCCCCGCACAAGTTCAGCAACCGATGCATTTTAGTCTAATTAAGTGAAAACACACCATCACAACTGGACCAAAGTGAATTCCACGCACAGGATCAGCTACTAATACATTTTACTCTAGGTGAAAGCACACCATTACAACCAACCAACTACACTTTCAGAGCGAGCTTGGTGATGATTGAAGGAAATATGCCCTAGAGGCAATAATAAAGTTATTATTTATTTCCTCATATCATGATAAATGTTTATTATTCATGCTAGAATTGTATTAACCGGAAACATGATACATGTGTGAATACATAGACAAACATATAGTCACTAGTATGCCTCTACTTGACTAGCTCATTAATCAAAGATGGTTATGTTTCCTAACCATAGACATGTGTTGTTATTTGATTAATGGGATCACATCATTAGGAGAATGATGTGATTGACATGACCCATTCCGTTAGCCTAGCACTTGATCGCTTAGTATATTGCTATTGCTTTCTTCATGACTTATACATGTTCTTGTAACTATGAGATTATGCAACTCCGTTTACGGAGGAACACTTTGGTGCTACCAAACGTCACAACGTAATCGGGTGATTATAAAGGAGTACTACAGGTGTCTCCAAAGGTACATGTTGGGTTGGCGATTTGAGATTAGGTTTTGTCACTCCGATTGTCGGAGAGGTATCTCTGGCCCTCTCGGTAATGCACATCACTATAAGCCTTGCAAGCAATGTAGCTAATGAGTTAGTTACGGAATGATGCATTACGTAACGAGTAAAGAGACTTGCCAATGCGAGATTGAACTAGGTATTGGATACCGATGATCGAATCTCGGCAAGTAACATACCGATGACAAAGGGAACAACGATGTTGTTATGCGGTTTGACCGATAAAGATCTTCGTAGAATATGTAGGAGCCAATATGAGCATCCGGTTCCGCTATTGGTTATTGACCGAGAATTGTTCTAGGTCATGTCTACATAGTTCTCGAACCCGTAGGGTCCGCACGCTTAACGTTACGATGACAGTTTTATTATGAGTTTATAAGTTTTGATGTACGAAGATTGTTCGAGTCCGGATGTGATCACGGACATGACGAGGAGTCTCGAAATGGTCGAGACATAAGGATTGATATATTGGAAGCCTATATTTGGATATCGGAATGGTTCCGTGAAATCGATTTTACCGAACACCGGGGTTACCGGAACCCTCCCGGGGGTTAATGGGCCTTAGTGGGCCATGAGGGAGAAGAGGAGGGCCGGCCAGGGCAGGCCGCGCGCCCCCTCCCCCCTAGTCCGAATAGGACAAGGAAGGGGGGGGGGCGGCGCCCCCTTTCCTCCTTCCCCTCCCCCCTTTCCTTCTCCACCAAGGCAAGAGGGGAGTCCTACTCCCGGTGGGAGTAGGACTCCTCCAGGCGCACCCCTAGGGGGCCGGCCGCACCTCCCCCCTCCCTCCTTTATATACGGGGTAGGGGCACCCTAGAACACACAAGTTGATCTTCGTGATCGTTCCTTAGCCGTGTGCGCTGCCCGCCTCCACCATATTCCACCTCGGTCATATCGTCATGGAGTTTAGCGAAGCCCTCGCCGTAGAACATCATCATCGTCACCACGCCGTCGTCTTGACGGAACTCATCCCGACACTTTGTTGGATCGGAGTCCGGGATCATCATCGAGCTGAACGTGTGCTGAACTCGGAGGTGCCGTGACGCTCGGTACTTGGATCGGTCGGATCGTGAAGACGCACGACTACATCAACCGCGTTGTCATAACGCTTCCGCCACGGTCTCACGAGGGTACGTGGACAATACTCTCCCTCTCGTTGCTATGCATCACCATGATCTTGCGCGTGTGCGTGGAAATTTTTGAAATTACTACGCTCCCCAACAAAGGCATCCGAGCCTGATTTTATGCGTTGATGTTATTTGCACGAGTAGAACACAAGTGAGTTGTGGGCGATACAAGTCATACTGCTTACCAGCATGTCATACTTTGGTTCAGCGGTATTGTGAGATGAAGCGGACGGACCGACATTACGCGTGACGCTTACGCGAGACTGGTTTCACTGCTACGAGCACTCGTGCTTAAAGGTGATTGGCGGTGTCTGTCTCTCTCACTTTAGCTGAACCGAGTGTGGCTACGCCGGTCCTTGCGAAGGTTAAAACAACACTAACTTGACGAACTATCGCTGTGGTTTTAATGCGTGGTAAGAACGGTTCTTGCTCAGCCCGTAGCACCCACGTAAAACTTGCAACAACAAAGTAGAGGACGTCTAACTTGTTTTTGCAGGCATGTTGTGATGTGATATGGTGAATACGTGATGCTATATTTTATTGTATGAGATGATCATGTTTTGTAACCGGTTATCGGCAATCGGCAGAGCCATATGGTTGTCGCTTATTGTATGAAATGCAAGCATACTGTAATGCTTTACTTTATCACTAAGCGGTAGCGATAGTCATAGAAGCATAAGATTGGCGAGACGACAACGATGCTATGATGGAGATCAAGGTGTCGCTACGGTGACGATGGTGATCACGACGGTGCTTGGAGATGGAGATCACAAGCACAAGATGATGATGGCCATATCATATCACTTATATTGATTGCATGTGATGTTTATCCTTTATGCATCTTATCTTGCTTTGATTGACGGTAGCATTTTAAGATGATCTCTCACTAAAATTATCAAGAAGTGTTCTCCCGAGTATGCACCGCTATAAAGTTCTTCGTGCCGAGACACCACGTGATGATCGGGTGTGATAGGCTCTACGTTCAAATACAACGGTGCAAAACAGTTGCACACGCGAATACTCAAGTTAAATTTGACGAGCCTAGCATATAACAGATATGGCCTCGGAACACGGAGACCGAAGGTCGGCGTGAATCATATAGTAGATATGATCAACATATTGATGTTCACCGTTGAAACTACTCCATCTCACGTGACGATCGGACATGGTGTAGTTAATATGGATCACGAATCACTTAGAAGATTAGAGGATGTCTATCTAAGTGGGAGTTCTTAAGTAATATGATTAATTGAACTTAAATCTATCATGAACTTAGTACCGATAGTATTTTTCTTGTCTATGTTTACTGTAGATAGATGGCTCGTCTTTTTGTTCCGTTGAATTTTAATGCGTTCCTTGAGAAAGCAAAGTTGAAAGATGATGGTAGCAATTACACGGACTGGGTCTCAGAATCTGATGATTATCCTCATTGCTGCACGTAAGAATTACGTCCTGGAAGCACCGCTGGGTGCCAGTGCCTGCTGCGGATGCAACTGACGACGTTAAGAACGTCTGGCAGAGCAAAGCTGATGACTACTCGATAGTTCAGTGTGCCATGCTTTACGGCTTAGAACCGGGTCTTCAACGACGTTTTGAACGTCATGGAGCATATGAGATGTTCCAGGAGTTGAAGTTAATATTTCAAGCAAATGCCCGGATTGAGAGATATGAAGTCTCCAATAAGTTCTATAGCTGCAAGATGGAGGAGAATAGTTCTCAGTGAACACATACTCAAAATGTCTGGGTATAATAATCACTTGATTCAACTGGGAGTTAATCTTCCGATGATAGTGTCATTGATGAATTCTTCAATCACGCCACCAAGCTACAAGAGCTTCGTGATGAACTATAATATGCAAGGGATGGACAAGACTATTCCCGAGCTCTTCGCAATGCTAAAAGCATGGAGGTAGAAATCAAAAAGGAGCATCAAGTGTTGATGGTCAACAAGACCACCAGTTTCAAGAAAAAGGAAAAGGGAAGAAGAAGGGAACTTCAAGAAGAATAGCAAACAAGTTTCTGCTCAAGAGAAGAAACCCATGTCCGGACCTAAGCTCGAGATCGAGTGCTTCCAATCGCAAGCAGACTAGACAAGGAAGCGGAACTGCCCCAAGTATTTGGCGGATAAGAAGGATGGCAAAGTGAACAAAGGTATATGTGATATACATGTTATTGATGTGTACCTTACTAATGCTCGCAGTAGTACCTGGATATTTGATACTGGTTCTGTTGCTAATATTTGCAACTCGAAACAGGAACTACGGATTAAGCGAAGATTGGCTAAGGACAAGGTGACGATGCGCGTGGGAAATGGTTCCAAAGTCGATGTGATCGCGGTCGGCACGCTACCTCTACATCTACCATCGGGATTAGTTTTAGACCTAAATAATTGTTATTTGGTGCCACCGTTAAGCATGAACATTATATCTGGATCTTGTTTGATGCGAGACGGTTATTCATTTAAGTCAGAGAATAATGGTTGTTCTATTTATATGAATAATATCTTTTATGGTCATGCACCCTTGAAGAGTGGTCTATTTTTATTGAATCTCGATAGTAGTAATACACATATTCATAGTGTTGAAACCAAAAGATACAGAGTTGATAATGATAGTGCAACTTATTTGTGGCACTGCCGTTTAGGTCATATCGGTGTAAAGCGCATGAAGAAACTCCATACTGATGGGCTTCTGGAATCACTTGATTATGAATCACTTGGTACTTGCGAACTGTGCCTCATGGGCAAGATGACTAAAACGCCGTTCTCCGGAACTATGGAGCGAGCAACTGATTCGTTGGAAATCATACATACTGATGTGTGTGGTCCAATGAATATTGAGGCTCGCGGTGGGTATCGTTATTTTCTCACCTTCACAGATGATTTGAGCAGATATGGGTATACCTACTTATTGAAACACAAGTCTGAAACATTTGAAAAGTTCAAAGAATTTCAGAGTGAAGTGGAAAATCATCGTAACAAGAAAATAAAATTTCTATGATCTGATCGTGGAGGAGAATATTTGAATCACGAGTTTGGTTTACATATGAAGCAATGCGGAATAGTTTCGCAACTCATGCCACCCGGAACACCACAACGTAATGGGGTGTTCGAACGTCGTAATCGTACTTTACTAGATATGGTGCGATCTATGATGTCTCTTACTGATTTACCGCTATCGTTTTGGGGTTATGCTTTAGAGACAGCCGCATTCACGTTAAATAGGGCACCATCAAAATCCGTTGAGACGGCGCCTTATGAACTGTGGTTTGGCAAGAAACCAAAGTTGTCATTTCTTAAAGTTTGGGGTTGCGATGCTTATGTAAAGAAACTTCAACCAGATAAGCTCGAACCCAAATCGGAGAAATGTGTCTTCATAGGATACCAAAAAGAGACTATTGGGTACACCTTCTATCACAGATCTGAAGGCAAGACTTTTGTTACTAAATTTGGATCCTTTCTAGAGAAGGAGTTTCTCTCGAAAGAAGTGAGTGGGAGGAAAGTAGAACTTGATGAGGTAACTGTACCTGCTCCCTTATTGGAAAATAGTTCATCACAGAAACCGGTTCCTGTGACGACTACACCAATCAGTGAGGAAGCTAATGATATTGATCATGAAACTTCAGATCAAGTTACTCTGTAACCTCGCAGGTCAACCAGAGTAAGATCCGCTCCAGAGTGGTACGGTAATCCTATTCTGGAAGTCATGTTACTTGACCATGGCGAACCTACGAACTACGAGGAAGGGATGATCAGCCCAGATTCCGCAAAATGGCTTGAGGCCATGAAATCTGAGATGGTATCCATGTATGAGAACAAAGTATGGACTTTGGTTGACTTGCCCGATGATCGGCAAGCCATCGAGAATAAATGGATCTTCAAGAAAAAGCTGACGCTGATGGTAATGTAGCTATCTACAAAGCTCGACTTGTTGCGAAAGGTGTAGGACCTTGAAGTATGTCTAGAGGGGGGGTGATTAGACTACTTGACCAATTAAAAACTTAACCTTTTCCCAATTTTAGACTTTGGCAGATTTTAGCTATCTTTGAGCAAGTCAAGCAATCTACACACAATTCAAGCAAGCATGCAAAAAGTATATAGGCAGCGGAAATTAAAGCATGCAACTTGCAAGAATGTAAAGGGAAGGGTTTGGAGAATTAAAACGCAATTGGAGACACGGATGTTTTTGTCGTGGTTCCGATAGGTGGTGCTATCGTACATCCACGTTGATGGAGACTTCAACCCACGAAGGGTAACCGTTGCGCGAGTCCACGAAGGGCTCCACCCACGAAGGGTCCATGAAGAAGCAACCTTGTCTATCCCACCATGTCCGTCGCCCACGAAGGACTTGCCTCACTAGCGGTAGATCTTCACAAAGTAGGCGATATCCTTGCCCTTACAAACTCCTTGGTTCAACTCCACAATCTTGTCGGAGGCTCCCAAGTGACACCTAGCCAATCTAGGAGACACCACTCTCCAAGAAGTAACAAATGGTGTGTTGATGATGAACTCGTTGCTCTTGTGCTTCAAATGATAGTCTCCCCAACACTCAACTCTCTCTCACAGGATTTGGATTTGGTGGAAAGAAGATTTGAGTGGAAAGCAACTTCGGGAAGGCTAGAGATCAAGATTCTTATGGTTGGAATGGAATATCTTGGCCTCAACACATGAGTAGGTGGTTCTCTCTCAGAACTGGTAAGTTGGAAGTGTAGGTTTATTCTGATGGCTCTCTCCACGAATGAAGAGGAGGTGTGGAGGGGTATATATAGCCTCCACACAAAATCTAACCGTTACACACAATTTACCAAACTCGGTGGGACCGAATCATCAAACTCGGTCGGACCGATTTAGTAAACCTAGTGACCGTTAGGGTTTTCGGTGGGACTGACATGCAACTCGGTAGGACCGATATGATTAGGGTTAGGGCATAACGTAATATCGGTGAGACCGATTACACAAACTCGGTGACACCGATTTTGGTAATTAGCTAACCAGAGAGTTGGTCAGGTAAACTCGGTGGGAACGATTCGCTCTTTCGGTGAGACCGAAAAGTTACGAAAGGAAAAAAGAGAGTTTACATTGCAATCTCGGTGGGACCGATCGCTCACTTCGGTTATACCGAAACTTTTCGAAGGGAAACAGAGAGATTACAATCCCATCTCGGTGAGACCGAGATCCCTATCGGTGAGACCAATTTGCCTAGGGTTTGTGGCAGTGGCTATGACAACTGAACTTGGTGGCGCCAGATAGAAAGAATCGGTAGGGCCGAGTTTGACTTTAGGTTTAGGTCATATGTGGATGTGAGAAAGTAGTGGAGGGTTTTGGAGCATATCACTAAGCACGTGAAGCAAGAGCTCATTAAGCCACACCTCATCCCTCCTTGATAGTATTGGCTTTTCCTATAGACTCAATGTGATCTTGGATCACTAAAATGTAAAATGTAGAGTCTTGAGCTTTTGAGCTTGAGCCAATCCTTTGTCCTTAATATTTTGAGGGATCCACTTTCATCATCCATGCCATGCTCTTCATTGAGCTTTCATGAAATATTTGTCTTGGAATAGCATTAGCTCAATGAGCTATATGTTGTTATGAATTACCAAAACCACCTAGGGATAGTTGCACTTTCAATCTCCCCCTTTTTGGTAATTGATGACAACATATAGATCAAAGCTTCGACAAATGATAATAAGATTGAAAAACATCGTCGCTTTGAGAAGTATGTGATAAGCAAGAGCTCCCCCTAAATTTGTGCATATTTTAAGATTTGCTTTGGACTGCAAAAGCACAACGAATTAGGCTCATGGGTTACTCTTCCATGTCACATACATCTTGGTGGAGCGTTCAAAATAATAAGGATTGAATACATGCACTCATCACCACGCAAAGTGAATGATCATATAAGGATAAGTAAGATAATAACATATAACAAGCATAAGTTTAGCTTATGATCAAACACATGATCATCAATGTCTCACAGGTAATTGCATAGTATCTCAAGCAATCAAAAGCAAACAAAGTTCAACCAAGAAGACAAGAGAGAATAAAAGCAGCAAATCTCTCTGTCAAAGCCTATGATCTATACATTTTTCTCCCCCTTTGGCAACAAGTTACCAAAAAGTTCCTAGAAAATGCATAGGACTATATCGTCTCTCAGGCTTGGTCTTCAGGTGGTGGTGTCCGGAGAACTCCAGGAACGAAGGCTTCAGTCGATGTAGATGGAGCTGTTGGAGTTGGTGCTGGAGCTGGTTGCGCTGGAGCTGTAGCTGGAGCTGATGAAGTAACTCTGGTGACTGGTACTGGCTCTGCAGCTGATCTCTGAGCTCGAGGCACTCTGGCAAATGCATCAGTTGTTGTCTTGCCCTTCCTCTCCTGCATGTCATCCTGTAGCTGCTCCACAGCTGACTGAATCTCAGTTACCTTGACATCAAGATTCTTTCCAGGCTCTCCTGGTTTTGAGTTAGGGTGGCTAACCCCTTCTCAATCTGCAGAGTTGATGCTATCAAGTAACCAAGCTGCTCCTGCTTGTTCTTCAGAAAGTACTCAGATGCCTCTGCTTGAGTTGCCATCTTGGCAGCCTTCTCTTTCCTTGCCTTCTCCTTCTTCTCTTGACCTTGTACTGATGATGGTTCATTCTCAGTCATGACAACTTGATTGTCCTCAAATTCAGGATAGAGAACCAAGTGTTCCTTATCCAACCGATACTTCCACGGCCCATCTTTGAGTTAATCAACTCCTGAATCGTGGGGCGATCCACAGCTCCTCTTTTGTCCGCTAATGTCCTCTTGATAGTTTCAACTATGAGGCTCATGACCTTGAATTTCTGGGGCACATCAAAATGTGAAGCAAGTTAATTGCATGCCCTCCGATCATGTTGTGGTCACCTGATTTGGGCAACAGAGTGTGCCTTAGGATCCAGTTGATCGTGGCAGCCCCGATGAAGAAAATGAACTCATCCAAACTTGAAAGTCTCAAGTGCATCATCGGGATCTCCTTGTACATCCGTGACATTGAGTTGTGATCCATTTTCTTCTTCAGATAAATATCCAAGTCATTTTCAATCTCCTTGGGGGCATTGATCGACTTGCCCATTCCTCTATGGTTGATTGGTATCTTGTTCCTTCGACATCCAAACTATCCTTCCATCTGGATAGAAATGTCTTGTGGAGTAGAATTGCATAATGAGCTCGTCATTCCGGTTTGTGAGCTTCGCCCAACAAAATCTGCAACTCCACACGACTTGAAGTTGTCATACACTCCAGGATAGTGTTCGCATTCTCCTGAATGTAGGTCCAACGACCCACCTCATATCACAAACTATGGGCTTCTTATCCAATAAGATGGTCTCATAGAAGTCCTTTGCTCCTTGGTGTGGAACCCGTAATCTCAGCAGTCCTTCTCCGGTGGCATATGGATCGACTCTCTCCATAGCCTCAACCCTAGATCTCTCCTGATCTTCATGTTCTCAGCCACAGGATGAGCATCATTGTGGTCTGGAATCTTGGGTTTGAGCTTTCTTAAGACTTGCCCTTCTTCATCTTCCTCAGCAGCAACATCTGGCATTGGGGCCGTGTTCTTCTCAGCTGTTGGTATACTCCGGGTATTCCTCTTTGGTGCACTCTTAGGCTTGGGTGCAGCTTTGGGCTTTGAAGTTGCAGCCCCTGACTTTATGGCATCACCCATCAGCTTCTGTGCCTTGGGTGCTGGTTCAGCAACCTCTTCTTCTTCCTCTTCCTCCATCATAGAAGGCTTTCCAATCACTCTTGCCATGGTCTTCTTGACCCTTTCCTTCCTTTTCTTTCCTTCAGCAGCAGCAGGCTCTCTGGGTTGGGATTCCAAAGAAGCTTGAGTGAAGACTTTGGCTTTCGACATTGGTTGTCTACCTGCAGGCCTTTTGATCATCATGCCTAGCTTTACTGCAGTTGAGCTGTACTCCTTCTTGAGCACTTTCTTCTTTGAACTTGCCTCATCCTCAACTGCCACATAATCCTCATCCTCAGACTCTGAGGTCTTCTTCTTCCTTGTCCTTGTGGCAGCCTTGGGCAGATTGCTGGGAGTGCTTCTACTCCTCTCATCTGAGCTGCTAGAGGGACTAGTGCCCTCACTCAAGTGAATCTGCTCTTCTGACTTGTTCTGGCTGTCACTTTGGTCTGACATGCTGCACACACTGACTGCTGACCCTGTGAATAGTTATAAATGAGGTAGAGTGGATGAGCATCACAAAATGCAGATATTTTTGCAAACGAATGATTCAAAAAACTTAGTTTTAGTTTTCCACATAAAGCATTTCGGTCACACCGATTTGTAATTCTCGGTTAGACCGAGACTTACTAGTGCAATGGCATTAGCCAAATCGGTGGGACCGAGTTTTTCAACTCGGTGGGTCCGAGATGGTTTCGGCGGAAACCTAAC
Organism: Aegilops longissima; assembly: GCA_021605205.1. NCBI lineage: Eukaryota > Viridiplantae > Streptophyta > Magnoliopsida > Poales > Poaceae > Aegilops > Aegilops longissima. Next base: position 639,627,948 of record CM038676.1, on the reverse strand, counting down.
CCTAAATTTTCGAATCATACCTATTCTATGGATCGTTTTGACTGGATAGAAGTGTTTCAATCGTGGCAAGATGCATTACGAACACAATGAGCTGAGAATCAGACGAGGATAGCACTGTGATCGAGTTCATACCCTAGTTTGGCGGTGAACTCGTTACGGCGGCAACGACGGAGAAGAATTCCGTTGACGGCGGTGGAGACCAGCGACAGGAGGCGGTTGGCGACGAGGTCGACGATCCGTAGACCTAGTAGGCAGAGCGAGCTATGCGCGGACGAGGAGTTTCGGAGAAAGTTTTCCAAAATTTGCCCGTGTGAATATATAGCCCGTCACTGTCGGTGTGATCGAGTGGAACAACTCGGTGGCACCGAGATGCATAACTGTTAACAGTTACTGCAACTCGGTGTGACCGAAAAGTTCAAATAGGTTGCACCGAGATTGAAAACCTAGATCGACTTAGTGATCTCGGTATGACCGAAATGGAGTAATCGGTTAGACCAAAAATCACAAAGAAGTTTTGGAAGTTTAAGTCTATGACGAATCGGGGACTCCGAGTGCTCCTCACACAGAGTGGTTCAAATCTGACTTGTTCAAAATTTGTGATGTAGCATGAATAGAGTTTGAGACGAGAAAAGCATAGATAGCTAGAGAAGGTTCTTAGGCATTCTTGTCCATCCACTTGGCCAAAGAAAAAGAAGCCAATCATTCAAAACAACAAGTGGATGTCCTCGAATGAGTAAAATATGCATCCAACATGCTCACACGATAAAATGACAAATGAAATATGTGACAAAGCATGCACGACCAATTCTAGCATCTATCAAACAATTGGCGATGACTAGGTCATCTATATATGAGTATATTGACTTAGGAGTCAAATGAGAACATTTGATCATAGGTCATACTCATCGTTTAAGCTCAAGTGGGGTTACCACTTTTACATAAAGCATTTATGTGTTCTCATCATTAGAGTTGCTTTGACTCAATTCTTAGAGTTAAGATCCCCCTAGATGTGAGATCCCCCCCCTTAGAGGGATAAACTAACCTTGGGTTTTGTCGATAATGACTTCATGTAGGTGTTGAAGATGTGGATGCTCAAGGTTGATGTAGATCTCTTGGAGCAATCCTTTGGAGTGAGTTGCACTTTCAATACCTACATGGGTTAGTCCCACAAGGAACAAACAGGAATATCCACAGACATAGAGTGATGCACACACAAAATGATGTCCATGAAAACATTAGGTTACCTTGTCCCTTGCCTTACCAACATGAGGGTTTGTGACTCCTTGAACTAGTGCTTGATATGGAAGGTGATTGCACTTGTCCTTGCCATAATGATATGAGTTAAAAATGTTGGCGGAGTCACCCTCAAGAACTCTCTAGTTCTTCTTCTTCGGGATCCACATCATCTTGATGGGAATCCTTGGTGTAGTAGTTGTGCTTGATCAAGTAGAACTTGACGTAGTCTTGGGAACCCACTTTACCAAGGCCTTAGGTGCTTCTTCAAATGCATCAATCTCCTCTTGAAGCTTGTCCTTGCCTTTGTTCTTGTGGTCTTGTGGTGGAAGATCATCTTGTGCTTGTGTTCCCTTGAAGGAAGTAGGATCATACTTCTCTTATTTTGGAACAAACTTCGTCTTGGGGTATTGATCTTCTTCCCACTCAACTCCATTGGCATTGAACTTTTGTTCAAAACCAACACCTTGATTCTTCCGGCGCCTTCCTTGCTTGCGTACAATTTCCTCAAATTGCTTACTCCCGGCAAGACTCTTGTATACACCTTTCTCTATAATTCCCTTCAATAAGCTGTTTTCTTGCTCAAGTGTAACTTGGCTAAGAGAATCATTAGTGGAATCAAGAGAACTACTAGAAGCAACAATATTGGATTTAGCATTGTTATTGTTACTACTAGAAGAATCTTTCTTGTTCTTGTTACTAGACTTGACTTGAGGCATGTAAGTAGATAAGAGTAAACGCTTGGCAATATAAGAAGAACTTTTCTTACGGAGATCATCATTGATCGCTTTTAGGAAATCATGCTCTTGCTCAAGATTGAGCTTTTCAAAGCGTAACTTCTCATGAGCCCTTAAAAGTTCTCGATGATCTTCGAAGATAGTTTCATGAGCTAACTTAAGAGTGTTTAGTTCTTTAGTTAGACGCTCAATCTTCTCCTTATCATTGTCATTTGTTTCATCTTGATTAGCATGATTAATTGACGTTTCATCATAGTATTCATCACTAGAGTTGTCAACAAGTAAATCATCATCACCTAGCAAGTCATCTTCATCACTATTAAAATCAACATACTCGGGGTGTGTTACCTTAGGACCTTTGGCCATGAAGCATCTTCCAATTCCTTCATTTGGTGATTCAAATATGTCGTAGGAGTTGGTTGACACAAGTGCTAGACCGGAAACACCTTCATCTTGAGTGTATTCGGAGTCAGAGTGGTAGCTTCTCTCGGAGTGATTGTCGGAGTCGGAGCCGGATACCCATTCACCAACATGAGCTTGATGTCTTTGTTTTGTGTAGCTCTTTGAGGACTTGTCCTTCCTTTCTGAATCCTTGCTTCTCCGCGAGGGTCTTCGTTCATAACGATCATCTCTACTCCTTCTATCTCTTGGTGGTGATTCTTCTCTTCTACTTCTTCTCTTGGGAGAATCTTCTCTTCTTTTGTAGGGTGCCGTACACTCATTGGAATAGTGTCCGGGTCTCCCACAATTAGCAATTTCGCTCTCGACTAGAGGATCTTTTATCATTGTAGGACCTTGACTTAGAGCTTCTTTCTTTGCTTCTACTCTTGTAGAATTTGTTGAAGTTCTTCACCATTAAGCTCAATTCTTCATTGAAGGTTTGTTTCTCACTTGATGATGTGGGGGCTTCACATGAGGCTTTGTAAGCACCACTTGACTTGTTGTGAAGTTCCTCCTTATCCTTGAGTGACATCTCATGAGCAACAATTCTTCCAATGACTTCGTTGGCTTGAGATCTTTGTAATTTGGCATCATTTGGATCAATGTGCACACGGTATCATATTTTCCATCCAATGCTCTTAGGATCTTCTTGATGATGAATCTGTCGGTCATCTCTTCACTTCCTAAGCCGACAATCTCATTTGTGATAAGAGCAAGCCTAGAGTACATTTCAGCGAAACCTTGACCATCCTTCATTTTGAACTAGTCAAGCTGACTTTGGAGCACATCCAACTTGGATTCCTTGACGGAGTCGGTACCTTCATGCATATCAATCAAAGTATCCCAAATTTCCTTTGCATTCTCAAGACGGCTGATTTTGTTGAATTCTTCGGGGCACAAGCCATTGAAGAGGATATCACAAGCTTGAGCGTTGTATTGCAGCATTTTCAACTCTTCCGCGCTAGCTTCACGGTTCGGTTCTCTCCCATCAAAGAATTCACCTTGCAAACCAATACACACAATAGCCCAAACGGCGGGGTTATGTCCGAGAATATGCATTTTCATCTTATGCTTCCAACTAGCAAAATTAGTGCCATCAAAGTAAGGACCTCTACGGTGATAATTTCCCTCGCTAGACGCCATACTCTCCTAGGTTGTGAAACCAAGGCTATGACCACCAAAAGCTATGGAAATCAAAGCAAATGGAGACTGTAGCTCTGATACCACTTGTAGGACCTTGAAGTATGTCTAGAGGGGGCTGATTAGACTACTTGACCAATTAAAAACTTAACCTTTTCCCAAATTTAGACTTTGGCAGATTTTAGCTATCTTTGAGCAAGTCAAGCAATCTACACACAATTCAAGCAAGCATGCAAAGAGTATATAGGCAGCAGAAATTAAAGCATGCAACTTGCAAGAATGTAAAGGAAGGGTTTGGAGAATTCAAACGCAATTGGAGACACGGATGTTTTTGTCGTGGTTCCGATAGGTGGTGCTATCGTACATCCACGTTAATGGAGACTTCAACCCACGAAGGGTAATGGTTGCACGAGTCCACGAAGGGCTCCACCCACGAAGGGTCCACGAAGAAGCAACCTTGTCTATCCCACCATGGTCGTCGCCCAAGAAGGACTTGCCTCACTAGCGGTAGATCTTCACGAAGTAGGCGATCTCCTTGCCCTTACAAACTCCTTGGTTCAACTCCACAATCTTGTCGGAGGCTCCCAAGTGACACCTAGCCAATCTAGGAGACACCACTCTCCAAGAAGTAACAAATGGTGTGTTGATGATGAACTCGTTGCTCTTGTGCTTCAAATGATAGTCTCCCCAACATTCAACTCTCTCTCACAGGATTTGGATTTGGTGGAAAGAAGATTTGAGTGGAAAGCAACTTCGGGAAGGCTACAGATCAAGATTCTTATGGTTGGAATGGAATATCTTGGCCTCAACACATGAGTAGGTGGTTCTCTCTCAGAACTGGAAAGTTGGAAGTGTAGGTTTGTTCTGATGGCTCTCTCCACGAATGAAGAGGAGGTGTGGAGGGGTATATATAGCCTCCACACTAAATCTAACCGTTACACACAATTTACCAAACTCGGTGGGACCGAATCATCAAACTCGGTCGGACCGATTTAGTAAACCTAGTGACCGTTAGGGTTTTCGGTGGGACTGACATGCAACTCGGTAGGACCGATATGATTAGGGTTAGGGCATAACGTAATCTCGGTGAGACCGATTACACAAACTCGGTGAGACCGATTTTGGTAATTAGCTAACCAGAGAGTTGGTCAGGTAAACTCGGTGGGACCGATTCGCTCTTTCGGTGAGACCGAAAAGTTACGAAAGGAAAACAGAGAGTTTACATTGCAATCTCGGTGGGACCGATCGCTCACTTCGGTTATACCAAACGTTACGAAGGGAAACAGAGAGATTACAATCCCATCTCGGTGAGACCGAGATCCCTATCGGTGAGACCGATTTGCCTAGGGTTTGTGGCAGTGGCTATGAAAACTGAACTCGGTGGTGCCGGATAGAAAGAATCGGTAGGGCCGAGTTTGACTTTAGGTTTAGGTCATATGTGGATGTGAGAAAGTAGTGGAGGGTTTTGGAGCACATCACTAAGCACATGAAGCAAGAGGTTCATTAAGCAACACCTCATCCCTCCTTGATATTATTGGCTTTTCCTATAGACTCAATGTGATCTTAGATCACTAAAATGTAAAATGTAGAGTCTTGAGCTTTTGAGCTTGAGCCAATCCTTTGTCCTTAATATTTTGAGGGATCCACTTTCATCATCCATGCCATGCCCTTCATTGAGCTTTCCTGAAGTATTTGTCTTGGAATACCATTAGCTCAGTGAGCTATAAGTTGTTATGAATTACCAAAACCACCTAGGGATAGTTGCACTTTCAAAAGGTTTTCGACAAGTTCAAGGAGTTGACTACGATGAGACTTTCTCACCCGTAGCGATGCTTAAGTCTATCCGAATCATGTTAGCAATTGCCGCATTTTATGATTATGAAATATGGCAAATGGATGTAAAAACTGCATTCTTGAATCGATTTCTGGAAGAAGAGTTGTATATGATGCAATCAGAAGGTTTTGTCGATCCAAAAGGTGCTAACAAAGTGTGCAAGCTCCAGCGATCCATTTATGGACTGGTGCAAGCATCTCGGAGTTGGAATAAACGCTTTGATAGTGTGATCAAAGCATATGGTTTTATACAGACTTTTGGAGAAGCCTGTATTTGCAAGAAAGTGAGTGGGAGCTCTGTAGCATTTCTGATATTATATGTAAATGACATATTGTTAATTGGAAATGATATAGAATTTCTGGATAGCATAAAAGTATACTTGAATAAAAAAAAATCGATGAAAGACCTCGCTGAAGCTGCTTACATATTGGGCATCAAGATCTATAGAGATAGATCAAGACGCATAATTGGACTTTCACAAAGCACATACCTTGATAAAGTTTTGAAAAAGTTCAAAATGGATCAAGCAAAGAAAGGGTTCTTGCCTGTATTACAAGGTGTGAAGTTGAGTCAGACTCAATGCCCGACCACAGCAGAACATAGAGAGAAAATGAAAGATGTTCCCTATGCTTCAGCCATAGGCTCTATCATGCATGCAATGTTGTGTACCAGACCAGGTGTATGCTTAGCAATAAGTTTAGCAGGGAGGTACCAAAGTAATCCAGGAGTGGATCACTGGACAGCAGTCAAGAATATCCTGAAATACCTGAAAAGGACTAAGGATATGTTTCTCGTTTATGGAGGTGACAAAGAGATGGTCGTAAATGGTTACGTCGATGCAAGCTTTGACACTGATCCGGACGATACAAAATCGCAAACCGGATACGTGTTTATATTGAACGGTGGAGCTGTCAGTTGGTGCAGTTCTAAACAAAGTGTCGTGGTGGGATCTACATGTGAAGCGGAGTACATAGCTGCTTCGGAAGCAGCAAATGAAGGAGTCTCGATGAAGGAGTTCATATCCGATCTAGGTGTCATACCTAGTGCATCGGGACCAATGAAGATCTTCTATGACAATGCTGGTGCAGTTGCTTTGGCAAAGGAATCCAGATTTCACAAGAGGACCAAGCACATCAAGAGACGCTTCAATTCCATCCGGAACCAAGTCCAGGTGGGAGACATAGAGATTTGCAAGATACATACGGATCTGAATGTTGCAGACCCGTTGACTAAGCCTCTCCCACAAGCAAAACATGATCAGCACCAAGGCTCCATGGGTGTTAGAATCATTACTGTGTAATCTAGATTATTGACTCTAGTGCAAGTGGGAGACTAAAGGAAATATGCCCTAGAGGAAATAATAAAGTTATTATTTATTTCCTTATATCATGATAAATGTTTATTATTCATGCTAGAATTGTATTAACCGGAAACATGATACATGTGTGAATACATAGACAAACATAATGTCACTAGTATGCCTCTACTTGACTAGCTCATTAATCAAAGATGGTTATGTTTCCTAACCATAGACATGAGTTGTCATTTGATTAACGGGATCACATCATTAGGAGAATGATGTGATTGACTTGACCCATTCCGTTAGCTTAGCACTTGATCGTTTAGTATGTTGCTATTGCTTTCTTCATGACTTATACATGTTCCTACAACTATGAGATTATGCAACTCCAGTTTACCGGAGGAACACTTTGTGTGCTACCAAACGTCACAACGTAACTGGGTGATTATAAAGGAGCTCTACAGGTGTCTCCAAAGGTACATGTTGAGTTGGCGTATTTCGAGATTAGGTTTTGTCACTCCGATTGTCGGAGAGGTATCTCTGGGCCCTCTCGGTAATGCACATCACTATAAGCCTTGCAAGCAATGTAGCTAATGAGTTAGTTAAGGAATGATGCATTACATAACGAGTAAAGAGACTTGCTGGTAACGAGATTGAAATAGGTATTGAGATACCGACGATCGAATCTCGGGCAAGTAACATACCGATGACAAAGGGAACAACGTATGTTGTTATGCGGTTTGACCGATAAAGATCTTCGTAGAATATGTAGGAGCCAATATGAGCATCGAGGTTCTGCTATTGGTTATTGACCGGAAACGTGTCTCGGTCATGTCTACATAGTTCTCGAACCTGTAGGGTCCGCACGCTTAAAGTTTCAATGACAATTATATTATGAGGTTATGAGTTTTGATGTACCGAAGGTTATTCGGAGTCCCGGATGCGATCACGGACATGATGAGGAGTCTCAAAATGGTCGAGACATGAATATTGATATATTGGAAACCTATATTTGGATGTCGGAAATGTTCCGGGTGAAATCGGGATTTTACCGGAGTACCGAGGGGTTACCGGAACCCCCCGGGGGCTTAATGGGCCATAGTGGGCTTAGTGGAGAAGAGGAGAGGACGCCCGGGCAGGGCTGCGCGCCCCTCCCCCCTATTTCGAATAGGACAAGGAGAGGGGCGCGGCGCCCCCCTTTCCTTCCTCTCTCTCCCTCGTCTTTCCCCCTTCTCCTAGTCCAACAAGGAAGGGAGGGAGTCCTACTCCCGGTGGGAGTAGGACTCCCCTTGGCGTGCCTCCTCCCTGGCCGGCCACCCCTGCCCCCTTGCTCCTTTATATACGGGGGCAGGCGGCACCTCTAGACACAACAACAGATCATTGATCTCTTAGCCGTGTGCGGTGCCCCCCTCCACCATAGTCCTCCTCGATAATATTGTAGCGGTGCTTAGGCGAAGCCCTGCGACCGTAGAACATCATCATCGTCACCACGCCATCGTGCTGACAGAACTCTCCATCCACACTCAGCTGGATCAGAGTTCGAGGGACGTCATCGAGCTGAACGTGTGCTAGAACTCGGAGGTGCCGTGTTTTCGGTGCTTGATCGGTCGGGCCGTGAAGACGTACGACTACATCAACCGTGTTGTTCTAACTCTTCCGCTTTTGTTCTACGAGGGTACGTGGATAACACTCTCCCCTCTCGTTGCTATGCATCACCATGATCTTGCGTGTGCGTAGGATTTTTTTTGAAATTACTACGTTCCCCAACAAAGGATAAGGGGTGTCCAGAAACCTGAGCTTTAAAAATCCACATCCTGCGATAGGAGCTCGTTTAGGCAAATGCAACACCGATCTATGCAGTGAGATTTGGCAGCTTTTCTAGAGTACAAAGGGGTGTAGTTTGCACGCAGTACCCGTAAAGTGGAGACATTTCAGCAACCACAATGACTGTAGTGTGCAGTGAGACATTTTCCAGAACCACAATGATGGTTTGAACTTTCCAAAATATAATGACCAAAGTGCATAATTCCTCACACAAGTTCAGCAACCGATGCATTTTAGTCTAATTAAGTGAAAACACACCATCACAAACGGACCAAAGTGAATTCCTCGCACAGGATCTGCTACTAATACATTTTACTCTAGGTGAAAGCACACCATTACAACCAACCAACTACACTTTCAGAGCGAGCTTGGTGATGAGCTCGTTCACAATGGGGAGATCGGTTGCAGCTATGTGTTGCCATTCACTTGTCGCCATGACCTGTCCCAAGTCTGCAGCAGACTGAACTTTGAGGAACTCCAGGCAGGTCTCCTTCAGCACGTGGCAATGGTGCTGAGCAGCTAGACCAAGGATAGATGTCACCGAGCTCATATCTATGTGCCCCCATAGCCTTTCCTCGCACATTGACTTAAGGCGCTGGAGATCATACATGTCCGCCGCTGCAAGCAAGTGTTGTAGCCACATAACCTCACTGGCTCCGCCTTCTCCTACTTCTGCTTCCCCTTCCACCTCCATCTCGGGCATCAAATCGGTGTAGACGAAACTGAGCAAGGCCTTGAACACATTCGGTTCCATGTCTTGTATTTTTATGGCACCTGAAGTGGTTCCTTCCTTCATGGGGCCAAAGAGCTCTGCCATGAAGATGGAAGAACGTGAAGCGAGCACATACCGGACGAAGAAACAAGAATGAAGCAAAACAGCTGAAGAAACAAGAGAAAAGAGATGTCAGAAACTAAATCTGAATCCGTTGAAACAGTTCGACTATACAGGTAGTAACACACTCACTCCAATTCCTTCTTGAGGAGGCCAATAGCTTCTCTACCCAAAGAGAGGACCATCGCACTGGAGGTCACCGCGGCCTTATGCTTCAAGTGATGTAAACCGCCGCTGAGCATTCGTCCACTTATGCCCATTTTTTCCTCGGGAGTCTAGTCTTGCACAACCAATCACTACCGGAAAGAGAGAATTTTCCATCTGCTGGCTCTTTGCCGTCTGCCAGCTGACGGCAAAGACTGTCTTTGCCGCAGCTTAGCTGAAGCAGACGGCAAAGAATGGACTCATGGCAAAGATTATTTTTGCCTTCAGTTCATTATTTGCCGTCTACTAGCAGACGACAAAGAGGAAAACGGCAGACGGAAAAGAGTGATGCGGGCCCCACCAAAGAGTTGCGTTGGCTAGGTCAGCTATTTTCCTCCCGCTACCTCTTTGCCGTCAGCTAGCGGACGGCAAAGAATAAAAAAGCAGATGGCAAAAAAGTGGTGTGGGCCCCACCTTAGCACGGCGTCGGCTAACCCTAACGGAGACCATCTTTTCCGTCTATTTTTTTTGGCAGACGGCAAAGTGAGCTCTTTGCCGTCTGTGTTTTTTGGCAGACGGCAAAGAGGAAACACAGCACACAGATCGATCACGCAGATCGATGACTTGGCAAGATCTCAGATGCACATCTCCACCCTCCGTCGGACACACACCCCAGCCACCAACGACGCACGCGCCCCTAGGGCAGCACCCACGCGCCCGGCCCCACGCCCTGTCTTCTCTCTCCCTTATCCCTACCCCCACCGCGTCTCTCTCTCTCTCTCTCTCTCTCTCTCTCTCTCTCTCTCTCATTTCTCTCCCTCTCGATCCAAATCGAGGAGGCCGGCCGGCCGGCGCCCGCCACCACCTCGACCCCTGGCCCCGGCCAACACCTCGCCGGCCCCTGCCCCATCCCCCGTCGCCGCCGCCTCCGCGCCCGTCCCCATCGCGTCGTCCACCTCTGCCACGCCACCGGAGCCCGCCTCCGCGTGCCGCCCAGCTTCGTCCGCCCCCGCTCGCCGCCGACCTCCTCCGCAAGCCGCGCCCGGCTTCACCCGCCCCTGCTCGCCGCCGGTGTCCATGGTGGTGTCGGTGTGCTCTTGTCCATGGAGAAAGGAAGGAGAAGGCAGAGGGGCGCGGATGCTGGTTGTTGCTGCTCCAGCGAGCATGGCACAGGGGATGGTTGCAAGGAGGCGCGTTCGTCCAGATCAAACACCTGTACTGTAACACAGTGTAATCCGTTCGTGTCTAATCTGTTCGTCTTGTTAAACAGAGTAGTTTTGTTTTGGATCAGCAAGCTATATGATGGATAGTTTTGTCCTGTGAAATCCGTTCGTTCGTAGTTGATTCTTGAAACAGCAGTGTTGATGGATACTGTGGTGTTCTTCCTTAGTTCGTTCCTCGTCGCCTCTGCACTTGGACTATTTGTTCATTTTTTAAATAAAAAAATTCTTTGCCATCTGTGATGTTTCTTGCTGACGGCAAAGGAGTCTGTGGCAGACGGCAAAGAGGTGGCAGCCGGCAGACGGCAAAGCCTCCCGTTAGACACCTAATGTGGCTAACGTCTATCCTTTGCTGTCAACTTTTATTGCCGTCTGCTTGACCAGGAAAGCTAACGGAAAATGTCTTTGCCGTCCGATGTTTGAAAACAGACGGCAAAGAAGCTCTTTACCGTAACTGTCTTTGCCGTTCATGTTTGCCGTCAGCGGCTGACGGCAAAGACCTTTGCCGTCAGCTTTCTGGTCCTTTGCCGTCTGCCATGGCAAACGGCAAATCTGCTGATTCCTATAGTGAATCATTGATTGAAACGGCAGCAGTCAGGGCGCCTGAGCAGCAACCAGAAAACAGTACTGGCCAAGAACCAAGTTTTCTTCGCACAAGGACAATCCAGAGAAAGGTGTGTGGCCGACGCGATTGTTTGGTTACAGTTGGAGCAAACATCATGGTTGCAGCATCTCTAAATGTAGCGGGTTCAACAAGTTTGGCAGCAAACCAACGCCACAAGCCATTGCATCTCCCACATGATCCCTCAACACAGCCCCCCAGCCTCCATTACATTTGTTTGATTTGAACTTTAAACTCGAGCCATCGATGTTAATTTTAATCCAGTCAGCTGGCAGTGGTTAGATTTAGAAGAAGGAACTGGGAGCACCATGATGTTTTCTCTAACTGTGGCCAAACGACTGAGTCGGCCAAGTGAAGGAAATATGCCCTAGAGGCAATAATAAAGTTATTATTTATTTCCTTATTTCATGATAAATGTTTATTATTCATGCTAGAATTATATTAACTGGAAACATAATACATGTGTGAATACATAGACAAACAGAGTGTCACTAGTATGCCTCTACTTGACTAGCTCGTTGACCAAAGATGGTTATGTTTCCTAGCCATGGACAAAGAGTTGTCATTTGATTAACGAGATCACATCATTAGGAGAATGATGTGATTAACTTGACCCATTCCGTTAGCTTAGCACTCGATCGTTTAGTATGTTGCTATTGCTTTCTTCATTATTTATACATGTTCCTAAGACTACGAGATTATGCAACTTCCGTTTAACGGAGGAACGCTTTGTGTGCTACCAAACGTGAGAACGTAACTGGGTGATTATAAAGGTGCTGTACAGGTGTCTACGAAGGTACTTGTTGGGTTGGCGTATTTCGAGATTAGGATTTGTCACTCCGATTGTCGGAGAGGTATCTCTGGGCCCTCTCGGTAATGCACATCACTTAAGCCTTGCAAGCATAGCAACTAATGAGTTAGTAGCGGGATGATGTATTATGAAAGGAGTAAAGAGACTTGCCGGTAATGAGATTGAACTAGGTATTGAGATACCGACGATCGAATCTCGGGCAAGTAACATACCGATGACAAAGGGAACAACGTATGTTGTTATGCGGTCTGACCGATAAAGATCTTCGTAGAATATGTGGGAGCCAATATGAGCATCCAGGTTCCCCTATTGGTTATTGACCGGAGACGTGTCTCGGTCATGTCTACATAGTTCTCGAACCCGTAGGGTCCGCACGCTTAAAGTTTCGATGACAGTTATATTATGAGTTTATGTGTTTTGATGTACCGAAGGAGTTCGGAGTCCCGGATGAGATAGGGGACATGACGAGGAGTCTCGAAATGGTCAAGACGTAAAGATCGATATATTGGACGACTATATTCGGATATCGGAAAGGTTCCGAGTGATTCGGGTATTTTTCGGAGTACTGGAGAGTTACGGGAATTCGTATTGGGCCTTAATGGGCCATAGGGGAAAGGAGAGAAAGGCCCCAGAGGGTGGCCGCACCCCTCCCCATGGACTAGTCCGAATTGGACTAGGGAGGGGGCGCCCCCTTCCTTCCTTCTCCTTCTCCCTTCCCTTGTCCTACTCCAACAAGGAAAGGAGGAGTCCTACTCCCGGTGGGAGTAGGACCCCCCCCTTGGCGCGCCCTCCTCCTAGGTCGGCCGCCTCCCCCCTTGCTCATTTATATACGGGGGCAGGGGCCACCCTAAAGACACAACAATTGATCCCTTGGATCTCTTAGCCGTGTGCGGTGCCCCCCTCCACCATAATCCACCTCGATAATATCGTAGTGGTGCTTAGGCGAAGCCCTGCGTCAGTAGAACATCATCATCGTCACCATGTTGTCCTGCTGACGAAACTCTCCCTCAACACTCGGCTGGATCGGAGTTCGAGGGACGTCATCGAGCTGAACGTGTGCTGAACTCGGAGGTGCCATGCGTTCGGTACTTGATCGGTCGGATCGTGAAGACGTACGACTACATCAACTGCGTTGTGCTAACGCTTCCGCTTTCAGTCTGCGATGGTACGTGGACACGCTCTCCCCTCTTGTTGCTATGCATCACCATGATCTTGCGTGTGCGTAGGAAATTTTTGAAATTACTACGTTCACCAACAGTGGCATCCGAGCCAGGTTTTATGCGTAGATGTCATATGCACGAGTAGAACACAAGTGAGTTGTGGGCGATACAAGTCATACTGCTTACCAGCATGTCATACTTTGGTTCGGCGGTATTGTGAAATGAAGCGGCCCGGACCGACATTACGCGTACACTTACGCGAGACTGGTTTCACCGTTGTGAGCACTCGTTGCTTAAAGGTGACTGGCGGGTGTCTGTCTCTCTCACTTTAGTTTAACTGAGTGTGACTACGCCCGGTCTTTGCGAAGGTTAAAACAACACTAACTTGACAAACTATCGTTGTGGTTTTGATGCGTAGGTAAGAACAGTTCTTGCTAAGCGCGTAGCAGCCACGTAAAACTTGCAACAACAAAGTAGAGGACGTCTAACTTGTTTTTGCAGGGCATGTTGTGATGTGATATGGTCAAGACATGAGGCTAAATTTTATTGTATGAGATGATCATGTTTTGTAACCGAGTTATCGGCAACTGGCAGGAGCCGTATGGTTGTCGCTTTATTGTATGCAATGCAATCGCCCTGTAATGCTTTACTTTATCACTAAGCGGTAGCGATAGTCGTAGAAGCATAAGAATAGCGAGACGACAATGATGCTACGATGGAGATCAAGGTGTCGCACCGGTGACGATGGTGATCATGACGGTGCTTCAGAGATGGAGATCACAAGCACAAGATGATGATGGCCATATCATATCACTTATATTGATTGCATGTAATGTTTATATTTTATGCATCTTATTTTGCTTTGTTTGACGGTAGCATTATAAGATGATCTCTCACTAAATTTCAAGATAAAAGTGTCCTCCCTGAGTATGCACCATTGCCAAAGTTCGTCGTGCCCAGACACCACGTGATGATCGGGTGTGATAAGCTCTACGTCCATCTACAACGGGTGCAATCCAGTTTTGCACACGCCGAATACTTAGGTTAAACTTGACGAGCCTAGCATATGCAGATATGGCCTCGGAACACTGAGACCGAAAGGTCGAGCGTGAATCATATAGTAGATATGATCAACATAGTGATGTGCACCATTGAAAGCTAATCCATTTCACGTGATGATCGGCTATGGTTTAGTTGATATGGATCACGTGATCACTTAGAGGATTAGAGGGATGTCTATCTAAGTGGGAGTTCTTAAGTAATATGATTAATTGAACTTTAATTTATCATGAACTTAGTCCTGGTAGTATTAGCATATCTATGTTGTAGACCAATAGCTCGCGTTGTTGCTTCCCTATGTTTTATATGTGTTCCTAGAGAAAACTAAGTTGAAAGATGTTAGTAGCAATGATGCGGATTGGATCCGTGATCTGCGGATTATCCTCATTGCTGCACAGAAGAATTATGTCCTTGATGCACCGCTAGGTGACAGACCTATTGCAGGAGCCGATACAGACGTTATGAACGTTTGGCTAGCTCAATATGATGACTACTTGATAGTTTAGTGCACCATGCTTAAACGGCTTAGAATCGGGACTTCAAAGACGTTCTGAACGTTATGGACCATATGAGATGTTCCAGGAGTTGAAGTTAATATTTCAAGCAAATACCCGAGTTGAGAGATATGAAGTCTCCAACAAGTTCTATAGCTAAAATATGGAGGAGAATAGCTCAAGCAGTGAGCATGTGCTCAGATTGTCTGGGTACTACAATCGCTTGAATCAAGTGGGAGATAATTTTCCAGATAAGATAGTGATTGACAGAATTCTCTAGTCACCATCACCAAGTTAGTAGAACTTCGTGATGAACTATAGTATGCAAGGGATGATGAAAATGATTCTCGAGCTTTTCATGATGATGAAATCAATGAAGGTAGAAATCAAGAAAGAGCATCAAGTGTTGATGATTAACAAGACCACTAGTTTCAAGAAAAAGGGCAAAGGGAAGAAGGGGAACTTCAAGAAGAACGGCAACCAAGTTGCTGCTCAAGTGAAGAAGCCCAAGTCTGGACCTAAGCCTGAAACTAAGTGCTTCTATTGCAAAGGGACTGGTCACTGGAAGCGGAACTACCCCAAGTGTTTGGCGGATAAGAAGGATGGCAAAGTGAACAAAGGTATATTTGATATACATGTTATTAATGTGTACTTTACTAGTGTTTATAGCAACCCTGCGGTATTTGATACTAGTTCAGTTGCTAAGAGTAGTAACTCAAACGGAGTTGCGAATGAATGAAAACTAGTTAAGGGTGAAGTGACGATGTGTGTTGGAAGCGGTTCCAAGATTGATATGCTCATCATCGCACACTCCCTATACTTTCGGGATTAGTGTTGAACCTAAATAAATGTTATTTGGTGTTTGCGTTGAGCATGAATATGATTTGATCATGTTTATTGCGATACGGTTATTCATTTAAGTTAGAGAATGATTGTTGTTCTATTTACATGAATAAAACCTTCTATGGTTATACACCCAATGAAAATGGTTCATTGGATCTCGATCGTAGTGATACACATATTCATAATATTGAAGCCAAAAGATGCAAAGTTAATAATGATAGTGCAACTTATTTGTGGCACTGCCGTTTAGGTCATATTGGTGTAAAGCGCATAAAGAAACTCCATGCTGATGGGATTTTGGAATCACTTGATTATGAATCACTTGATGCTTGCGAACCATGCCTCTTGGGCAGGATGACTAAAACGTCGTTCTCCAGAACTATGGAGCAAGCAACAAACTTGTTGGAAATAATACATACTGATGTATGCGGTCCGATAAGTGTTGAGGCTCGTGGCAGCTATCGTTATTTTCTGACCTTCACAAATGATTTGAGCAGATATGGGTATATCTACTTGATGAAACACAAGTCTGAAACATTTGAAAAGTTCAAAGAATTTCAGAGTGAAGTGGAGAATCATCATAACAAGAAAATAAAAGTTTCTACGATATGATCGCAGAGGTAAAATATTTGAGTTACGAGTTTGGCCTTCAGTTAAAACAATGTGAAATAGTTTCACTACTCACGCCACCTGGAACACCACGGTGTAATGGTGTGTCCGAACATCATAACTGTACTTTATTATATATGGTACGATCTATGATGTCTCTTACCGATTTACCACTATCATTTTGGGATTATGCATTAGAGACAGCTGCATTCACGTTAAATAGGGCACCATCTAAATCCGTTGAGACGACACCATATGAACTATGGTTTAGCTATAAACCTAAGCTGTCGTTTCTTAAAGTTTGGAGTTGTGATGCTTATGTGAAAAAGTTTCAACCTGATAAGCTCGAACCCAAATCGGAGAATTGTATCTTCATAGGATACCCAAAGGAGACAGTTGGGTACACCTTCTATCACAGATCCGAAGGCAAGACATTCGTTGCTAAGAATGGATACTTTCTAGAGAAGGAGTTTCTCTCAAAAGAAGTGAGTGGGAGGAAAGTAGAACTTGATGAGGTATTGTACTTGCTCCCTTATTGGAAAGTAGTTTATCACAGAAATTTTTTCCTGTGACTCCTACACCAATTAGTGAGGAAGCTAATGATGATGATCATGTAACTTCAGATCAAGTTACTACCGAACCTCGTAGGTAAATCAGAGTAAGATCCGCACCAGAGTGGTACGGTAATCCTGTTCTGGAGGTCATGTTACTTGACCATGACGAACCTACGAACTATGAGGAAGCGATGATGAGCCCAGATTCCGCAAAATGGTTTAAGATCATGAAATCTGAGATGGGATCCATGTATAAGAACAAAGTATGGACTTTGATTGACTTGCCCGATGATTGGTGTGCCATTGAGATTAAATGGATCTTCAAGAGGAAGACGGACGCTGATAGTAGTGTTACTATCTACAAAGCTAGAATTGTCGCAAAAGGTTTTCGACAAGTTCGAGGTGTTTACTACGATGAGAGTTTCTCACTCGTATCTATGCTTAAGTCTGTCTGAATCATGTTGGCAATTGCCGCATTTTATGAAATCTGGCAAATGGATAAACAAAACTACATTCCTTAATGGATTTATTAAATAAGATTTTTATATGATGCAACCAGAAGGTTTTGTCAATCCTAAAGGTGCTAACAAAATATGCAATCTCCAGCGATCCATCTATGGACTGGTGCAAGCATCTCGGAGTTGGAATATACGCTTTGATGAATTGATCAAAGCATATAGTTTTATACAGACTTACGGTGAAGCCTGTATTTACAAGAAAGTGAGTGGGAGCACTACAACATTTATGATAAGTATATGTGAATGACATATTGTTGATCGGAAATAATGTAGAATTATTCTGCAAAGCATAAAGGAGTGTTTGAAAGGAGTTTTTCAAAGGAAGACCTCAGTGAAGCTGCTTACATATTAAGCATAAAGATATATAGCGATAGATCAAGACGCTTGATAAGTTTTTTCAATGAGTACATACCTTGACAAGATTTTGAAGTAGTTCAAAATGGAACAGTCAAAGAAAGAGTTCTTGCCTGTGTTACAAGGTGTGAGATTGAGTAAGACTCAAAACCCGACCACGGTAGAAGATAGAGAGAGAATGAATGTCATTCCCTATGCCTCAACCATAGGTTCTATAAAGTATGCCATGCTGTGTGCCAGATCTATTGTATACCCTACACTGAGTTTAGCAAGGAAGTACAATAGTGATCTAGGAGTAGATCATTGGACAGTGGTCAAAATTATCCTTAGTGGAATAAGGATATGTTTCTCGATTATGGAGGTGACAAAAAGGTTCGTCGTAAAGGGTTACGTCTATGCAAATTTTGACAATAATCCAGATGACTCTAAGTCTCCATCTGGATACATATTGAAAGTGGGAGCAATTAGCTAAAGTAGCTCCATGCAGAGCATTGTAGACATAGAAATTTGCAAAGTACATACGGATCTGAATGTGGCAGACCCGTTGACTAAACTTCTCTCATAAGCAAAACATGATCGCACCTTAGTACTCTTTGGGTGTTAATCACATAGCGATGTGAACTAGATTATTGACTCTAGTAAACCCTTTGGGTGTTAGTCACATAGCGATGTGAAATGATCACATAAATATGTGAACTATTGGTGTTAAATCACATGATGATGTGAACTGGATTATTGACTCTAGTGCAAGTGGGAGACTGAAGAAAATATGCCCTAGAGGCAATAATAAAGTTATTATTTATTTCCTTATTTCATGATAAATGTTTATTATTCATGCTAGAATTGTATTAACTCGAAACATAATACATGTGTGAATACATAGACAAACAAAGTGTCACTAGTATGCCTCTACTTGACTAGCTCGTTGACCAAAGATGGTTATGTTTCCTAGCCATGGACAAAGAGTTGTCGTTTGATTAACGGGATCACATCATTAGGAGAATGATGTGATTGACTTGACCCATTCCGTTAGCTTAGCACTCGATCGTTTAGTATGTTGCTATTGCTTTCTTCATGACTTATACATGTTCCTATGACTATCAGAATATGCAACTCCCGTTTACCGGAGGAACGCTTTGTGTGCTACCAAACGTCACAACGTAACTGGGTGATTATAAAGGTGCTCTACAGGTGTCTCCGAAGGTACTTGTCGGGTTGGCGTATTTCGAGATTAGGATTTGTCACTCCGATTGTCGGAGAGGTATCTCTGGGCCCTCTCGGTAATGCACATCACTTAAGCCTTGCAAGCATAGCAACTAATGAGTTAGTTGCGGGATGATGTATTATGGAACGAGTAAAGAGACTTGCCGGTAACGAGATTGAACTAGGTATTGAGATACCGACGATCAAATCTCGGGCAAGTAACATACCGATGAAAAAGGGAACAACGTATGCTGTTATGCGGTCTAACCGATAAAGATCTTCATAGAATATGTGGGAGCCAATATGAGCATCCAGGTTCCGCTATTGGTTATTGACCGGAGACGTGTCTCGGTCATGTCTACATAGTTCTCGAACCCGTAGGGTCCGCACGCTTAAAATTTCGATGACAGTTATATTATGAGTTTATGTGTTTTGATGTACCGAAGGAGTTCGGCGTCCCGGATGAGATTGGAGACATGACGAGGAGTCTCGAACTGGTCGAGACGTAAAGATCGATATATTGGACGACTATATTCTGACATCGGAAAGGTTCCGAGTGATTCGAGTATTTTTCGGAGTACCGGAGAGTTACGGGAATTCGTATTGGGCCTTAATGGGCCATACGGGAAAGGAGAGAAAGGCCCCAAAGGGTGGCCGCACCCCTCCCCATGGACTAGTCCGAATTTGACTAGGGAGGGTGGGGGGCCTTCCTTCCTTCTCCTTCTCCCTTCCCTTCTCCTACTCCAACAAGGAAAGGAGGAGTCCTACTCCCAGTGGGAGTAGGACTCCCCCCTTGGCGCGCCCTCCTCCTAGGCCGGCCGCCTCCCCCCTTGCTCCTTTATATACGGGGGCAGGGGGCACCCCAAAGACACAACAATTGATCCCTTGGATCTCTTAGCCGTGTGCGGTGCCCCCCTCCACCATAATCCACCTCGATAATATCATAGCGGTGCTTAGGCGAAGCCCTGCGTCGGTAGAACATCATCATCGTCACCACGCCGTCGTGCTAACGAAACTCTCCCTCAACACTCGACTGGATCGGAGTTCGAGGGACGTCATCGAGCTGAATGTGTGCTGAACTTGGAGGTGTCGTGCATTCGGTACTTGATCGGTGGGATCGTGAAGACGTACGACTACATCAACTGCATTTTGCTAACGCTTCCGCTTTCGGTCTACGAGGGTACGTGGACACACTCTCCCCTCTCGTTGCTATGCATCACCATGATCTTGCATGTGCATAGGAAATTTTTGAAATTACTATGTTCACCAACACCAAGCACCTTTCTTTTGTGGGACATTTCCAAATCGTGATCTTATGGCACTTGAACATATTGTTTGAATAATTTCTTCAGGGGCGTCAATGTGATGAGCGTGTGGTAGTGGTACCTGACGCAATGGCTGCTGACGCTAGCGCCGCTTATCTACATCCTCCAAGAAAGGTGGAACCACTTCAAGAGGTGTCGGCGAAGCCATCGTACCCGGCCAACGACCACAAGTAGGTGGCTGTGATGCTGCATATCATGCTTTGCGATAGGAGGTAAACATTTTGTAGAGCATAGGCTTTGGGACACCCCCTTATCTGGCCATTCATTTTTGCATCGCGATTCGTGCGAGTACATTTGTCTTTTTTGTTTCTCCCATATAGAACAACATATGAACTTCAAACTTGGCAGCTCAACAAAGCATTATTATGAGAATGTGGGAAAAAAAACTTATGTATTTTTTCGTGCAATATAAATACTAAAATGTACATTTTTTAATACAAAAAATCTAATTTTCTATATTTATGTTTGGCAAAAAACTGAAAGTTTTTCTCACATTCTAGTTAGAATGTTTTGGTGTCTTGTAAAGTTTGAAGTTCATATGTAGGGATGGCAATGGGGCCCCATACCCGCCAAACCCATGGGGATTTCATCTATTAGGGGGTGGGGATGGGCGAAAAACATCCCCACGGGGATATTTACAAAACTAATTTATTCCCCATAGGGTACAACGGGGATGGGGACGATATCCTATTCCCCAGACCCAATACCCATCGGGGACCCGGTTAGTAACTGTGACACAGCGGTCAACCTTAAAATATTCACAAACAAACTTGTGAAAAAAAGCTCTAAAAAAACCTTAAACCTATCTCACATCCTCACCTCAGCTACCACCATGACCAAGAAGTAAGTATGACCTAGATAGGCATTAGCAGGACAAGGACAACACCATTTATGTATGTTGATTATAGGGTGTCATATTATGTATATGAGTATCTGTTTATGGGGATGGGCACCCTAATGAGGCCCCATTCCCCAGTGGGGAATGGGTATGGGGAAATTTCATCCCAGTCATGTAAACGGGGATGGGGATGGGATGATAGGGAATAGATGGGGATGGGGATGTTGTAGGTATCCCCATAGGGGATTGTCCCCATTGCCATCCCTATTCATATGGTGTATTATTTTGAAGAAACAAAAAAGATAAAATTGGATGTACAAAGTTAGTTGTCTAGCACGGCTCTCAAAGCAATATTGGAGGGTAAGGATAAGGGGCGTCCCGAAACCTGAGGTTTAAGAATCCACGTCCTGCGACAGGAGCTCGCTTAGGCAAATGCAACACCGATCTGTGCAGTAAGATTTGGCAGCTTTTCGAGAGTACAACAAGGGGTGTAGTTTGCATGCAGTACCCGTAAAGTGGAGAAATTTCAGCAACCACAATGACTGTAGTGTGTAGTGAGACATTTTCCAGAACCACAATGATAGTTTGCAATTTCCAAAATATAATGACCAAAGTGCATAATCCCTCGCACAAGTTCAGCAACCGATGCATTTTAGTCTAATTAAGTGAAAACACACCATCACAACCGGACCAAAGTGAATTCCTCGCACAGGATCAACTGCCAATACATTTTACTCTAGGTGAAAGCACACCATTACAACCAACCAACTACACTTTCATAGCGAGCTTGGTGATGAGCTCGTTCACAATGGAGGGATCGGTTGCAGCTATGTGCTGCCATTCACTTGTCGGCATGACCTATCCCAAGTCTGCAGCAGACTGAACTTTGAGGAACTCCAGGCAGGTCTCCTTCAGCGCGTGGCAATTGTGGTGAGCAGCTAGACCAAGGATAGATGTCATCGAGCTCATATCTATGTGCCCCCATAGCCTTTCCTCGCACATTGACTCAAGGCGCTGGAGATCATACCTGTCCGCCACGGCAAGCAAGTGTTGCAGCCACATAACCTCATCGGCTCCGCCTTCTCCTACTTCGCTTCCCCTTCCACCTCCATCTCGGGCATCAAATCGGTGTAGAGAAAGCGAGCAAGGCCTTGAACACGTTCGGTTCCATGTCTTGTATTTGTATGGCACTGAAGTGGTTCCTTCCTTCATGCGCCAAAGAGCTCCGCCATGAAGATGGAAGAACATGAAGCGAGCACACATCGGACGAAGAAACAAGACTGAAGCAAAACAGCTCAAGAAACAAGAGAAAAAAGATGTCAGAAACTAAATCTAAATCTGTTGAAACAGTTCGACTATACAGGTAGTAACACACTCACTCCCATTCCTCCTTGAGGAGGCCAATAGCTTCTCTACCCAAAGACAGGACCATCACACTGGAGGTCAGCGCGGCCTTATGCTTCAAGTGATGTAAACTGCCGCTGAGCATTCGTCCACTTATGCCCATTTTTTCCTCGGGCGTCTAGTCTTGCACAACCAATCATTGACCAAGCACCTTTCTTTTGTGGGACATTTCCAAATCGTGATCTTATGGCACTTGAACATATTGTTTGAATAATTTCTTCAGGGGCGTCAATGTGATGAGCGTGTGGTAGTGGTACCTGACGCAATGGCTGCTGACGCTAGCGCCGCTTATCTACATCCTCCAAGAAAGGTGGAACCACTTCAAGAGGTGTCGGCGAAGCCATCGTACCCGGCCAACGACCACAAGTAGGTGGCTGTGATGCTGCATATCATGCTTTGCGATAGGAGGTAAACATTTTGTAGAGCATAGGCTTTGGGACACCCCCTTATCTGGCCATTCATTTTTGCATCGCGATTCGTGCGAGTACATTTGTCTTTTTTGTTTCTCCCATATAGAACAACATATGAACTTCAAACTTGGCAGCTCAACAAAGCATTATTATGAGAATGTGGGAAAAAAACTTATGTATTTTTTCGAATATAAATACTAAAATGTACATTTTTAATACAAAAATCTAATTTTCTATATTTATGTTTGGCAAAAACTGAAAGTTTTTCTCACATTCTAGTTAGAATGTTTTGGTGTCTTGTAAAGTTTGAAGTTCATATGTAATAATGGGGCCCCATACCCGCCAAACCCATGGGGATTTCATCTATTAGGGGTGGGGATGGTAAAAAACATCCCCAATATTTACAAAAAATTTATTCCCCATAGGGTACAACGGGATGGGGACGATATCCTATTCCCTGACCCAATACCCATCGGGGACCCGTTATGTGACACAGCGGTCAACCTTAAAATATTCACAAACAAACTTGTGAAAAAAGCTCTAAAAACCTTAAACCTATCTCACATCCTCACCTCAGCTACCACCATGACCAAGAAGTAAGTATGACCTAGATAGGCATTAGCACAACACCATTTATGTATGTTGATTATAGGGTGTCATATTATGTATATGAGTATCTGTTTGGGGATGGGCACCCTAATGAGGCCCCATTCCCCGCTGGGGAATGGGTATGGGGAAATTTCATCCCAATGTAAGCGGGGATGGGGATGGGATGATAGGGAATAGATGGGGATGGGGATGTTGTAGGTATCCCCATAGGGGATTGTCCCCATTGCCATCCCTATTCATATGGTGTATTATTTTGAAGAAACAAAAAAGATAAAATTGGATGTACAAAGTTAGTTGTCTAGCACGGCTCTCAAAGCAATATTGGAGGGTAAGGATAAGGCGTCCAAAACCTGAGGTTTAAGAATCCACGTCCCATGACAGAGCTCGCTTAGGCAAATGCAACACCGATCTGTGCAGTAAGATTTGGCAGCTTTTCGAGAGTACAACAAGGGGTGTAGTTTGCATGCAGTACCCGTAAAGTGGAGAAATTTCAGCAACCACAATGACTGTAGTGTGTAGTGAGACATTTTCCAGAACCACAATGATAGTTTGCAATTTCCAAAATATAATGACCAAAGTGCATAATCCCTCGCACAAGTTCAGCAACCGATGCATTTTAGTCTAATTAAGTGAAAACACACCATCACAACCGGACCAAAGTGAATTCCTCACACAGGATCAACTACCAATACATTTTACTCTAGGTGAAAGCACACCATTACAACCAACCAACTACACTTTCATAGCGAGCTTGGTGATGAGCTCGTTCACAATGGAGGGATCGGTTGCAGCTATGTGCTGCCATTCACTTGTCGGCATGACCTATCCCAAGTCTGCAGCAGACTGAACTTTGAGGAACTCCAGGCAGGTCTCCTTCAGCGCGTGGCAATTGTGGTGAGCAGCTAGACCAAGGATAGATGTCATCGAGCTCATATCTATGTGCCCCCATAGCCTTTCCTCGCACATTGACTCAAGGCGCTGGAGATCATACCTGTCCGCCACGGCAAGCAAGTGTTGCAGCCACATAACCTCATCGGCTCCGCCTTCTCCTACTTCTGCTTCCCCTTCCACCTCCATCTCGGGCATCAAATCGGTGTAGAGAAACTGAGCAAGGCCTTGAACACGTTCGGTTCCATGTCTTGTATTTGTATGGCACCTGAAGTGGTTCCTTCCTTCATGCGGCCAAAGAGCTCCGCCATGAAGATGGAAGAACATGAAGCGAGCACACATCGGACGAAGAAACAAGACTGAAGCAAAACAGCTCAAGAAACAAGAGAAAAAAGATGTCAGAAACTAAATCTAAATCTGTTGAAACAGTTCGACTATACAGGTAGTAACACACTCACTCCCATTCCTCCTTGAGGAGGCCAATAGCTTCTCTACCCAAAGACAGGACCATCACTTAGAGGTCACCGCGCCTTATGCTTCAAGTGATGTAAACCGCCGCACAAGCATTCGTCCACTTATGCCCATTTTTTCCTCGGGCGTCTAGTCTTGCACAACCAATCATTGATTGAAACGGCGGCAGTCAGGGCGCCTGAGCAGCAACCAGAAAACAGTACTGGCCAGGAACCAAGTTTTCTTCGCACAAGGACAATCCAGAGAAAGGTGCGTGGCCAACGCGATTGTTTGGTCACAGTTGGAGCAAACATCATGGTTGCAGCATCTCTAAATGTAGCGGGTTCAACAAGTTTGGCAGTAAACCAGCGCCACAAGCCATTGCATCTCCCACATGATCCCTCAACACAGCCCCCCAGCCTCCATTACATTTGTTTGATTTGAACTTTGAACTCGAGCCATCGATGTTAATATTAGTCCAGTCAGCTGGCAGTGGTTAGATTGAGAAGAAGGAACTGGGAGCACCATAATGTCTGCTCTAACTGTGGCCCAACGATTGAGTCGGCCAAGCACCTTTCTTTTGTGGGACGTCTCCAAATCGTGATCTGATGGCACTTGAACATATTGTCTGAATAATTTCTTCAGGGGCGTCAATGCGATGAGCGTGTGGTACTGGTACCTGGCGCAATGGCTGCTGACGCTGGCGCCGCTTATCTACATCCTCCAGGAAAGGTGGAACCACTTCAAGAGGTGTCGGCGAAGCCATCGTACCCGGCCAACGACCACAAGTAGGTGGCTGTGATGCTGCATATCATGCTTTGCGATAGGAGGTAAACATTTTGTAGAGCATAGGCTTTGGGACACCCCCTTATCTGGCCATTCATTTTTGCATCGCGATTCGTGCGAGTACATTTGTCTTTTTTTGTTTCTCCCATATAGAACAACATATGAACTTCAAACTTGGCAGCTCAACAAAGCATTATTACGAGAATGTGGGAAAAACTTTTGGATTTTTTCGTGTAGTATAAATACTAAAATGTACATTTTTTAATACAAAAAATCTAATTTCATATATTTATGTTTGGCAAAAAAATCTGAAAGTTCTTCTCACATTCTAGTCAGAATGTTTTGGTGTCTTGTAAAGTTTGAAGTTCATATGGTGTTTTATTTTGAAGAAACAAAAAAGAGAAAATTGGATGTACAAAGTTAGTTGTCTAGCACGGATCTCAAAGCAATATTGGAGGGTAAGGATAAGGGGTGTCCAGAAACCTGAGGTTTAAGAATCCACGTCCTGCGACAGGAGCTCGCTTAGTCAAATGCAACACCGATCTGTGCAGTAAGATTTGGCAGCTTTTCGAGAGTACAACAAGGGGTGTAGTTTGCACGCAGTACCTGTAAAGTGGAGACATTTCAGCAACCACAATGACTGAAGTGTGCGGTGAGACATTTTCCAGAACCACAATGATAGGTTGCACTTTCCAAAATATAATGACCAAAGTGCATAATTCCTCGCACAAGTTCAGCAACCGATGCATTTTAGTCTAATTAAGTGAAAACACACCATCACAACCGGACCAAAGTGAATTCCTCACACAGGATCAGCTACCAATACATTTTACTCTAGGTGAAAGCACACCATTACAACCAACCAACTACACTTTCAGAGCGAGCTTGGTGATGAGCTCGTTCACAATGGAGAGATCGGTTGCAGCTATGTGCTGCCATTCACTTGTCGCCATGACCTCTCCGAAGTCTGCAGCAGACTAAACTTCGAGGAACTCCAGGCAGGTCTCCTTCAGCGCGAGGCAATGGTGCTGAGTAGCTAGACCAAGGATAGATGTCGCCGAGCTCATATCTATGTGCCCCCATAGCCTTTCCTCGCACATTGACTTAAGGCGCTGGAGATCATACCTGTCCGCCGCTGCAAGCAATTGTTGCAGCCACATAACCTCATCGGCTCCGCCTTCTCCTACTTCTGCTTCCCTTCCACCTGCATCTCGGGCATCAAATCGGTGTAGACGAAACTGAGCAAGGCCTTGAACACGTTCGGTTCCATGTCTTGGATTTGTATAGCACCTGAAGTGGTTCCTTGCTTCATGGGGCCAAAGAGCTCTGCCATGAAGATGGAAGAATGTGACGTGAGCACACATCGGACGAAGAAACAAGACTGAAGCAAAACAACCTAAGAGACAAGAGAAAAAAGATGTCAGAAACTAAATCTGAATCCGTTGAAACAGTTCTACTATACAGGTAGTAACACACTCACTCCCATTCCTCCTTGAGGAGGCCAATACCTTCTCTACCCAAAGACAGGACCATCGCGCTAGAGGTCACCGCGGCCTTATGCTTCAAGTGATGTAAACCGCCGCACAACATTCGTCCACTTATGCCCATTTTTTCCTTGGGCGTCTAGTCTTGCACAACCAATAATTGATTGAAACGGCGGCAGTCTGGGCGCCTAAGCAGCAGCCAGAAAACAGTACTGGCCAGGAACCAAGTTTTCTTCACGCAAGGACAATTCAGAGAAAGATGCGTGGCCGACGCGATTGTTTGGTCACAGTTGGAGCAAACGTCATGGTTGCAGCATCTCTGAATGTAGCGGGTTCAACAAGTTTGGCAGCAAACCAGCGCCACAAGCCATTGCATCTTTCACATGATCCGTCAACACAGCCCCCAGCCTCCATTTCATTCGTTTGATTTGAACTTTGAACTCGAGCCATCGATGTTAATTTTAATCCAGTCAGCTGGCGGTGGTTAGATTGAGAAGAAGTAACTGGGAGCACCATGATGTTTGCTCTAACTATGGCCAAACAATTGAGTCGGCCAAGCACCTTTCTTTTGTGGGACGTCTCCAAATCATGATCTTATGGCACTTGAGCATATTGTCTGACTAATTTCTTCAGGGGCGTCAATGCGATGAGAGTGTGGTACTGGTACCTGGCGCAATGGCTGCTGACGCTGGCACCGCTTATCTACATCCTCCAGGAAAGGTGGAACCACTTCAAGAGGTGCCGGCGAAGCCATCGTACCCGGCCAACGACCACAAGTAGGTGGCTGTGATGATGCATATCATGCTTTGTGATAGGAGGTAAACATTTTGTAGAGCATAGGCTTTAGGACAACCCCTTATCTGGCCATTCCTTTTTGCATCGCGATTCGTGCGAGTACATTTGTCTTTTTTGTTTCTCCCATATAGAACAACATATGAACTTCAAACTTGGCAGCTCAACAAAGCATTATTACTAGAATGTGGGAAAAACTTTTGGATTTTTTCGTGCAATATAAATACTAAAAAGTACATTTTTTAATACAAAAAAATCTAATGTCATATATTTATGTTAGGCAAAAAAATCTGAAAGTTTTTCTCACATTCTAGTTAGAACGTTTTGGTGTCTTCTAAAGTTTGAAGTTCATATGGTGTTTTATTTTAAAGAAAAAATAAGAGAAAACTGGATGTACAAAGTTAGTTGTCTAGCACGGATCTCAAAGCAATATTGGAGGGTAAGGATAAAGGGTGTCCAGAAACCCGAGCTTTAAAAATCCACGTCCTGCGACAGCAGCTCGCATAGGCAAATGCAACACCGATCTGTTCAGTGAGATTTGGCAGCTTTTCGAGAGTACAACAAGGGGTGTAGTTTGTACGCAGTACCCGTAAAGTGGAGACATTTCAGCAACCACAATGGCTGTAGTGTGCAGTGAGACATTTTCCAGAACCACAATGATAGTTTGCACTTTCCAAAATATAATGACCAGAGTGCATAATTCCTCCCACAAGTTCAGCAACCGATGCATTTTAGTCTAATTAAGTGAAAACACACCATCACAACCGGACCAAAGTGAATTCCTCGCACAGGATCAGCTACCAATACATTTTACTCTAGGTGAAAGCACACCATTATAACCAACCAACTACACTTTCAGAGCGAGCTTGATGTTGAGCTCGTTCACAATGGAGAGATCGGTTGCAGCTATGTGCTGCCATTCACTTGTCGCCATGTCCTGTCCCAAGTCTGCAGCAGACTGAACTTTGAGGAACTGCAGGCAGGTCTCCTTCAGCGTGTGGCAATGGTGCTGAGCAGCTAGACCAAGGATAGATGTCACCAAGCTCACATCTATGTGCCCCCATAGCCTTTCCTCGCACATTGACTTAAGGCTCTGGAGATCATTGATACGTCTCCAATGTATCTATAATTCATGAAGCATTCATGCTATTATATTATCTGTTTTGGGTGTTTATGCGATACTAAGCACTTTTATATTATTTTTGGGACTAACCTATTAACCGGAGGCCCAGCCCAAATTGTTGTTTTCTTGCCTATTTCAATGTTTCAAAGAAAAGGAATATCAAACGGAGTCCAAACGGAATGAAACCTTCGGGAGCGTGATTTATGGAACGAACGTGACCCAGGAGACGTGGAGCTGAAGTCAGGGAAGCTTCGAGGAGGTCACGAGGCAGGGGGCGCCCACCCCCCTGGGCGCGCCCTCCACCCTCGTGGGCCCCTCATGGCTCTCCTGACCGACTTCTTTCGCATATATATCTCCATATACCCTAAAAACATCGAAGACGAGAATAGCTCTGGAGTTCCGCCGCTGCAAGCCTCTGTGGCCACCAAAAACCTCTCGGGAGCCCATTCCAGCACCCTGCCGGAGGGGGTATCCCTCACCGGTGGCCATCTTCATCATCCCGTCGCTCTCGATGACAAGGAGGGAGTAGTTCACCCTCGGGGCTGAGGGTATGTACCAGTAGCTATGTGTTTGATCTCTCTCTCTCTCTCGTGTTCTTGAGGTGATACGATCTTGATGTATCGCGAGCTTTGCTATTATAGTTGGATCTTATGATGTTTCTCCCCCTCTACTCTCTTGTAATGGATTGAGTTTTCCCTTTGAAGTTATCTTATCGGATTGAATCTTTAAGGATTTGAGAACACTTTATGTATGTGTTGCCACGCTTATCTGTGGTGACAATGGGATATCACGTGATCCACTTGATGTATGTTTTGGTGATCAACTTCCGGGTTCCACCCATGAACCTATGCATAGGGGTTGGCACACGTTTTCGTCTTGACTCTCCGGTAGAAACTTTGGGGCACTCTTTGAAGTTTTTTGTGTTGGTTGAATAGATGAATCTGTGATTGTGTGATGCATATCGTATAATCATACCCACGGATACTTGAGGTGACAATGGAATATCTAGGTGACATTAGGGTTTTGGTTGATTTGTGTCTTAAGGTGTTATTCTAGTACGAACTCTAGGATAGATTGAACGGAAAGAATAGCTTCGTGTTATTTTACTACGGACTCTTGAATAGATCGAGCAGAAAGAATAACTTTGAGGTGGTTTCGTACCCTACCATAATCTCTTCGTTTGTTCTCCGCTATTAGTGACATTGGAGTGACTCTTTGTTACATGTTGAGGGATAGTTATATGATCCAATTATGTTATTATTGTTGAGAGAACTTGCACTAGTGAAAGTATGAACCCTAGACCTTGTTTCCTAGCATTGCAATACCGTTTACGCTCACTTTTACCACTTGTTACCTTGCTGTTTTTATATTTTCAGATTACAAATACCTATATCTACCATCCATATTGCACTTGTATCACCATCTCTTTGCCGAACTAGTGCACCTATACAATTTACCATTGTATTGGGTGTGTTGGGGACACAAGAGACTCTTTGTTATTTGGGTGCAGGGTTGTTTGAGAGAGACCATCTTCATCCTATGTCTCCCACGGATTGATAAACCTTAGGTCATCCACTTGAGTGAAATTTTCTACTGTCCTACAAACCTCTGCACTTGGAGGCCCAAAAACGTCTACAAGTAGAAGGTTGCGTAGTAGACATCAAGCTCTTTTCTGGCGCCGTTGCCGGGGAGGTGAGTGCTTGAAGGTATATCTTTAGATCTTGCAATCGAATCTTTTTGTTTGTTGTTTTATCACTAGTTTAGTTTATAAAATAAAACTACAAAAAAATGGAATTGAGTTTGCCTCATACGCTTCATCTTTTTAATATCTTTCGTAAGTATGATGAAAAGGAAAATTGTGCTCAAGTGCTAGAAGCAGAAGTCTATAAAATTTTTGGCACTAAATCTTTGAATGATGAGCATGATTGCAATGTTATTAGTATGAACTCTTTGAATATCCATAGTACTAATGATGATTGCACTAGTTATGATGAAAATGTCTCCTATAAGCATGTCAATTTTTGTGGAGTGCATTGGGTTTGCAAGTACACACCAAATACAGAAGATAGATATTGCAAGAGGCATAAGCATTTAGAAACTAAATTGTTGCAAGAAAGGCTAGATAAGAATGCTGAAAAATTACATTTCTTTTGCCGTACTTGTGAACTTTGCAATGAACGTAGTCATTTACATCTTCGATGCAAATTGTTTCATGATAGAATCATGTCCAAGAATTGTGATGATTTGATTTCCCTTGCACGTCATAATGAACTTAATTTTCTTTTGGGTTATGAAGAAATGAAACGTTTAACTAAGCATCTTCCAGAATTTGCCCTTAAGAACTCCTTGATTTTGATCTAGAGGAAATTTATATGTATTGTGCGGTGAATTGCATTGAAAATCCTTATATTGCCAATTACAAAAAGAAAAGAAAGCAAATAGAAGATGATGAGAACACTAATGAAAGGGAAGAGACTTCTCAATATCCTCCTATTATTTCTTATGATGAATCAGGTAACGAGGAGGAGCTTTCTATTCAACCAATCTCATCAAGAAGGAGCTCAGAGAAGAAGGTTGAACCCACACATAATGTGAAGAAGAAAAAGAAAAGACGGAGCAGCAAAGGTAGAAAGGTATCCCTCCTAAATGATGTTTCTCCTACTACTCATTGTGATGATGATAATTTCTATACTATTGGTGCTATCCATACTATTAATGATGAGAGTGATTATGCTTATGATATGAAAAGGCCCAAGCTTGGGGAAGTTATGTTTGATGAGGATGAGATATTTGAGAATATATTTGCTAAAATTAATGTTTGTCCCAAGCTTGGGGATGCTACGTTTAATGAAGATAATATTTTTAGCCTCCCAAGTTTTGAGATGCAAAGTTGTTATGATGATAGCATGCCTTCTACCTATGATGATTATATTGATGAAAGTGGGTTTGGAAGAGTGTCAACTTTAGGAAGTAATGATCCCACTATTCTGGACGATGTTGAATCTTATTGTGATAATTATGAAAGTGGATTTGGAGAGGTCATGACTTTATTTAGTGATGAGTCCACTATCTTGGAAGAGGTTTCAATTGATTATGATGAGAACAAAGTTGCTACTTATGATGATTATTGTGATGAAACTTATGATATAAAAAATAGTGATGATTATATTTATAAAACTTGTCATGATTATGATTACCCTTTTTCTGAGTATTACTCTTTTAATGTGGAAACAATTTTTAGTATTCGTGTCTCTTATGATACTCCCACTATTCCGAATGAGAAGAATTTTGCTTATGTGGAGAGTAGTAAATTTTCTATGCTTGTAGATCATGAAAAGAACGTTTTAGGTGCTGGTTATATTGTTGAATTCATTCATGATGCTACTGAAAATTATTATGAGGGAGGAACATATGCTTGTAGGAATTGCAATAATATCAAGTTTCCTCTCTATGTGCTTAAAGTCTTGAAGTTGTGCTTGTTTTGCCTTCCTATGCTAGTTGATTGTTGTTCCCATAAGTTGTTTGCTCACAAAATCCCTATGCATAAGAAGTGGGTTATACTTAAATGTGCTAGTCATATTCTTCATGATGCTCCCTTTATGTTTCAATTCTTATCCTTTGTGTGAGCATCATTGAAATCATCATGCCTAGCTAGGGGCGTTAAACGATAGCGCTTGTTGGGAGGCAACCCAATTTTATTTTTGTCCTTTTATTTTGCTTCTGTTTAGTAATAAATAATTCATCTAGCCTCTGTTTAGATGTGGTTTTATGTTTTAATTAGTGTTTGTGCCAAGTAGAACCTTTGGGAAGACTTGGGTGAAGTCCTTGCGATCATGATGTAAAAAACAGAAACTTTAGCACTCACGAGATTAGCTTCCATTTTTTACTGTAGAGTGCTTTTAGGTTGATTCTTTTTGAAGATGATTAATAGACAAATTCCTCAGGTCCACCAATTTATTTCAGAATTTTTGGAGTTACAGAAGTATACGTTTGATACAGATTACTACAGACTGTTCTGTTTTTGACAGATTCTGTTTTCTATGTGTTGTTTGCTTATTTTGATGAATCTATGAGTAGTATCGGAAGGTATGGACCATAGAGAAGTTGGAATACAGTATATATTACACCAATATGAATTTAGAATGAGTTAGCAACAGTACCTAAGTGGTGGTTTTATTTTCTTATACTAACGGAGCTTACGAGTTTTCTGCTGAGTTTTGCGTTGTGAAGTTTTCAAGTTTTGGGTAAAGATTCGATGGACTATGGAATAAGGAGTGGCAAGAGCCTAAGCTTGGGGATGAACAAGGCACCCCAAGGTAATATTCAAGGACAACCAAGAGCCTAAGCTTTGGGATGCCCCGGATGGCATCCCCTCTTTTGTCTTCGTTCATCGGTAACTTTACTTGGAGCTATATTTTTATTCACCACATGATATGTGTTTTGCTTGGAGCATAATTTCATTTTTTAGTATTTGCTTTCTGTTATTTAGAATAGTGTTTGGCATCTTTAGTTTCAATAAAAATGTCAAGGATAGCCTTTACCATGCTTATTTTGCAAGTATACATGTTGCTGTTTCAAAACAGAAAGTTTACCGCTGTTGCAAAAATTTCCTAGAAAATTCAGAATGTGATAAAATGTTGAAACCTTTTGCATAATAAGCTCTGATAAATTTACTACAGTGGCAATTCTATATCATAAATTTTGGAGTTATAGAAGTATGATGAATCTTGCATTCTTTACAGACTGTACTGTTTTGGCAGATTGTTGTTATGTTTGCATATGTTTGCTTGTTTAATGATTCTATTTGAGGATAGGAGTATTAAATATGCAGAGGAATTTAGTATGCAATGTTGAATAATAATTTTATTTATTTGTTACAGTAGAAAATGATAAGGTTTTGCATTGGTTTATACTAACTTATTTCACGAGTTATTGTTGAGTTTTATGTGAATGAAGTTTTTGAGAAATAGAGAAACCATGATATGGAAGGAGTTAAGGAGACACAAAAGTTCAATCTTGGGGATGCCCAAGGCACCCCAATATAATATTCCAAGAAGTCTCAAGCATCTAAGCTTGGGGATGCCCCGTTAGGCATCCCACCTTTTTTCTTAACAACTATCGGTTAGTATCGGTTGAGCCTAAGTTTTTTCTTCTTCACAAGAGTTGTGCTATCCTTGCAATATCATTTTATTTTGTTTTGCTTGCTGTTTGAATAAAATACCAATATCTGAAATTATTAAATGAGATTCTTCACATAGCTACATAATTATTTAACTACTCATTGGTCTTCACTTATATCCTTTTGGAGTAGTTTGTCATTTACTCGTGTGCTTCACTTATATCCTATGAGTAAATGGTTGAATGAGTTGAATGTCATAAATCTGAAATTATATATGTTTCATATTCTTATCCCATGGGGAGTAATGACTTCACATCTAAGAAGTAGAGGTATTAAATTTATTGAAGGTTATCAAACATTGTATTGGTCACTTGAACAATTCATGAAAGAATATTGAAGGAAGAGAGATTTCACATATAAATACACTATCTTAGACATATTCTATGATTGTGAGCCCCATTAATTATTTTCAAACCTGAGCAAAATTAGTTGAAATTGGACAAGGAAGACAACGTAATGAATTATGCTTGGGTATATTTGTATAGAAGTTATATTGTTATGGATCCTTCAACATGTGGTGCTTGCTATTCAGAATCTTTTGCTAGCCTAAATATCTGTACTAAGCGGGAATACTGCTTGTGCATCCAAATTCATTGAACCAAGTTTCTTCCATGAGTGTCCACCATATCTACCTATATGCGGTATTTACCTGCCGTTCCAAGTAAATTTGCATGTGCCAAACTCTAAACCTTCAAATAATAATCTGTTTTGTATGCCCGAATCGCTCATGTAGCGACTAGAGGCTGTCAGTATCTTCCATGCTAGGTGTGTTATTCTCATGATGAGTGGACTCCGCTCATCATTCACGAGAAAATGGCTGGTAACTGGGATGCCCAGTCCTATGATCAAAAGATCAAAAACAAAATCACAAATAAATTAAACAAAACTCCCCAGGAATGTTGATAGTTGGACGGCACCCGTTGTTTCAGACAAGCCATGAAGTGTGAATGTTGGTGGAGGGGGAGTAAAAACTTTACCATTCTATTTGGGCACCGCCTATAATGTGTGTAGCATGGAAGATATTGGGAACTCTAGGTTGTTATGTTCACAATGAAAGCATACCTCTCAAAATTATTTTCATCTCTGTTTAAAAGCTTCGAGCTCTGGCACCTCTGCAAATCCCTGCTTCCCTCTGCGAAGGGCCTATCTTTTACTTTTATGCAAGAGTCAGTAGTATTCCTTCTCATTCCAACCTACTCTTTAGTTGGCAAGCATCATGTGATGAAAGATACAAGCATATATGGCCATTCAAATATATTTGATCATGAATTATTATTGTTGATAATTATCTATATGGTAAGTAAGTTGGGAGGCGAAACATTAAGCCCCTATCTTTCTCTGTGTTCGATGGATGTTATTTATTCTAAAAATATGCTTTGAGTAGTAGCAATCATGGAAGACTATATGATAGTTGAGTATGTGGGATTTGCTAAATCAAAGCTCTGACATAGACCTTCCTTAAAATAAGATGAATTGTAATTGTTTGATGACTGAGAATGAAGTTTGCTAGTTTTTGAGAAAGTTTATGGTCTATGCTTTAACATGTGAATAGCTTGTTACTTGATCGTTAGAAGTTTTATGAGATGAACTACTGTTATGACAAATAATCATGATAGAAAAGGTGATTGAAATTATCATTGATCAAACTTGTGCACCTGCTAGCATTCACACTTCATAAATTCTTTCTTTTATCATTTACCTACTCGAGGACGAGCAGGAATTAAGCTTGGGGATGTTGATACGTCTCCAATGTATCTATAATTTATGAAGCATTCATGCTCTTATATTATCTGTTTTTGATGTTTATGGGCTTTACTAAGCCCTTTTATATTATTTTTAGGACTAACCTATTAATCGGAGGCCCAGCCCAAATTGCTGTTTTCTTGCCTATTTTAGTGTTTCGAAGAAAAGGAATATCAAACGGAGTCCAAACGGAATGAAACCTCCGGGAGCGTGATTTTTGGAACGAATATGATCCAAGAGACGTGGAGCTGAAGTCAGGGAAGCTTCGAGGAGGCCACGATGTAGGGGGCGTGCCCACCCCCTGGGCACGCCCTCCACCCTCGTGGGCCCCTTGTGGCTCCCCTGACCGACTTCTTTCGCCTATATATCTCCATATACCCTAAAAACATCGATGACGAGAATAGATCTAGAGTTCCGCCGCCGCAAGCCTCTGTAGCCACCAAAAACCTCTCGGGAGCCCGTTCCGGCACCCTGCCGGAGTGGGGATCCCTCACCGGTGGCCATCTTCATCATCCCGGCGCTCTCCATGATGAGGAGGGAGTAGTTCACCCTCGGGGCAGAGGGTATGTACCATTAGCTATGTGTTTGATCTCTCTCTCTCTCTCTCTCTCTCTCTCTCTCTCTCTCGTGTTCTTCAGGTGATACAATCTTGATGTATCGCGAGCTTTGCTATTATAGTTGGATCTTATGATGTTTCTCCCCCTCTACTCTCTTGTAATGGATTGAGTTTTCCATTTGAAGTTATCTTATCGGATTGAGTCTTTAAGGATTTGAGAACACTTGATGTATGTCTTATCGTGCTTATCTGTGGTGGGATATCACGTGATCCACTTGATGTATGTTTTGGTGATCAACTTGTGGGTTCCGCCCATGAACCTATGCATAGGGGTTGGCACACGTTTTCGTCTTGACTCTCCGGTAGAAACTTCGGGGCACTCTTTGAAGTTCTTTGTGTTGGTCGAATAGATGAATCTGAGATTGTGTGGTGCATATCGTATAATCATACCCATGGATACTTGAGGTGACAATGGAGTATCTAGGTGACATTAGGGTTTTGGTTCATTTGTGTCTTAAGGTGTTATTCTAGTACGAACTCTAGGATAGATTGAACGGAAAGAATAGCTTCGTGTTATTTTACTACGGACTCTTGAATAGATCGAGCAGAAAGAATAACTTTGAGGTGGTTTCGTACCCTACCATAATCTCTTCGTTTGTTCTCCGCTATTAGTGACTTTGGAGTGACTCTTTGTTGCATGTTGAGGGATAGTTATATGATCCAATTATGTTATTATTGTTGAGAGAACTTGCACTAGTGAAAGTATGAACCCTAGGCCTTGTTTCCTAGCATTGCAGTACCGTTTACGCTCACTTTTATCACTTGTTACCTTGCTGTTTTTATATTTTCAAATTACAAATACCTATATCTACCATCCATATTGCACTTGTATCACCATCTCTTCGTCGAACTAGTGCACCTATACAATTTACCATTGTATTGGGTGTGTTGGGGACACAAGAGACTCTTTGTTATTTGGTTGCAGGGTTGTTTGAGAGAGACCATCTTCATCCTACGGCTCCCACGGATTGATAAACCTTAGGTCATCCACTTGAGGGAAATTTGCTACTGTCCTACAAACCTCTGCACTTGGAGGGCCAACCACGTCTACAAGAAGAAGGTTCCGTAGTAGACATCAAGCTCTTTTCTGGCGCCATTGCCGGGGAGGTGAGTGCTTGAAGGTATATCTTTAGATCTTGCAATCGAATCTTTTTGTTTCTTTTTTTATCACTAGTTTAGTTTATAAAATAAAAATACAAAAAATGGAATTGAGTTTGCCTCATACGCTTCATCTTTTTAATATCTTTCGTAAGTATGTTGAAAAGGAAAATTGTGCTCAAGTGCTAGAAGAAGAAGTCTATAAAATTTTTGGCACTAAATCTTTGAATGAGGAGCATGATTGCAATGTTGTTAGTATGAACTCTTTGAATATCCATAGTACTAATGATGATTGCACTAGTTATGATGAAAATGTCTCCTATAAGCATGTCAATTTTTGTAGAGTGCATTGGGTTTTCAAGTACACACCAAATAGAGAAGATAGATATTGCAAGAGGCATAAGCATTTAGAAACTAAATTGTTGCAAGAAAGGCTAGATAAGAATGCTGAAAATTTACATTTCTTTTGCCGTACTTGTGAACTTTGCAATGAACATGGTCATTTACATCTTCCATGCAAATTGTTTCATGATCGAATTGTGTCCAAGAATTGTGATGATTTGATTTCCCTTGCACATCATAATGAACTTAATTTGCTTTTGGGTTATGAAGAAATGAAATGTTTAACTAAGCATCTTCCAGAATTTGCCCTTAAGAAACTCCTTGATTTTGATCTAGAGGAAATTTATATGTATTGTGCTGTGAATTGCATTGAAAATCCTTATATTGCATATTACATAAAGAAAAGAAAGCAAATAGAAGATGATGAGAACACTAATGAAAGGGAAGAGACTTCCCAATATCCTCCTATTGTTTCTTATGATGAATCAGGTAACGAGGAGGAGTTTTCTATTCAACCAATCTCATCAATAAGGAGCTCAGAGATGAAGGTTGAACCCACACATAATGTGAAGAATAAAAAGAAAAGACGGAGCAGCAAAGGTAGAAAGGTATCCCTCCTAAATGATGTTGCTACTACTACTCATTGTGATGATGATAATTTCTATACTATTGGTGCTATCCATACTATTAATGATGAGAGTGATTATGCTTATGATATGAAAAGGCCAAAGCTTGGGGAAGCTATGTTTGATGAGGATGAGATATTTGAGAATATATTTGCTGAAATTAATGTTTGTCCCAAGCTTGGGGATGCTACGTTTAATGAAGATAATATTTTTAGCCTCCCAAGTTTTGATATGCAAAGTTGTTATGATGATAGCATGCCTTCTACCTATGATGATTATATTGATGAAAGTGGGTTTGGAAGAGTGTCAACTTTAGGAAGTAATGATCCCACTATTCTGTACGATGTTGAATCTTATTGTGATAATTATGGAAGTGGATTTGGAGAGGTCATGACTTTATTTAGTGATGAGTCCACTATCTTGGAAGAGGTTTCAATTGATTATGATGAGAACAAAGTTGCTACTTATGATGATTATTGTGATGAAACTTATGCTATAAAAAATAGTGATGATTATATTTATAAAACTTGTTATGATTATGATTACCCTTTTTCTGAACATTACTCTTTTAATGTGGAAACAATTTTTAGTATTCGTGTCTCTTATGATACTCCCACTATTCCGAATGAGAAGAATTTTGCTTATGTGGAGAGTAATAAAAATTCTATGCTTGTAGATCATGAAAGGAATGCTTTATGTGATGGTTATATTGTTGATGGAAGAACTCTGCCATGAAGAGCCAAAGAGCTCTAGCATGAAGATGGAAGAACGTGACACAAGCACACACCGGACGAAGAAAAAAGACTGAAGCAAAACAGTCGAAGAAACAAGAGAAAAAAGATGTCAAAAACTAAATCTGAATCCGTTGAAACGGTTCGACTATACAGGTAGTAACACACTCACTACCATTCCTCCTTGAGGAGGCCAATAGCTTCTCTACCCAAAGACAGGACCATCGCACTGGAGGTCACCGCGGCCTTATGCTTCAAGTGATGTAAACCGCCGCTGAGCAATCATCCACTTATGCCCATTTTTTCCTCGGGTGTCTAGTCTTGCACAACCAATCATTGATTGAAATGGCGACAGTCAGGGTCCAGAGAAAGGTGTGTGGCCAACGCGATTGTTTGGTCACAGTTGGAGCAAACATCATGGTTGTAGCATCCCTAAATGTAGCGGGTTCAACAAGTTTGGCAGTAAACCAGCGCCACAAGCCATTGCATCTCCCACATGATCCCTCAACACAGCCCCCCAGCCTCCATTACATTCGTTTGATTTGAACTTTGAACTCGAGCCATCAATGTTAATTTTAATCCAGTTAGCTAGCGGTGGTTAGATTGAGAAGAAGGAACTGGGAGCACCATGATGTTTGCTCTAACTACGGCCAAATGATTGAGTCGGCCAAGCACCTTTCTTTTGCGGGACGTCTCCAAATCATGATCTTATGGCACTTGAACATATTGTATGAATAATTTCTTCAAGGGCGCCAATGCGATGAGTGTGTGGTACTGGTACCTGGCGCAATGGCTGCTGACGCTGGCGCCGCTTATCTACATCCTCCAGGAAAGGTGGAACCACTTCAAGAGGTGCCGGCGAAGCCATCGTACCCGGCCAACGACCACAAGTAGGTGGTTGTGATGCTGCATATCATGCTTTGCGACAGGAGGTAAACATTTTGTAGAGCATAGGCTTT
The DNA here is from genome assembly GCA_021605205.1 of Aegilops longissima. Classification (NCBI taxonomy): domain Eukaryota; kingdom Viridiplantae; phylum Streptophyta; class Magnoliopsida; order Poales; family Poaceae; genus Aegilops; species Aegilops longissima. The sequence goes on along the minus strand of CM038676.1, from coordinate 639,587,613 downwards.
GGGACACCCCCTTATCTGACTATTCATTTTTGCATCGTGATTCATGCGAGTGCATTTGTATTTTTTGTTTCTCCCATATAGAACAACATATGAACTTCAAACTTGGCAGCTCAACAAAGCATTATTACTAGAGTGTGGGAAAAAACTTTTGGATTTTTTCGTGCAATATAAATACTAAAAAGTACATTTTTTAATACAAAAAATCTAATTTCGTATATTTATGTTTGGCAAAAAATCTGAAAGTTTTTCTCACATTCTAGTTAGAACGTTTTGGTGTCTTGTAAAGTTTGAAGTTCATATGGTGTTTTATTTTAAAGAAACAAAAAAAAGAAAATTAGATGTGCAAATTTAGATGTCTAGCACGGATCTCAAAGCAATATTGGAGGGTAAGGATAAGGTGTGTCCAGAAACCTGAGCTTTAAAAATCCACGTCCTGCGACAGGAGCTCGCTTAGGCAAATGCAACACCGATCTGTGCAGTGAGATTTGGCAGCTTTTCAAGAGTACAAGGGGTGTAGTTTGCACGCAGTACCCATAAAGTGGAGACATTTCAGCAACCAAAATGACTGTACTGTGCAGTGAGACATTTTCCAGAACCACAATGATAGTTTGCACTTTCCAAAATATAATGACCAAAGTGCATAATTCCTCGCACAAGTTCAGCAAACCGATGCATTTTAGTCTAATTAAGTGAAAACACACCATCACACCCGGACCAAAGTGAATTCCTCGCACAGGATCAGCTACTAATACATTTTACTCTAGGTGAAAGCACACCACTACAACCAACCAACTACACTTTCAGAGCGAGCTTGGTAATGAGCTCGTTCGCAATGGAGAGATCGGTTGCAGCTATGTGCTGCCATTCACTTGTCGCCATGACCTGTCCCAAGTCTGCAGCAGACTGAACTTTGAGGAACTCCAGGCAGGTCTCCTTCAGCGCGTGGCAATGGTGCTGAGCAGCTAGACCAAGGATAGATGTCACAGAGCTCATATCTATGTGCCCCCATAGCCTCTCCTCGCACATTGACTTAACGCGCTGGAGATCATACCTGTCCGCCGTTGCAAGCAAGTGTTGCAGCCACATAACCTCATCGGCTCCACCTTCTTCTACTTCTGCTTCCCCTTCCACCTCCATCTCAAGCATCAAATCGGTGTAGACAAAACTGAGCAAGGCCTTGAACACGTTCGGTTCCACGCCTCGTATTTGTATGGCACCTGAAGTGGTTCCTTCCTTCATAGGGCCAAAGAGCTCTGCCATGAAGATGGAAGAACGGGACGCGAGCACACACCGGTGGGCGGCGAATGTCTCGTGGCCGACCTCAAACGTCATGTCAGTGCCCACCTTTTGCCCTAAGAGACTGTTGAGATGCTCGCTTATGTTAGATGGTGGCACCTCAATCAAGGGAGCAGCAACAGCTTCGGCAATGATGAAATCGCACCGGATGGTGAAACAATCATCCTTGAGATGCTTTGACTTGTCAAGGTCCTCTCCTTTTATGAAACTAGGACGACCCCAAGCAGAGCCACTTCTAGAGAAGTCACATGTTTCGATTGCACGGATGGATGCAATCTCTTGCTTATCAACCTCATGAATGAAACTAAATTGGAGATGCACCTTCACAGGCCGTGCAACATCCTGGTCAAGCACAAGAAAAACAGAGATGAAACCAACATCCTCGGATCGAAAACCATTGGGACAGAACCTCAAAGCCCATTGATAGCCTCCGGCTTGGAAAGAGCCAGAGGCGTAGCTAGCATAGAAGCATTGGGTGCACATGACACCAACAAAATTTTACTTGAT